>OZ008368.1:323083055-323534818 GCA_963931995.1 Phaonia tiefii | reverse complement strand
CAAATAACGAATATAAGATGAAGATGGGAAATATTCTGGGCGATATAAGCACGGGCGAAGTTAAGCACCGGAACATATACAGCCTCCAGAATCTATCTATCCATAAATGTTTCTGGTTATGCACTTTGTAAGTTTATGGTTGAGATGCTCAAAAATGTGACGAGAATCTCTGAATATAATGTTAAGAACGCAATTTATTTTAAATCCAGGATAAAGAACTTGAAAACACCACCAAGACGAAATATTATGTGGTCAATATATTTCCAAGTATACCCATGAATTTGGCATTAAGGACCATAGAGGAAAAATGGAGTAAAATTGCGGATAACACGACTATACCACAGGGAATATTTATGGAATTACTGTCGAAAATAAGCGACGAGGAATTTCATTGGGAAAATAAGGAGAAAGTACGAACGATTCTACAAATTAACAGATTTCCCCCCTGTACGATTGACGACTTGCTTATGCGATTTGAATCCACTAACACCAAAGGATAAGACGACATCCGAGAACACATATAAATCCATAACGTGTGTACCAGGACTCTCGGAAAGAATCAAACATTCAAACATTTATGAGAGGGTCAAATGCCGTTTAGCTCCAAAGTCTAACTTTACCCTAAATCGGGTTTTTAGTAGGACTAAATCAAGAATCGATTCGGATGAAAAGCCAAATGTGGTGTACGAAATCAAGTGCTACGGAGACAAAGCCAACATATGGCAGAAGGTTTATGTTGGCACTACAATGAATAAACTGAAAACAGATTTTTTCAGAAAAAATTTTTTTTGCAAGACTTTACAGATTTTTTTGAAAAAAATATAACAACACTGGTTAAGGGAGCTAGAGTGGCTGCTAAGGTAGCTAAATGAGTGACATTTTGAATATGGGTGACATTACCGTGATTTCCATATTTATGACTTACGTGTCGCTTTCCACCGACTCTGACAATAACGCATTTTCTATAAGAAGTGACCATGTATCACTTTTTAAATTCGTAGGAAGTATCATCACTCCAGATGATTTCTTTAAAATTCTCGTTATTACCTGTTGCAAAAATCTTTGTCATATAAATCTGTACCGAATGTAAAACTGCTGTCCTTATCCTTGTGCCTTGTCCATTTTCTATAGCGATTTAACTATAAGATTTATCAATTTTAGCAAAAATTTAACAGAAGTCAAAAACTGGGTTGTTTCGTCTGTACGGGTTTATTTATAAATTATTTCTTTTTCAAATTTCAGTTTTTCTAAAAACAATTTTCAAAACGAATTTCGAAAACTTTGCACTGCTAAAAACGACTCCGATAAAAGTAAGGTAAAAAGGTAAATAAAGCTGTTTCGCGGTTTGGCAAAAAACCAACCTACACGTTAAAGTGCGTTTGTACAGACACCAGATAACACCTGATTTGATGCGGTATTTCTTTACCGTTTAAATTAAAGTAAAATTTAAATACGAATAGGAGTTTCCTAGGCACTAAGGGTATTAGGTTTGATAACTGGTGTAAATTGTACATAAGGATTCAGAAATGATAAGAAAAAAATCGCATGAGGTGTCAGGGGACACCCGGTTGGAACGAAATTCCTTTCACTATATATTAGGTTCTAGTTAGTTCTAACACGCCTAAGGGGCCTTTTGAAAAACACGATAATTTAAATGGATCTTTAAGAAAATATATTTTTTGTAAAATGATAAACTTTTTTTAAGAATTTTTTTTTATAGAATGAATTTTATAAATTTTATAATTTTCCATTTTGTAAGAACTGGTAGTTTTTTATAGAGAGCTACTTCTTTTATTAAAAGCTAGTGGTTTTTTAGAGAAGGACTATTTTTAAGAAGATGTACTTTTTGTAAGAAAAATTCATAAGAGTATGATTTTTTTTGCAAAGAAGTACTTTTTTTTAAGAAGAGGTACTTTTTAAAGAGTTGGTACTCTTTTAAGGAAAAGGTTATTTTTTTAAGAAAATGTACTTATTTTCAGAAAGGCTACTTATCTCAAGAAAAGAAACGAAAAGGTGTAATTTTATTTTTAAGAAATGGTACTTTTAAGAAAATCAATTTTTTTAAGAAAATGTAGTTTTTTAAGAGAAGGATTTTTTTTGAAGAAAAGGTTAGTTTTAAGAAATGGGTTTTTTGATATGTTAACATCTATAGCGGCGTATAGGGACTAAATCTATCAAAGTCAGATTTTATGCTGCTGCTAAAACCAGATTTTCTGCGACTGCGAAAGAGAATAGTGACGTGTTAAACAAAAATGAGCGAGCAACAGAGCAATGAAAGAGTAGTGTGGCAGGTGTGAGACAAATGAAATTGTGTCTATAGCGTATGTATTAACATAATAATGTATGTATCTACATGTGTCTGTTGCTGTTGTTGAACGGAGATATAAAGCATAGCCACGCAAAATTTCATTTGCAAGGCCATGGGCTTGCGCAGTCGACGTTATGGTGACACACTAATATGTCAGCTACTTCGTACAAAGTATGCGTGATGTTGTGTGTTTGGCTGTTTCATTGCTGTTGATATGGCAAACATGTGATTATGTGACACACGTATACATCAGCTACTTCGGACAAAGTATGTGTGATGTTGCGTGTTTGGTTGTTTCGTTGTTGTTGCCCGGTGTATACAAAAAAACTATTATTTTTCATTTTCCAATGTAACATTTACTAATGTGTTCATAGAAATCGAACAGGTACCGTGTATCAAAAAGGTGTTAACACATCATCCGTGAGTTCGAACACTCATTGATTTTTTTTAGAATTGGTCCTTGTTTCAAGAATGGGTACATTTTTAACAGTGGGTGCTTATCTAAAGAAAAGTTATTTTGTTTCAAATAAAGGTACTCTTTGAAGAAAATGTAGTTTTTTAAGAAAATGCAATTTGTTGGCAAAAAATTTACTTTTTTAAAAAAATTTACTTATTTTAATAAAAATTACTTTTTTAAAGAAATTACACTTTTTTTAAGAAAAGGTACTTTTTGTTAGAAAATTTACTTTTTTTAAGCAAAGTTACTTCTTTAAGATAAGGTAATTTTTAATGAAAAGGTTCTTTGTTTAAGAATATGAAACGGTATGTTTTTTTGAGAAAATTTACTTTTTTTAGGAAACGACACTTATTTAAAAAAATGTTCCTTTTCCAAACTTCTTTCACTTTGGCTTTTCTAAATTTACTTTTTATTGGGTTCAAAACTGTAACATATACTAAATATTGGTTACAGGCTCCACCTAGAAAAATTCCCATTAACCAACAAATTTCCCAACATATGTGAGGCATCTAGGTAATTTCTTTCTTTATGATCCAAGCCGTTAGTCTAGACAATAGTGTTAAAATAAAGTTGTTTATTTTTTTTTTCATCTAGCCCCCACCCCGCAACGTTTGATACTGAACTACGTTTCTAAAACACACAGTGAATTTTGGAAGTAATCGACTAGTAAAAGGAAAATTGTGTCTTTTTTGTTTGAACAAAAAACACACTGACAACTTAAATCGATTGAAAAATTATCTTATGTGCTAAACTATGATATATGTGGAATACATTAATGGTAAAATCTGACCTGAGAATCCAATTTAATTCGTAGTCATGTTTTACTATTTTCTGTGGAATGCTCCATGAGCAAGTCAAGTATTGAACAAATTAGAAATTATGTTATTGTAATCTTGCCAAGTAAATAATATGACCATTTGGTATCTTTTTCAAAGATCCGCTAAGCCTCTTCAAATATTGTCACATCGAAATCAAATTTGCCTCACGGTTGATCATTTAGGTGGGCCAATTTGAGACAACAACAAAATGAAATAAATCTATTATGTCAACATACAAAAAGCAGGAAAGGCCACTTTTGGTGTTTGCGAAATCTCCGTTAGATATTTAGGTAAATTGTGTTCAAGTTTTAATTTTTTATTCCAACAAGTAGTCTTCTGTTCTTTTTCATTTCTATCATTCGAAAATTAGCAATTTTTCATATTGTCATTGTGGAAAATCGGAGAATCAAACTTCGAGTTTAAAATAAATGGTTTCTTGTTTATATTGCATCCCCGGGGAATTCATTTACTAAGTCCGAAAATGTGCCAAGATTTAACTTAAATTTGTTGATACATCTCAGTTATCCCTAGGGTATTTGCAATTTGTTTTTTTTATAAATAAAGTTGTCGTATCGTATTCCTGGAATTGGTGATTCAATTTAATCTTAATGGTGTCTATTAAAAAAATATTCAATATCATATTGTGCGGTTTATAAGCGCATTTAAATAATGTTTTATTTTGCTTTTGTACGACTTATTTGATGTTGTATTTCATTTAAATTGTTGGGTAGTATTTCTAATATCATTTAATGGTACACGAATCGTGAGAATCTATAGTATGTACTTTAGGGGTGCGATAGTGTTGTACGGAGATGTTTAGTCACAAGATTTGTATACGAGTCACTCCCTAAATTTGTGAGGTAGGGCGGAAAAATGCATTATTTGAAAAAATGGGGGAGATGGGGTTGTAACAAATAGCTGCTCATCGGGGTCAAATTGGGAGGTAATTGGGAACAAATCCACGACAACCGATAGGTAAAATATAGGACCGTCCCCCCACTAAAGCTCGTGCCGCAGCAATCAATATGATTTTTGTCACTCATAGAGGTAAAAGAAACGGTTTCCCATAACATCCCATGAAGGGATAGGGGAGAGCTTCTCACAAGCAGTGAGCTGTGCGCTTTACTAATTTTTCAGTCACTGGTGGAGTGAAGCTGTTGAAAACGATGCCGAATTGAACATACCGACTGGTATGTTGACGCAAAGGAGTCGTATTTAATTTTTATTTATTTAATTATTTATCTATATATCACAACAAATACAACAAGAGTAAATCTAATATTTAAAGTATTGGCCTACTAAATGCTAGAATAAATTTAATGTAACTTTAAAACATAATAATACAATTTGAATAATAAACTAGTAATAACAATACACAATATAGTTAAACAAAACATAATAAAACAGAGAATAAATAATAAAACAATTTAATAAATTGATAAAATTATATGTTGTTCTCAGAAATATAATATAATTAACACATGTAAAAATAGGAAGAATATACATACTATGTATCAGATCATTAAGTTATCAATTTTTAATTTTTAATTTTAAATTTTTAGCCGTCGTAATAATCAAATAAAAAAATCCAATGAGTGTTCGAACTCACGGGCGATGTGTTAACACCTTTTTGCTACACGGTACCTGTTCGATTTCTATGAACACATTCGTAAATGTTACATTGGAAAATAAAAAACAGCGTTCAATCATATGATGACGTTACAGTTAAATAATATTAATACTTAAAATTATTTAAAGACCCAGTGCAAGCACATGTGTCATTATTTTCTTGCTCAATACTTTTTGTTTTATTCCCACAAAAGTTAAAGAATGCAAAGCAACAGACACTTGTACATATGTACATACATACATTGTTATATTCGTACGATATAACCGAAGATCAACATAAAATACTTTTTTAATATTACTCCAAATTAAAACACTTAAATCTCGGCTCGCCGATGTCGGATCGCCTTAATTTTTGGCCTAAACTCTTCGTCGAAACCCGCACTAGCTTTTTAATCCAAAAATTAATAAAATCGGATATGAATTTCCGGAGCAAATCGCGTGGGAAAATTATATGAAAATCGCCCAATAATCACTTTCGATACCGACTGCCAAGCAACGAACAAACAAACGATGATTTACTCTTAAAACCTAACACTTGCGTATGTATTAGTTTGATAGTTTACTGCCCTAGAGGCGCGCGTATAGATGTTAACACATCAAAAAAAAATCCAATGAGTGTTCGAACTCACGGGGGATGTGTTAACACCATTTTGCTACACGGTACCTGTTCGATTTCTATGAACACATTCGTAAATGTTACATTGGAAAATAAAAAACAGCGTTCAATCGTATGATGACGTTACAGTTAAATAATATTAATACTTAAAATTATTTAAAGACCCAGTGCAAGAACATGTGTCATTATATTCTTGCTTCTTGCTCAATACTTTTTTTTTATTCCCACAAAAGTCAAAGAATGCAAAGCAACAGACACTTGTACATACATACATACATTGTTATATTCGTACGATATAACCGAAGATCAACATAAAATACTTTTTTAATATTACTCCAAATTAATACTCCAAATTAAAACACTTCAATCTCGGCTCGCCGATATCGGATCGCCTTAATTTTTGGCCTAAACTCTTCGTCGAAACCCGCACTATCTTTTTAATACAAAAAAAATCCAATGAGTGTTCGAACTCACGGGCGATGTGTTAACACCTTTTTGCTACACGGTACCTGTTCGATTTCTATGAACACATTCGTAAATTTTACATTGGAAAATAAAAAACAGCGTTCAATCATATGATGACGTTACAGTTAAATAATATTAATACTTAAAATTATTTAAAGACCCAGTGCAAGCACATGTGTCATTATTTTCTTGCTCAATACGTTTTGTTTTATTCCCACAAAAGTCAAAGAATGCAAAGCAACAGACACTTGTACATACATACATACATTGTTATATTCGTACGATATATCCGAAGATCAACATAAAATACTTTTTTAATATTACTCCAAATTAATACTCCAAATTAAAACACTTAAATCTCGGCTCGCCGATATCGGATCGCCTTAATTTTGGGCCTAAACTCTTCGTCGAAACCCGCACTAGCTTTTTAATCCAAAAATTAATAAAATCGGCTATGAATTTCCGGAGAAAATCGCGTGGGAAAATGATATGAAAATCGCCCAATAATCACTTTCAATACCGACTGCCAAGCAACGAACAAACAAACGATGATTTACTCTTACAAACCTAACACTTGCGTATGTATTAAATTTATAGTTTACTGCCCTAGAGGCGCGCGTATAGATGTTAACACATCAAAAAAAATTAATGTGAGTCCTATCACAGGGGAGATGTGTAAACATCTAGTAATGAAAATTTTTGATGTGTTAACATCTATACGCGCGCCTCTAGGGCAGTAAACTATAAATTTAATACATACGCAAGTGTTAGGTTTGTAAGAGTAAATCATCGTTTGTTTGTTCGTTGCTTGGCAGTCGGTATTGAAAGTGATTATTGGGCGATTTTCATATAATTTTCCCACGCGATTTTCTCCGGAAATTCATAGCCGATTTTATTAATTTTTGGATCAAAAAGCTAGTGCGGGTTTCGACGAAGAGTTTAGGCCAAAAATTAAGGCGATCCGATATCGGCGAGCCGAGATTTAAGTGTTTTAATTTGGAGTATTAATTTCGAGTAATATTAAAAAAGTATTTTATGTTGATCTTCGGATATATCGTACGAATATAACAATGTATGTATGTATGTACAAGTGTCTGTTGCTTTGCATTCTTTGACTTTTGTGGGAATAAAACAAAACGTATTGAGCAAGAAAATAATGACAAATGTGCTTGCACTGGGTCTTTAAATAATTTTAAGTATTAATATTATTTAACTGTAACGTCATCATATGATTGAACGCTGTTTTCCAATGTAACATTTACGAATGTGTTCATAGAAATCGAACAGGTACCGTGTAGCAAAAAGGTGTTAACACATCGCCCGTGAGTTCGAACACTCATTGGATTTTTTTTTTTTAAGTTGGAAGTACTTATGCTTTTAGTGTATTTTTTTAATTAATCAATTAAAAGTATCAAAACTTTCAGTATTGTAAATACATAGGAATTTGCTGGTTTTTGTTTGTTTTATTTAACTTATTTGGTTAGTAATTGGGCACACTGCAGTATATGTACTGCATTAAAAATTACAGTAAGCAGTAAATTTACTGATTACTGAAAAAATGCAGTAAATTTTTACTGATAATGAAATTTAATTTGCATTACCAGTCAAATCATAGAGCCGTATTCATAAAAATCATTAATCGGGCATTACTGATTACTGAAAATTCAATGCACCTCATCATAATCATGTAGGCACTTTATAAAAATTGCTGAAAAAAATTTTAGTAATCATTAAAAATTTAGTAGTTAAAGAATTATTTTTACTGAAATTTTAGTAGTACTGCAAAGTGCCCATCTATGGTAAATGCCTTAAGTACAAATAGTTAATATTGGCTTATGGTAACTAAAATAAGATGCATATTTAAATTTTTGACTCGATTGTATTTAAAAATCTATGGAAAACTGCATCTATAGTAGTGGAATTGTTAGTTGTGGGAGTTTGTGGAGAATTGCTCATATGCAAGTGGAAATCGTCAAATAAAAATTTTGATAAAGCTTGCGACTGTGGGTTTGCAAAATTTGTATTAAAATCTCCATCCATAATAATTGGCATGAGATGGAGATTGTTACCCAATTGTCGTGCACCAGTTTCAGTGTAAGGCAACAGTACGTAATGAAGATATGTTATAATCTTAATTTATATTGGAATCTAATGGAAATTTTGTTCGAATTAACATCACCTCCATTCAGCTTTGATACACTTTGTGTTGTTTTATGTTCTGGGTTATAATTTTTTTGGTTTTTTGTAAAATATTTTATTATTTTGTATTTGTTGGGGTTGACAAGTTATTAATCAGCTGTTTACTGAAATGTAAAGTAGCGTTCACAATGGCAGCAACGAATTTGTAATTCAAGCCTTCTCGTTCCCACTCACAGTATTGCATATAATGCCCTCTCATGTTTTTCGTGAAATTGGAATTCAAATTTGTCATAGAAGTAGGTTATACTTCTACTTCAACTTGGAATTTGTTCGAATCAGATTATTCTACTGACCGCTAGGGGCGCTCCACTTCGAATTTTGTTTTAAAACTTGAAAGTATGAATGAAAATGTAAACATTTTGTATCAACACAAACATTTTAATAAATAATATTATCTGTAGAATCTGCCAATAACAATAATTTCACATATATTTATAATTTTTTATTACCAAGAATACAACACTGTCGCTGGCTTTCGAACAAATCAGCTGATGCCGTCCAAGGCCATGACATATTATGGAACATAAGTTTCTAAACATTTCAATAGAAAAATTTGAAAATATTTCTAAAGAAAAATTTGAAAATATTTCCATAGAAAAATTTTAAAATATTTCTATAGAAACATTTATAACTTTTCTACAGAAAAATTTTAAAACTTTTCTATAGAAAAATTTGAGAATATTTCTATAGAAAAATTTGAGAAGATTTCTATAGAAAAATTTGAAAACATTTCTATAGAACAATTTTAAAACTTTTCTAAAGAAAAATTTTAATACATTTCTATAGAAAAGTTTTAAAATGTCAAAAAATTTAAATAGAATAATTTTAAAACAATTCTATAGAAAAATTTTAAAAGATTTCTATAAAATTTTACAATTTTTCTATAGAAAAATGTTAAAACATTTCTATAGAAAAATTTTAAAACTTTTCTAAAGAAAAATTTTAAAACATTTCTATAGAAAAATTTGACAACTTTATATAGAAAAATTTGTAAACTCTTCTATAGAAAAAATTGAAAAGTTTTCTAAAGAAAACACTTAATACTTTTTGCTCCTGGTAGTGGTACAAATCTGAGGTCCGTGTCTCACATTTAATTTTTCTATTTTTTACTGTTTGCTTTTCGTTTGTATTGCAATTCTCCATGGTTTTAAATGTTGCCAGTCAGCTGTTTTTTCGAACTTATTCGAACAAATTTGTTGCTTGCATTGTGAACGCCTGTTGAATTTGTTGCTATCATTGTGAACGAGCCTTAATGAATGTAGTTATTTTACAGCAATGGTTTTCGAAAATTAGTAGCTAAGTAAAATTAGTAGCTTATATGCAACTGCTAAGCATGAATGGCAATCTCAAAGACGAAGAAGACTTATAGTTTGACAAGTTTAGTTTTAAGTTTTCCTTATTTTGCTTTGTTTTAGTAAATTTCTTATTAACCCTGCTGTTAGATTAGAAAAAACTTACGAATCTTAGATTGAGGGACCATTTGGTCCATACTGCAATTTTCATCCAAAATAATAATTTTATCTTATTCTTTGTAACTATTTTGGTTCAAAAATTTCTAAAGCAAGTATTTGACATATCAAAAACATCCGCTAACATATCAAAAACATCATCTAAATATTTGACATGAATTTACATTCGCTTGGTAATGAAAAAATTTACGAATCTTAGGTTGAGGGACCATTTGGTCCATACTGGAATTTTCATCCAAAATAATAATTTTATCTTATCCTTTGTAACTATTTTGGTTCAATAATTTCTAAAGCAAGTATTTGACATATCAAAAACATCTTCTAAATATTTGACATGAATTTACATTCGCTTGGTAATGAAAAAATGTACTATTGACCAAATGGTCCTCTAACCTAAGATTCGTCATTTTGTATTTTTCTCAGTCCTGAATAAAGTTAGAAAATTTAATTTTCGCACATAACATTGTTTTATTAAAAGACCCCATTAGCAGAAAAATTTAGTCAGTATATATCACCGTTCCAAAGTTACAAGGGAAAACAGAAAAAATTTGGACCAAATGGTCCTAATCTAACAGCAGGGTTAAAATTATGATTACACTAATACACTCATACATAGCTCACACCGATTTGATAACGCTTTACGATTGGTTAACGATTACATCGCACATCTTACTCTAAATTTGTGATTGTATTGTGAAAAAGATTTATACCCCCAGCGTATAGATGTTTACACATCAAAATTAAAATTGCCTGGCCTTGCTAGTGTTCTGGCTATGTGTAGGTAGTTGATTCCAGATCCGAATAGTACCAATAAAGAAGTGGCGTTCTGACACACTATATTTATGGCAGATTTGCACAATTCGTCTCCCTCTATTAGACCTTAAAAAACGCAGTCTTTCATAGAGGTAAGAAGGACACGCGGTATAAATTATTTTATGAAGAAAAATTAAACTTCTACATATTAATATGTTATCAAATGTTACACCAAAAATCAGATAAGACGTATCTTGTTATCTTATTAAACGCAACACTTAATTTTCGTTTGGAAGCAGAATCACAGTTACAAAATAGAACGCTTGGAGCTAAGCATGTTTTGGCTAATAATATTCTGACTGAATGCGGAGTGATATATTGCGTGCTCCAGAGGTTGCGTAGCATTCCGTACACTCTTCTGGCCACCACATTTACATGGTTAGACCAAGTAAGGGGTTTGTTGAAGACTATGCCCAGATTTTTAGTCGAGTCAACTACATCTATTCTCGATCCACTCAAATACAATTCCGGAATCACAGTAAAATTCTTGCCGCGACTACGTATTAGTAAGCACTTGGATTTACAAGGGTGGAGGCACAGACCATTGCCAGTAGCTCAGTTGAATATATATGTTAAACCTTCATTGATATTTTTAATTCATCTATCGATTTCACATTCTTTACAGCTGATGTACAACTGTACATCATCCGCATACATTTGCACTTTGCAATATTTTAATTGACCTGGCAGATCATTAGCATACATAGAGTAAAGTATGGGACCTAATATCGAACCCTGTGGTACACCCATAGGAACTAAGTTAGCATCAGATAAAAACCGCTGATGACTAACTGCCTACGATCTTCCATGTACGTACGATGACACAAGTTGGGACGATGTTTTGGCAAAATTAAACATTTTCTCGAGCTTTAAAAAGCAGTATCTCATTGATTGGTCCAATAATATGAGAAAGGCTATTTGTTCGTCGTCCAAGCCTGAAGGAATATCCTCTGATACATCCAACAGAGCAGTTACACACCCACGTTGTGGACGAAATCCTGATTGTCTACTCGGAAGCAAGTCTTTCTCCAATAAATATTTATTTACCTGATCATGGAAAAGTCGTTCGAATACCTTTGACATGAAAGGCAGAATAGATATTGGGCGATAATCATCGTACCCTTTAGCTATCGGCAAGACTTTGGCAAATTTCCAATAGGTCGGGTATGTGGAAAATGTCACTATATTATTAAAAATGTATGTTATGTGAGCTAGAATTCTAGGTAATAATGCATTTATAAATGTGGAATGAATTTCATCAAATCCTATGGCGTTTGAATTAATTCGTAGGAAGGCTTCTAACACGTCCTCATTACTGAAGCAGCTGAATAGAAAAGTGGTCGATTCTGCGTTTGCATAACATTTAAGTAAAATCCGATTTCAGCAGACGGAACTGAAATATCAAGAAATTTGGCAATCAGTTTGTTTAAGTCTTGTATATCATGAATTTGGCAGGTGCCATTTAACAATCCAATATCACGAATAAATTTCCACTTCGTCTTGTAATTTACCACAGTAGAGAACGAATTTTCGAATTCACGTCTTTTCAGAGGCTACAGAATAAAGCATGGAGCGATGCTATTTTAAATCTATTCCATCTAGAATATGCTAAGTCTCTAAAATAAAAATAAATGGTGTCCCATTACATCCCATGAAGGGACCGGGGAGAACTTCTCACAATCACTGAGCTGTTCGCTTTCCAGTTTTCACTCACTGATTGGGACCTACAGTTTTACACCGATTCCGAATGATATTTTGAGAAGCTTTTTCATGGCTATATACTCGATAGTGTCGCCGTCACTATGCGAGGTGACCGCCGCCGAAAGAAATTTGAAGGTGGTCAGAGCAGGGTTCGAACCCAGGATCTCTTGTACAAGTGCCGCGCACACTAACCATTGCACCACCGACGGACATTTAATGCATTCATATTCAATATTAAACTGTTTTATGCACCTGAAAGCTTCAAAGCTATTTTACAAAAATGCAAATATTACGACCATTTCTTTCCGGATATACATAATTTGCATAAAGGGTCCGCCATTTAACGTTTTTTTTTTCAAATAGTGCTTATTTCGAGAATGGTAACACTTAGCCCATGTCTGATTTAATTAGTTTTATCCTTCCGCTGAACGAATATGGTCATGTATATGCTTGAACAAGGCTGGGAAATATTGCGACATTACTTTGAAAATCATGGTAATGTTGCAGAATGTGTGCGAAAATTGCGTACGGATTAGCCGATGCACCCAAAACGAGTCACTGTTTGTTGCGGATTTTGGTCCAGAGGCATAATTGGGCCATTTTTGGGTACGGATTAGCCGATGCACCCAAAACGAGTCAGTGTTTGCTGCGGATTTTGGTCAAAAGGCATAATTGGGCCATTTTTCTTCGAAAATGAGCAAGCAGTGGCCGTTACAGTCAATGGCGTTCGTTATCGGGCCATGTTGTATGGACCGATCGTGTAGACTACTGCATGGCCAGCCGAGGCAGCCATTTAAATGAAATTATTTTCCATTATTAACCGGAAGGATTGTACTTTCAACTAAAAAAAGAAATTTGAGAAAATATTCAGTAGTTTTTTTTATAGCATTTTCAAAAAAAAAAAAGTTATTTGGCGGACCCGTTATCATTTCAAAGGTATTAAATAGCGCTTTTTACTGCGGGTAAAAATTTGAAAAATAAATTGCGATCAATGTAGTTTTAAATGATAACTTTCGCAAAATTTTGAAATACTACCGATAAAAATAAAAATAAGCTGTATAATTTAACGTTATGTTCCAAAGAATCATACCGAGCTACGAAGCTGAGTTTGTAACTCTCACAATGGAATCTTCAGTGTTAATATATGAGCAAAAATGACGGAGTTATTTTGATTTTTTCTTAGGACTCCCCGAAAATCCACTAAAAAACGGCATTTAAACTTCTACAACTCAATCAACTGCAAAAATACAAATAAAAATAATATGTGCAATGCAAGAACTCCTAAAGGTCTACGTATCCCTAATAAATTTTCCAAAGTTACACCCAAAAAACCTGATAATTAGAGGTGTTTTTAAAGCAAAATAGCTCACAATTTGCTGAACCCAGAATCGCGATATTTTGCAAATAGTCATTAAACACTCTGAACTTAAATTTTAGGTGGTGACCTAAAAGTGATTTTTTTTGTATGGGATTTTACCCACCCTAATGTACATATATTATTATAAGAGTTCTTTTTGACTTATTTGAACGTTGTGTTCGTATGCTCTGCGTGATATATCCATATGAGTGTCATGTAATTTGTGTCTTACTGCCAATATCCGACCCAGTTTCTTAAAAGTTTTTGGTCACTATTCGAATGGTTAACACATTTGGTGCACTTTCTAGGCTGAAAATTTTTCGAAGTTTGCGAGCGGTCTCGGCCTAAATTTGTACAAAAAGTTTGAACAATTATAACGATTTTTTATTTTAAAAAACGCTTCGTATTTACTAGTCCGAATAAACATATGTGACAGCTGCCAAATTTCTGAATTACCATTTGAACAAACAAAACAAGTCCACTAAATTTAAAAAAGAGCAGACAGTTGTCCGAGGCCTTCGGCCACGGACTGTCCCTGCAGGCTTAGTCAGAGACACGGTCATTAAGTTTAACGTAGAATACGCCATCCGATAAGACAGAAAACATATATAACAATAAATGATAATTAACATAAGCAAATCAATTTTTATTTTAATTTACTAAACGTCAACTGTCAGCTGCTGTCAAACAGCATCAAGCAGCATTGTTATTTTGCTTACTTATTTTGCTTGCTTACTTTTGCTTATTTTTTCATAAATTTTTTATAATTATATATCCATGTTAAATTCAAATTCACATTTAACATTTTGTTTCACTTAAATACATAAGTAAATACACGAAATTTCATCAATCAAAACAACAGCCGAAGGTTTGTGTCCACACTGAAACAGCAGCATAGTTTATGTTCACGCTACAAACTCAAACACTCAACCAAACACCACACATATGTTTGAGTGTGTGTTTAAACAATTTTCATTTGAGAAATTTAAATATTAAGAAGATATCAACCAATATGAAATGTATATCAAACGAAAGATAACATCTTCATTTACCTACAAAAACAATTTTTTAAAAAAGTTATCTCGCCGTTTCCTCATAATCAATGAAATAAAGATTACAACAATAACAATCTGACATGACTCCCTATACCGTAAGGTAAGACGAATTCTACGCCAAAAGTGCAATCATGCTGAGACACCCTTTATTAGTGGATTTGTTAGATTCGGTGGTAAAGGTTATGTAGTTTGGCGGCTGTTGATTGATTTGCATAATACTGTAGTGTCTAATTCCTTGTGGGAGTATGAAAACAATTGTCATTTAAATCTCGAACAAACTTCTTCCTGACTGTCTAAGTCGTTTCTATTGTATATCAAAATCAAATGCTAGTACATATGTAACAGATATAACATATTGGGCATACTTGAAAAATCCATACTATTTTATGTGTGTAATTTGCATTAATACACCCCGGTTCACGTATTTAAAGGCACTAAAAATTCCATATTCAGCAGCCTGTATCGTTTGCAATTTGTAACCGATTACAGAATTTTAAAATGGAAGTGGAAGCTTGAGATATAAAATCATGACAATAGTGGTTTTTTAACTAAATAACTTTTTTTTGAGCAATTTGTAAAAAAAGTCCAAAAATGTGGAATATTTTTTGGTTCACTTGAACAACGGCACTTTAACTAATTTTAATGAAAAACAGTTTTTCTTGTTTTTTAAATTTATTTTTTCAAGCAAAGGTTTTTTAGAACTTTCCTTTGAAGGCTTAAATAATTTTAACAAAATTAATTATAGTCATTCCTCAAATATACTGCTCAAGATTAAAGGCCAAGCCATATTACTTAACTGCAATAAATCTATTTATATAATCTGTAAACTATAAATATTCATTCAATAAATTTAACTAACTAACTTTAATTTATTTTAATTTATTTAAGAGCTATTGGTAACAGAAGGAACAACCCCCTTTGTTTTTATTAACTTCAAATATACGGGTTTTCATTGAGAGATAAAGAGAATTTATGTAATCCAACCAAATTTGATTCCAAGCATCCTTAATGGGCTGAATTAGAGACTGCTTGTCATCAAATTATCTACCTCCTCCATATTACTTACGAGACATTTTCGATAAGGTTTAGATCTGGCGAATAGGGTGGCCATCAAGAATATTAACATTTTGGCATGCAATGAACTCCTTTACTACTCTGGCGTTGTGTATAGGGGCATTATCCTGTTGCAATATCCAAGATATGGGACCAAATAGTTCACTGAACTTCGGAAAAGCCGATTCCCATAACGTTTTATAGCTTGCACCAGTCATTTCTGCGCTTTGAAATTCAAGATCGATGATGCCATAGTACGTAATAGCACCCCACACTACAACGGCGCCCAGCAAACGCCTTTCTTTACGTAGATCATGGAAATAATAGTTTTAGCCATCAGGCCCATTCAATTTAAACTTCTTCTCATCAGTAAATATAACGGTTTTGCAGTCATTTACATGACCTCTTGGCTGCGCATCCCATACTATGTAGTCTCTTGCGAATCGAAACCGCTTTTCCTTACGAGGAGCATTAAGTGGCGGCTTTTATTGTAATTTCATGTATGTAAAATACTCACAGCTCCTACTTACTCTGCGTACTGATGAGTTGTTCGCTTCCACTCCACCTTGAGCTCTTATTTTTGACAAGGATAAGGCAGAATTAAAAGCAATTCTGATGATTTTTCTTTTCTCATATGTAGATAAAGATAATGAAACCCTTCCTCTAAATTTTTTCCATACCGCTCGGTGTCCTTGATGTAATTGTCCACAACTGTTGGGCTCCGTCAAATTTTTGATGTGTTAACATCTATACGCGCGCCTCTAGGGCAGTAAACTATAAATTTAATACATACGCAAGTGTTAGGTTTGCAAGAGTAAATCATCGTTTATTTGTTCGTTGCTTGGCAGTCGGTATTGAAAGTGATTATTGGGCGATTTTCATATAATTTTCCCACGGGATTTTCTCCGGAAATTCATAGCCGATTTTATTAATTTTTGGATTAAAAAGCTAGTGCGGGTTTCGACGAAGAGTTTAGGCCAAAAATTAAGGCGATCCGATATCGGCGAGCCGAGATTTAAGTGTTTTAATTTGGAGTAATATTAAAAAAGTGTTTTATGTTGATCTTCGGTTTTGTCTTATCATCGTTTGTTTGTTCGTTGCTTGGCCGTCGGTATTGAAAGTGATTATTGGGCGATTTTCATATAATTTTCCCACGCGATTTTCTCCGGAAATTCATAACCGATTTTATTAATTTTTGGATTAAAAAGCTAGTGCGGGTTTCGACGAAGAGTTTAGGCCAAAAACTAAGGCGATCCGATATCGGCGAGCCGAGATTGAAGTGTTTTAATTTGGAGTATTAATTTGGAGTAATATTAAAAAAGTATTTTATGTTGATCTTCGGTTATATCGTACGAATATAACAATGTATGTATGTATGTACAAGTGTCTGTTGCTTTGCATTCTTTGACTTTTGTGGGAATAAAACAAAAAGTATTGAGCAAGAAAATAATGACACATGTGCTTGCACTGGGTCTTTAAATAATTTTAAGTATTAATATTATTTAACTGTAACGTCATCATATGATTGTTTATAGAAATCGAACAGGTACCGTGTAGAAAAAATGTGAGTTCGAACACTCATTGGATTTTTTTTAGCTATTGCTCGGTTAGAATATCGTCAGAACGGTTAACATCGATTTAAGTTTTTTCTGTTAGATTTAAATTTTTTTGTTTTGCCATTTTGACTTGTAAAATGATTAAGATGTAATAAACAAACTCTCCCTACAAAAAATCATCGCTTATTTTAAAAATAATATTGTGCCTTTATTCAAGTGAACCAAAATAAGTAGCACATTTTTGGACTTTTGTCTTATAAATTGCTCAAAAAAAGTTCTTTAGTTAAGAAATCACTAATTTCATGATTTTTTTATATGTCAAGAGCTCATCTTCCATTTGCATTTGAAAACACAGCTATCGGTTACAAATTGCAAAAGATACAGGCTTCTGAATATGGAATTTGTAGTGCCATGAAATAAGTGAACCGGAATATATAACAAGTGTATAAATCTATTAACCTGCCAAATTTTTAATCTATTACGTACTTAATCTCCTACTATTTATACATATTTTTTATAATTGTTCGGTTCAAGATCAATAACTATTAAAATGTACTTTTTCATAGAAAAGTACTTTTTAATAGAAATGTTAAAAAGAAATGTGTGAAATTGATCATTATGGTGGATGGTTGGGTATATAGGTATTGCAGTGCCCACCAAGACATATCATCAGCGGCCTTCTCCACAAGTATTTAGGTATATCATCACGCATTATAGGGATAAACAAATCTCAAGTAAGCGAGAATTGTACAAACTCCTACTTGCGCGAAAACATCCATAACAATACTTTGCCATAACCATCAATATTCACAACATTTTTCTCCTATGCATGCTTTCATCGAAAGCCATTGCATAGATGTTATTGTTTCAAAAAAGAAACAACGATTGCCATGAGATTGTCGTTTAGAGTGTACCGTCTTCAATTTTATATTCCTTTGAGATAATATTATTCGATCTTTTAGTTGTCATTTTTTTAATAATTGTTCTTGTGGAGAAGGGAGCTGATGGTATACCTGGGAGGGCATTGAAATAGCTATATTCCCACCCATCCACCATTATGATCATTGGCACACATTTCTTTTTAATATTTCTTTTAAAACGTACTTTTTCTATGCAAAAGTATATTTTAATAGTTATTGATCTTGAACCGAACAATTATTAAAAACATGGAAACTAAAACATCGAATAATATATACTCAAACGAATATAAATTATACTTATAATAAAACTCAGAATCATCAAATGAATCGGCACAAACATCCCCCTTTAAATCAATGTTTTTATCAGTTCATTTCCAAGTTCATTTTATATTAATTTTACATACTCCCCATGATGGTTTTCTTTATTCCAGATCTGTCGCGAAGGTACGGTGACCAAGAAACTTGAAAAATTTTACTAGAGAGTGCTGGTCATATTAAGTCGCATCGCAGAATTAAAGCTATGAAGCAATAACCGTTTTGTCTGAGCGTTAAGCCGCAAAACATATTATGCTAATCACCTCTTAAGTTCGTCGAACTATGGATTGCTTAGTGAATATTTTACCTTCAATATCCAAATGGCAAGTAATATATAACGGGGTTTTCAATAAGAGCGCTACAAAAGTTTTTTAAAATAAAACAAAACCGGTTTTAGATACCAATGAAGTTTTTTATTCCTGTGAAAGTACGTTCTATGCCATTGTGTATGGAACTCGATTTCTTATGCATGGCTACCACGGGCACACTGGCAGAAGTTCAGATGCTGAACCCAATTTTCGACGGTTTTCAAGCATAAATCGGCCGATACTGCTGCAATTTCACGTCCGATATTCGTACGAAGTTCATCAATCGTCGCTGGCTTGTTGGCATAAACCATAGACTTGATGTAGCCCCACAGGAAATAATCTAACGGCGTCAAACCGCACGACCGAGGCGGCCAATCGACTGGGCCATTTCGTGAGATAACACGATCACAAAACTTGGTTTCCAATAAATTGATTGTGGCATTCGCTGTGTGGCTTGTGGCGCCGTCCTGTTGGAACCACATGTCCTCCAAGTCCATATTATCCAATTGGGGCCAAAAATATTCGGTTATCATTGAACGGTAGCGATTCGCATTCACAGTAATGTGCCGGTCTTGATCATCACGGAAGAAGTACGGCCCAATGACGCCGCCGGCCCATAAACCGCACCAAACCGTAATTTTTTGCGGGATGCAATGATGACTCATGGATTACGTGTGGATTGCTGTCTGACCAATAACGCATATTTTGCTTATTGACGAAGCCATTCAGCCAGAAATGAGCCTCATCGCTGAAGACCATAAATTGGACGTAGCGCTCTTAAAGTTGAGGCCACTGACTCCAAATTTCGGTAGTAAATTTTAATAATTTCGCCTCGTTCTTGGCTCGTATATCTTTCCCTGATGAAATGGCAAACCTTACTGAAGAGAAATGTCAAAAGAGCGTGAAAAAATATGGCATCGTTTGCTGTCCCTATCGATATACTTTTGTAGTGTCTCTGTTGAAAAACCCTTTATCTCAGAGAAACTACTTGATATTAGAGGAAAATGTAAGAAAATTGTTTACTCATCATCGGATTTTGACGCCAAACTAAATTTTTTTGATAGATACTGCCGAACCAATGTTTCTTATAATACATCATTTGTTTACAAGATAGAGAGGGCGCAAAAGCCTGCTAAAACTAAACAAATTTAAAAGAAGAACAACATCCTTCTTATAATCCTGACAAACATAATGTAGTTGTTTTCACATGCACACATGTGTTTATCGACACATAATTCAAAGTTACGAGGTCTTAACCATTTACCAATGCCCATATTTTCACACACACTCAAAACCATATAATTTGCAACTGTATGTGTACTCCATTTATATATACTATGTGTGAGGATGTGTGAGGGGAAAGGAATATTTAAACGTGTGTGTGACAGTATATATCTACGCACTATGATTATGGTTGCGGGTAAATTCAAAAATTTTGCCAAGTAAAATATTTCTTTAGTCTTCCTTATTCGCCAGCATCAAGAAAATATGTTCATACTTTACTCAAAGAATTTATCAGGTTAGGAATGTGAGCACAATTTGTTCCTTTCTCTTTAAGTTGTTACATAATTTGTATTTCATTGAAAACTAGAGATAAAGTTACAAGAACAACAATACTGCCCATCGAGTCGATCAAATATCTTTAAGTCGTTATGATTTATATGACTAATTGCCTAACAGCATGAAGAATATAACGTAACGAAAATTATAACCAGTGCGGAAATCCGTTTTTGTTGCGGTATCCGGTTTCTTGGTTAATTTAATGGAAATATCTAAATATACCAAACACACACATCCACTTTTACGTAATGTACATTAAGATTTTTTTTAGTGGATATTGTGGTGTTTGAATTCCTGATGTGTTCAACATGCAAAAAGTGAATATTTTCTAAGTTATAATTAAATAAATTTTACTTATCTTTATTACATGCGAAACTTCTGGAAAGAAAATATTTCCACACTTTAATTCTACGGCAGTGTTTTTAGTCGGGCACAAATAGTCATTTATAGTAGCATGTAAGCAAACCCAGATACAGACATCGTCTGAATTGTAAAGAGTAATTTTACCATGACCAGAATGTTGGAACGAAGATTAAATTTCAATTTCATAAATTCAAGCGTATAGTTAGTATTGATAACACAGGGGAATACATTTTGAAAAATTAACACCGTTGTTCAAAGTTTTGAATTTTTGGTGGTTTAAGGCCACTGATCGGAAATGCAATTTGCATCACTCACTCTAGTTTCCAAGATATGCCCATGAAATATTTTTGGCAAGGTTCTTCGGTATACGGGTGATCAAAAAATAAGTATCTTTCAGAAATTGAATTAAATAAACTAAGTTAAATTAACATTTTTTAATTAATTAATTTCGTTTGGTATATCATCATGGCCTTATTAATAAAAAACTATGAAATTATGTCGGTAAATTTCAAAGTTATAGCAAAACATCTGGGACACATAGCATAACAGATTCAGCTCGGCGGAATAGAATGCCACTGTTGCGTGTTTGCTACTAATGACAATAATATTATTGTTCGTTAGGGTTTCTAAGACAATAAATTGTATAAAAAAATATAAAAAATAATATGGATAACTGAAAAAGTAAAAAGTATTTTTTCACTAAGTGACTTATCTGCCATAAAGCTAAAGTATGCAATTTTATGCAAATTTTACTCTGTATATCGTAATATACCAATGCACATAATACCAAAATACGTTTTAAGATTTCTTACATGGTACGAAGCAGAGTATACAATATATGGGCCCTGAAATAGAAGATATGGTCTACTGAACATTTTTAAAAATCAGTTGTGGCTGTTAGTAATGAAAGCGGTGATATTGGGTGAACAGTAATACATTAAGGCATAACAACGTTTAGATGTGCTTTATGGAGTGGTGGAGTTATCGGTCGATATTTCTTTAAAAACAAGTTTCTTTAAAAAAAATCCAATGAGTGTTCGAACTCACGGGCGATGTGTTAACACCTATTTGCTACACGGTAACTGTTCGATTTATATGAACACATGTGTGAATGTTATATGGGAAAATAAAAAACAGCGTTCAATCATATGATGACCTTACAGTTAAATAATATTAATATTTAAAATTATTTAAAGACAAGTGCAAGCACATGTGTCATTATTTTCTTGCTTAGAACTTTTTGTTTTATTCCCAGAAACAACAAAGAGAATGCAAAGAAACAGACACATGAACATACATACATACACTGTTCGCACAAACGCTATTCAAGTTCACAAAATTTTCGTTGCTGTCTTGCTATCTCATTTTTATATACGTATAATACGTCATTATTCTATTTGCTCTGAGAGTGCTCCGCACCCACATTTTATTTGACTTACCTTTGACAATAATAAAAAATCAACCCGAAAAAAAAACAGCTTTTGACTATAAATTCTTTACATATGACCGCTCCCCTTTGTCCAATCCCGCCCATATTTGCACCATATCGTAGACTATGCCAGATTTTATGCTGCTGCTAAAACCAGATTTTCTGCGACTGCGAATGAGAATAATGACGTGTTAAACAAAAATGAGCGAGCAAGAGAGCAATGAAAGAGTGTTGTGGCAGGGGTGAGGCAAACGAAATTGTGCCTATAGCGTATGTATTAACATAATAATGTATGTATGTACATGTGTCTGTTGCTGTTGTTGAACAGATATATATGTGACCTGGTCTACGAAAAGGGAGCTTACGTGCGAAAACTAGTTTTCTGTGAAAAAGCTGTTAAAAGTAAGCAACTCGTTTCGTGAGTTTCTCATTTTCTCGTTAATTGTTCTCCGCGCCGGACTTCCAGTAAGTGTTGTTTTAAACTTCGCGTTGCGACTTTTAAGGTGTTCATTGGTGCTAGCGCCACCATTTGCAAACACTGCCTCTTGCTGCCAACTTTATTTGACACGTGTTTATTTAGTAGTGTAACACAACTTCGAGTAAGAACACTTTTGTGAAATCGCTAAATTTGCAACAATTGTTTTTGTGTTAAATACGTCGAAATCTAAGTTTAAAAAAATATTGTCGTGGTGGTTATAGTGTCTAAAAGGTATTGTGAGTATTTGAAGTGATTTAGTTTTGTTTATTTTACTCGATTTTTACCAATTTTTAGTTGGTTCTTTGCGGAACCGTCAGGCACCCGGACTTCCAATTTAAGCACATATGAAGTTATACAGATTTGTTTTGTTATGGTTTCTTTAGTTTGGCTTTTAGAAATGGCGCGTAGAATTCGTGATTTTCGGACAGAAGAAGAACTTACCGAGTATGTAAATTCAATTGCGTGGTCAGAAAGCGAAGATGATGGTGATTTTTCTGCTGACGATATGGATGACCCAGATTTCGATTTTGACGCTGCTTTGGCTAACGAAAATTTGGAATATGTTCAACAAATAGGTGATTTACATGATGAAACCGAAGCGGTGGAAGATAATCAAAGCGATGTCGAAATGGGTAATGCCGATTCGGGCAATTCAAATATGGAAGAAAACATTGAATCACATCAAGGTGATAATTGATAACAAAATATTTTGTTTGATTCTATTGATTTATATTTGTTATAGGTGTTGCAGAAGATCCAGTAATAGTTGGTGATCGTTCCCGATGGCGAGAATATGCGACAATGTTTGAAACGTATCGATTGATAAAGAGTCTAATGTTTTTAAAAAACCATTGTGGCGAAAAACAAATCTTCAATTGTATTCGAATTCTGTTAAATTTCGAGGAAATGAAGATTTGACACCGGAAATATTGGCATTGAACTCACCGCTTCAGTTTTTTCCTGTTTTCATTTCGGACGATATTATTTCGAATATCGTCGAACAGAGTAACTTGTACGCAGTGCAAGAAAACATTGATAAACCACTGAATACCACGCCAGATGAAATCAAACGATTCATGGGAATTAATTACTACATGTCGGTTTTTAAGTACCCGAGCGTTCGATCATATTGGAGTGAGTATGGTTTCAACCCAATTATGGATTGCATGACACGAAATCGTCACGAAAAGATTCGCCAATTCTTACACTTCAATAACAACGAGACAATGCCGCACCGTCATCGTGTTCAAGAGCCATCGACATCTGATCAACAGCCATCGACATCATCCGCTGCTGCACGCAGTTACAGACGTGATCGTGTCTCGGAAGCAGCTCGTATGTATGGACCCATACCGCAAAACGATTCGAGCTATGATCGACTATACAAAATACGTCCGATTATCACCGCACTCAACAGAAATTTTCAAAAAGTGCCAAAACGAGCAAGATTGTGCATAGATGAGCAAATCTGTGCGAGAAAGATTAAACACTATCTGAAACAATACATGCCAGACAAACCTCACCCTTGGGGTGACAAATTGTTTCTTATGTGCGATGATTCCGGGTATTGCTACGCATTTGAAATTTATTCTGGCGACGACGACCATCGTGAGGAAAACGAACCCAATTTGGGTGCGTCTGCAAATGTTGTCGTACGATTAGCTCGTTCGGTCCCTCGATTCATAAATCATGCCATATATTTTGATAATTATTATACGTCGGTTCCGTTGATGGTTTACTTGCAAACACAAGGCATATATTCGCTTGCAACTGTTCGCCGCCCACGACTTCCGTTATGCAAATTACCGCAGAAATTTCGCAATCGTGGTGATTGCGAAGAGTATGTGGGACCGTTTCATGGAATCGACGTCTCAACAGTGGCCTGGAATGACAATAGAGTAGTAAATATGATATCAACAATGGCCAGGGTGAAGCCATATATTACGCCAGATGGTCAAACGCCCGAGAATGCAACAACCGTAGAGCGATATAATATAAAGAGAAAGGTGATGGCAACCATTCAATGTCCACTTATTATTCATGAATACAACAAATACATGGGCGGTGTTGACCTTCTGGATTCATCACTCGGTCGAAGTCATATCCGTATAAAATCACGCAAATGGACAAATCGCTTGTTCTACAACATGTCTGATATGGCCATGATTAATGCCTGGATTTTATACAAGCGACATCATGCAGCTACTAATCAAACGGAGCCGAAGAAAGTTTTGCATGAATTTGTGTGTGAAGTTGCCCATTGCTTGACAAAAGCAGGTACTGAAATGCGAGTGGGAAAAGGGCGGCCAAGCAATCTTGAAGTCGAAATTGTTGCGAAACGTCATCGCCCAATGTCTGCTCCGCTGCCGCCGCGTGATATTCGCTTGGATAACGTATAACGTTGGGCTCTTACCAGAGTATATAAAGGAAGGGAAGCCGCGATGCAAATTTCCGAAATGTACATCCCGTTCGAAGGTCCGGCGCCAAAAATGTGGGATACATTTGTGCTTTTCTGCTGAAAAAAACTGTTTCGCTCAGTTTCACCAAAACTAAATGGCCTTAAAGAAACTCCTATACAAATATTTTTGAATTTATCTTTCAGTTTTTTAATGTTTCCGAATAAAAGTTATTGATTTTTGCTAAAAAAAAATTTTGTCGTACAAAACTTCCTTTTTTAAATTTTGATGTCCGGGCGCCTAGTGGTTCCGCCAAGAACCAACCAGGTATTCTTTACCTAGTTCAGGTAAATGTCATCTATGGAAAAAATGGTAGAACAAAAGTTGTTTAGAATAACAAGATTTATAACGTCAATTTTTTTCGGCCCAAAACAAAAAATCAGGCTATTAAGGGTTAACATAATAATGTATATATGTACATGGGTCGTTGCTGTTGTTGAACGGAGATATAAAGCATAACCACGCAAAATTTCATTTGCCAGCTTGCGTGCGCATTCGACGTTATGGTGACACACTAATACGTCAGCTACTTCGGACAAAGGATGTGTGATGTTGCGTGTTTGGTTGTTTCGTTGTTGTTGCTATGGCCAAACAAAGCGAGTCATTTGATGTTCAGCATTGCCCAGTGTATACAAAAAAACTATTATTTTTTTATTTTCCAATGTAACATTTACTAATGTGTTCATAGAAATCGAACAGGTACCGTGTAGCAAAAAGGTGTTAACACATCATCCGTGAGTTCGAACACTCATTGATTTTTGTCAACAAATGCCTGGTACGGCATTTGAAAACCCAAGTTCAAAGTCATTTTTAATATGACCAGGCCTTTTCAGATTGCGCTGAGTTCTTGATTTGAGGGCTGTGATGTCTTGTGGCATTCGTACTGTGTGTGGATGCACCGGCCGGTGGCGTTATCTTCTCAAACAGTTTTATGCACCGGTTAATGAAGATATGACTAATCCCGAACGTTTTGAAAGTATCGCCATTTTTCAGTTCACACTAAACAATCGATATATGAGCGATACTGTTTTCATTCCATTCTAAAAGCTTAAACAATTTTGAATTCCCGTTAAACCCTTTCTTAGTATCTATTCGCATATATATCATTTATTTATTTAAGCAAAATATCAACCTAAAACGGCGGCAGAAATATTGCCAAAAAGTAAAATGACCCCACAATTTAATGAAAAATCTCCCAATTTTCAAAATTGGGTCAAACTATGGAAAATAGTCCAAAATGACACATGAAATTTACCCCAAGAATGAATGCAAAATGAACCAAAAGAAGTATGAAAAATTCTCCATAAAAAAATTGTCCGAATTATTTGAGCAAATTTTCAAATGAGAAATTATCCTGATTTTGAAGATAACGATCTTTACATTATTTTGGTTTTATACAAACATGACACTAAAAACTCAAGTCGCGAATTACACGACTTGTTGTAACATATATAGTAGTTCTTATTACCATTCTTGGATTTTAATTTATATAATTGTTTTTCATTTTTTATATATAGTATATGTAGGTAA
The DNA here is from genome assembly GCA_963931995.1 of Phaonia tiefii. NCBI lineage: Eukaryota > Metazoa > Arthropoda > Insecta > Diptera > Muscidae > Phaonia > Phaonia tiefii. Next base: position 323,507,963 of record OZ008368.1, on the reverse strand, counting down.
TATCTTTGAATTTATTTTTGTGCTACACAGAAATTCATATTCAATATCTTCCTTTGTAAATGCATACTTCGTGCACTTCAATGCGCTGTTTTCACTGTCGTCTTACTGTATAGAATGATCTTGCTTTGTAATGAAATGACCACAGTTGCAGAACCAGGAAACCGTAAACAACCCAAAATGTAGGTGGTGACTAAGTGTGTTTAGATAAGTAACTGTTTCGTGCAGTCTCGCTTCAATTACAATATCAATTTTAGTCAAAATAAGACAAAGAAAAATTGCCCACAATTTTCGGAATTATTCCGGATTGTGTGTGGGCTTTGTTTCGTGTCTACAGTTATGAAATATCGCCAACAATGGATATTTTTTTTATTTTAATTTTATGAAAAAACATAAAAATGGGCAATGTTTCAAAAACGTATGAATAAACGCCCAAAGGGGAAAATGAAATATTACCCACAATTTATGGAATGAGACCCACTTTCGCTGGGCGATATTTCATATTAAATTTGAGTATTTTCTTAAATTAAATTGTATTAATTTTTGTATTTGTATTTAAATAATGCAAAGGAAAATGCTGTTTAATTTAATTATTAGTCATATGCTGATACAAACATAAACATGGTTTCCCATTACATCCCATGAAGGAATCGGGGTGAGCTTCTCACAACCAGTGAACTGTGCGCTTTCTAGTTTTGTACTCACTGATTGGGACCTACAGTTTTACATCGGTTCTGAACTGTATTTTGAGAAGATTTTTCATGGCTAAATACTCGATAGTGTCGCCGTCACTATGCGAGGTGACCGTAGTCGAGGTGGTCAGAGCAGGGATCGAACCAGGATCTCAAGCACAAGAGGCGCGCATACTAACCATTGCACCACCGACGGCCACAGTCATATGGTGATCCTGCACTATAATTATGAGATTTTAAATTTTGTTGTGCAGAATCCCAGCGGCGGAAGTCATGACCTGGAAGGCGTGAAATTAAAACCAACCACGCCTTCTGTAAAATTCGGATGGCCTTCCCTACACATTACCTTCTCCTTCCTTTTTAACATTGCGTGAGATTAGGAGGCAAGGTCTTCCTTGCCCATTGCCTAAGGAAGTCCTTAGAAGGCGTGCAAAGAGCAAGGCCTTAGAAGGCTTTTACTTTAATTTATTTTTGTTAAACAAAAATAAAATTAAAATAAGTTATTTTATCACAAAACCCTTTCCGCTTCTACATATTTATTTATAAGTATTTATGTATCTATCTTAGAAAGATTTACCACCCGCAACTACAAATTGAAAATTTTAAAAATACCGCATGCCTTATTTCTCGTAGGCCTTGCGATATTACAAATAAATAAATAAATGAAAATTAAATGAAAAAACAAATGTACCCAATTTTTTAATTTTTTTGAGCTATTTTTTTTGGTCGATTTTTCTTTTCCCTATTATAATACAAAAATTTTAAAAAAAATGTTCACGAAGAACATAGAGCATCAACGATTTCTCTCCATTTATTTCTGTGTCTGAAAAATGATTTAATTTGGTTTCATGAAAGTCGAGCTTGCTCATATTACATTTCCAGGTACCGGTTGTATTTATTTGGTGGCCATTCTGGCCTTCGGCACCACTGTGTCACTCTAGCAATATTTGGTCGATTTTTCTTTTCCCTATTATAATACAAAAATTTTAAAAAAAATGTTCACGAAGAACATAGAGCATCAACGATTTCTCTCCATTTATTTCTGTGTCTGAAAAATGATTTAATTTGGTTTCATGAAAGTCGAGCTTGCTCATATTACATTTCCAGGTACCGGTTGTATTTATTTGGTGGCCATTCTGGCCTTCGGCACCACTGTGTCACTCTAGCAATATCTGATATTGGACGCCAAAGCATATATCCATTCTAAGTAAATTTTCTTCTATGTGTATCCAGTACATTAGGAATGTAACGGCTTCAAATAGATACCAATGAAATTCTTTAATCCTGTGAAAGTACGTTCGATGGCATTATGTATGGAACTCGATTTCTTTTGCATGGCCACCACGGGCACCCTTGCAAAAGTCCAGACGCTGAACCCAATTTTCGACGGTTTTCCAGCATAAATCGGCCGACACTGCTGCAATTTCACGTTCGATATTCGTACGAAGTTCATCAATCGTCGCTGGTTTGTTGGCATAGACCAAGACATGATGTAGCCCCACAGGAAATAATCTAACGGCGTCAAATCGCATGACCGAGGCGGCCAATCGACTTGGCCATTTTGTGAGATAACACGTTCACCAAACTTGGTTTCCAATAAATTGATTGTGGCATTCGCTGTGTGGCTTGTGGCGCCGTCCTGTTGGCACCACATATCCTCCAAGTCCATATTATCCAATTGGGGCCAAAAATATTCGGTAACAAATGAACGGTAGCGATTCGCGTTCACAGTAATGTGCCGGTCTTGATCATCACGGAAGAAGTATGGCCCAATGACGCCGCCGGCCCATAAACCGCACCGAACTGTAATTTTTTCGGGATGGAATGATGACTCATGGATTACGTGTGGATTGCTGTCTGACCGATAACGCATATTTTGCTTATTGACGAAGCCATTCAGCCAGAAATGAGCCTCATCCCTGAAGATGATAAATTGGACGTAGCGCTCTTAAAGTTGAGGCCACTGACTCCAAATTTCGGTAGTAAAATTTAATAATTTGGACTCGTTGTTGGCTCGTATATCTTTCCATGATGAAATGGCAAACCTTATCAAAAGAGCGGAAAAAAGTATGGCGTCGTTTGCTGTCCCTCTCGATTTACTTTTGTAGCGTCTCTGTTGAAAAACCCTTTACTTGTACATCTACAGCCTTGGACTTTCGCTTTGAATGAAATCCAAAACATATAAAGTCTTTCTTAGATATTAGTATTCTCAACATAATAAACATACTATGACCACAAAATTTCGCCCTAATTAGTTGTATACAGCTATCCCACAATTTTATTTCCAAGAATGTTACCAAGACCATTTTCCTGGAAAATTGGGGTGAACATTATAAACACCAAAGTGGCGTACACAAAGTTTACTTCAGCCATTTTATCAATAATATTGTTGTGATGTGGAAGAGCATCAAATTGCGTATCAACTGATTTAGTAACATCAGTATTACAAAATGATACGAAAAGGTGTGCTTAACGATATTTTTCTATAAAATCTAAAAATTTTCTTGTAAAAAATCCCAAACTATTGCATTTTGTGGGGAAATCTGGTTTCATCACTTGGGTTTCACTGCAAACCAGCTTGGTATAAATTCGAAAACCGTAAACCGTTTGTAATGCAAAAGCCTGTAATTTGACTGTATAAATGTCAACAATTTTATAGTAAATAATCTGATAACAGATATTGATAGCGTAAGCTAGGAAATGACTACCTGAAAGGTGAATAATGGAGTAATTTGCTATATCAGAACGTAATGTTATGACCGATATTTATAACAACGGCAACAAAAAAAAATGTTTTCCGAAAGATTATCAGGAAAGTCCCTAAGACTGTTCCTACTTCGAATGTGACTAAAACGTATCTATTGAATGAGATGTAGATTGAAAAGCTGTAATGTAATGGTCTGCTAATAAATGTTTAGATAAACGTCTTCGATACAACGTGTGATTCTTTTTTCAATATGTATTTATAATTGATTGGTAATTACAAATCATGAATAGGAGAAAACCAAATGTTTAGGAAATAATTAAGTAATGTTTAATTAAAGTGTATAAAGTAATTGAGTGCAGCTGCCCCACCATATTTACAGTTATAAGCAAATGCTCGTTGAGAGCACATTAACTGCTAATTGTTTATTTAATTGAAAGCTTGTTAATTGTGGCAATCAAAATAGTAACACGAAATACTTTAAACGTCTAATTGAAATTTCAGTATTCAAGATATGGAAGAAATATATTTTATCGACGAGTATTAAATATTTGTTCTCTTTTGTTGCTAATTTGCCGTCAATTAGCACGGACTTAGAGTCACGTAAATTTCCTTATTTCCATCTTTTTGAAAAAGTGTATTTACAGATCCGCTTCAAGGTTTACACACTTCCAGTAACAAACACAGTAATTAATTTTGTTATAAGACGGACTAATATCAACTACAGGAATATAACAAACAAGAACGGTTAATGCCAATAATTTAGTTATTCACAAAGTGTTGTAGGAAAAGGATTTTGCGCTGATTAAAACGTACGTAAACACATTAAAACGTACGAAAATACAAAAGCAATAGAAAATTTTTAAAAATAATGAAAAACTACGAATTTGACTTTTCCGTAGACTACATGTTAATTAAATGTGGAGGCAGAGGACGGACAAAGTTTTTTACGTAGCTCCGATTTATCTTGTTACGAAACTGTTAACATCAAAGTGTTTACATGGCTTGACTTATTTCTTTGTAAACCTTTTTGAGCCCATGTAATATTGCTCTCACTTCTCTTTTGTTTAGTGTTACGAAAGATAATCTAAAGAGAACACCCAAGTCTCATAAATAAATTCGGTTCCGCGCCTAATTTTCCTCCTTAATTTTCTGAGCAAATGACTTGCAATTTTTCCGATATATCTAGCGTCGTTTTAAGTCCTGTCTCCTTGATTTATTACCGCATTTTATTGACTGTCTTATGCCTGTATGTACAAAGGAAATATAAGGGAAGTGTTTTGACGATATTACGATAACGAATGATGAAAAAAATCAATGAGTCTTCGAGCTCATGGGCGATGTATTAACACCTTTTTGTTACACGGTACCTGTTCGATTTGTATGACCACATTAGCAAATGTTACATTGGAAAATAAAAAAAATAATAGTTTTTGAGTTGAAGTCTCTCTTGCTGTTGCACTTTATTAATTCTTTCATCTTGGTTAACATTAGATGTAATATTGTTAAAATAAATATAGCAATATTTTGCTCACTGAAATAATTGTTTTTGTTTTGTCATAAACAGAGCGACGACAAAAGTATTGAATAGTATCACGGTACAATCAAATGGTAGAAGCACTAGCCCAGCTGATGTGAACATTTTTCTGGAGTAAGTTTTTCTCTTACGTCAAAGTTTGTTTGCATACAACCACCGTTCGCCTACAATTGCTGTTTTTGAAATGGTTTATCCGCAATAATCACATATAATTAGAAACGCTCTAATTTTCATACTGAAACACTGAAACACAAAATATCAAATAAAACACACGCATTTTGTAAATGGCACTTTTTGGAATTTTTTATACATTTTCATTATTTTTCAATCAGCTGAGTTGACACAATACAGGCGGTGAACAAAAACAAAATGCCTGTTGTTTTTGGCTTGTTATATTTGTTGTCTACCATTATATTTCTACCATGAATAGTATAGAGAACTTATTGCACTCTTTTTCCACACTCATGTAGAGCCTGAGTAAAACAGCATAAACGAGTCTTATTCTCTTTATAGAATATTTCAATATAAATGCACCATTTCGACAATGTTATTACATAAAATAATACAAAAAGCATAAAAGTTGCAAAAGGAATGAATGTTTCTATTCTATACTAAACTATTCAATACTCTTTAGCGACGACGACCTCCTCGTTTGTTCGCTGCCGCTACATCAATACCACCATATTTATTTTCGGGCAGAGACTATTGTTGTACACAAACCACGTATGTGATGCAAATGCTGAGTGTTGTTTGCATGTGTTCACTTACTTAATTACACCGTCAATGACGTTATAGACGAAATAATTTTTTATGATTGCATTATTAATCTCTAGTTATTCTGATGTAATTCTGTTATTCTGTTCTACATCCGATCATTGAGGATGTTTATATTTTAAAATAAAATGTGAAAATATTTTAATTTAAATTTTTGTGTACTTAGTCGCTATGGACCGCCCAATGCTGTGGACTGTTTTAGAAATGTAAGTATTAGTAAGAGAAGTGGTGTTCAAAACTTATTAGAAAATTGAACAGATAGGTGTTTAATTGGAGTATGTTGCGTCAATGACCTAACATAATTATTTTTTTTTCATCCAACTTCAATGAAGTGTATCGTTTGGCGATATTGTCTTTATCCATGTAGATCACGTTTACCTTCGTCGCATTTCCAACCGCGTTTGAAAATTCTAAAGCATTGTACACTGTCACTATTCAACTTTTAACGTTATCCCATATTTAATGTTTGAATGCTGCTCCCACGCCGTCGACAGGTTCCTTACCATGGGTTGTAGGAAAGAAGTTCCAATATAACGGAATTTGGTACTTTTTCTGTAAACTTGCAGCATATCATCTGTTACTATGGGTCAACAACGAATATTTTACTTGAGTTTTCACTTTCTTTCCATCGAAGTCAAACAAACTTACATAATCTTTGCTTCCTGCTGCTTGACAGCTAATATCAGTACGTTCGTAGAACTCAATACCGGTTTCCTTAATTTTTGGGCTCTAACTAGAAATAGGTCGAAGAACTTTTTCCTGGTTCATGGTTGATATCTCTGACGGTAAGTATTTCTGATTGAGTCTAATTAGAACGACTTTTCGTTTTTCCTCGTTTTTTGGTAGCGCGGCGCGAGCTCGAGAAGTAGTTTTTTTTAATGCTGCATCCGAGTTGTTAGCTATATTGGTTGATGCTACTTCAAGTGCTGCCATTTTTTCTCCCGGTGCTTTCGCACACGGTTGTTTGTTTGCTTCAAAATCTGAGTCGGTTTTTTCTTCACTGATGAATTTGTTCGCTGATCATTCTTCTTCTTTCTATGCTTTCGAACTCGTTCTTTGGTTTTTTGTCGATCCTCATCAAACTTTTTAAAGCTCGCTCGTAAGGGTAGATTCTAATTTCGTTAAATTTTCTGTTGTCTTTTTCTTTTGGCAGCCTCTTTATTTTTCAATTTGGATTCATCGTACAGTCCTTTCAACTTAAGTTGTTCAATGAATTTTAGCATTCTTACTGATAGGGGCGATAACAACGGCATTGTTGGTATAATCTTTTTAACTCTTAGTTTTAAAACAATTATTTACACTGAGTTAATGTTTAAAATAAACGATTTTATGGTTACACGTGCACTCAATGTCATACGTCACTACAGTGTTGCTGTATGACAACAAAGTCTAAGTCCCCTATTACATGATAACATTTTTTTTGCGATTTTTGAAATTCGCGAATATTTGTTTAGGCATTAATTCATCGTGTAATAGGGCAGTAAATCACACTATCCCATGTTGCTATTATTGTTGTTGTTACAAGAAAAATTCCTAAAAAACGAAATTCTAGACTTTTATAACAATGTCACAATTTACGTACAACCCATATAGTATGTTAACACATCAAATAAAAAGAAACTATTTAGTTAATAGTTTTTCTAACGTAATTTAAATTTCACTTAAATTTGAGTAAGTAGAATTAGTATTCACTAAATTTAGTACAACCTAAACAGTTATAAACTACATTATGAATTGCCTTAGTAACTCTTTTGGGACTTGTGGTGCCGATTACGGAGTTATAGCTCAATCTGTGTCCCATCGTTATGCACTTCAACCACTCTGTTTAGTTCATGATCTCCCGTATCACTTTCAAAATTTTAAAACCACGAACATATTTCAATTGTCTAATATTTACCCAACCTACTCACGCACACCTTTACACAATACAGTCACTAAAATATTGGCGTGGGTGGTAAGGACGATTGTGCCATAAATTCACCGCTGACTTCCACTTCCGGTTTGTGGAAGTTTATACGTATCTGGTTTCGTGTTAATTACACGCCAATGAGCCAGACAGATTTAAAGAATTTTTGTGGCAATCTAAGCGCACAATTTTACATAACAAAAGTTTAAATTTGCCACCGAATAGGATTTCACTCCATTTATATGTGACAAGATAGATTTCGTATATATTTCAACGAAGATATCCGTTGACACAACTGATGATATAATTTCACAAATATAGTTAGACATGTTGTGTACACAATACTGATTTGAAGTCATATACGAAATTTAAATATGTAAACAGTTGCAGGTAAATATTTGCAAATGAAAGACATATGACAAAATTCGGTATTGTGTAGACAATATGCAAAGGGTAATTCAATAATAGGTACTATTCTCAAAATTAAAAACAAGAAAAAAATTAATTTTCATGCCAATCATTATTTTTTAAAAAACAATTTTCAAACATTACGCGCAGCTACGAATGACATGGTACATTCATCGAGTGCAGTTTTGCACTACGCGTAGGAGTATTTCGAGCGGTATTTGGAGAATTTTTTTAGCGCTTATTTATTTATTGGATCTTTCCTTTCGAGAGCCTGACAATAAGTTTAAAAATCTTAAATCTAAATTAATTTAAGAATCCTAGCGAAAACTAACTATGAGTACGGTTGTTATAGTGCTGGAGTGTCGAATTAAGCGGGTACTGCTTCTGCTATTTACTATTTACCAGCGGATTTTGGTGGCTTTGAAGTGTCTCCTGGCATGTTTCCTCCATTCGGAGAATTTCCGCCGTTACGGTTGCAATGTTCCGGACACTATGGATACATTCATTAATCATATACCATCGTACGACCCTGATGTGTCTAAGTACTTTTGAATGAGGTCTGTGTAGTTATAATATCATTGCTACAGACCAGAATTATCAACGCCTCTATTCGAAACAGCAAGTCATCAAAGCGAGTGAATAGGGGAACTCCCCAGGGTGGAGTCATCTCTCCCCTACTTTGGTTTCTCGTGATCAATATAATACTACAGAACCTAGACAATATGAGGATCAAAACCGTGGCGTATGCGGATGACGTGGTAATATTGGTGTCTGGTTTGTTGAGCGAAATCATGAATGGGGTCTTGAAATCACCTAACGATTGGGCTACTGGGAATGGTCTTGAAGTGAATCTGGGGAAAACTGAAGTCATGCTTTTTACCACGAAGACCAAGATACCAAAGTTTAATCCTCCTCGGCTAAGTGGAATAGAGATTCCATTGTCAACTCACGCCGAGTACTTGGGCGTGATTCTAGACCATAAACTTTCCTGGAAGCGTAACATAGAGCACCGCCCACAGACGGCAACCGGTGCGTACAATTGTTGTTCGGAAGCTGGTGGGGTCTCCAACCTAAAATGGTGATATGGATGTACACTAGCATAATCAGACCAATACTCTGCTATGGAGCAATGCTATGTGGGCTGTCGCAGGGAAGACGTCCGCTGTCTGGAGTGCCACTCGACTAAACGCTCTTGGACTCTGAAAGAGCAACGCATATGGACATTGGAGTATACTACAGACAATCCCAAGGGAACTCAATATAACCACCGACTACTGCACCCCCTCATTGGAGTTCGGTAACCTATTCGATGTCAGGTTTCCCAGGGGAATAGAGTGGGATAAAGGGAACCACTTACAGGTTTTAACCCTAAAGTATTTACGGACGGATCCAAAAATGGAATTAGGTACCGGCTCGGATGGCTCCTCCGAAGAGGCTGGCCTCAATTTATGACTCAAACTCACATACAAGCGCAGGGTTATCCAAGAGGAGTTACTGGCCATTAAAGAATTCTGCGCCACACTTATTCTACAGCGAAAAACAGAGCGCATTCGAGTATTTGTGGATAGCCAAGCGGCTCTCCTATCACTTAAATCTTACAACACTGCATCTAAACCCGTTAGTGAATGTAGGGAAAAACTTGTCGAGCTAGGCCGGCTGGCCAGTGTGGTTCTTACTTGGATACCAGGCCACAAGGGTCTCCTAAGGAACGAAAAGGCAGACGAACTGGCTAGGGCTGGATCCTCTTCCACCGAACTCCACATGGCGTCAATCGGACGCCTATAGGGGTGGCCAAAAGAGGTATTCTCCTGCATTACCTTGACCGAGCGAAGAGATAATGGGATAGGACGGAAACGTGCCGCATATCCAGAAACACATGACCAGACTATATCACATTCACCGCACTAAATCCCTGATCAGACATAATCGGGGAGACATATCTAGGCTAACTGGCGTGATGAGGAGCAGATGTAGATAATGTAGTTCAATTTTACAGACATTTAATTAGTAAAAAGTATAACTTTTTAGGCACAAATTGTTTATCGACCTAATATTTTTCTTTTGTTTAATTTATATGAACTTCTTACGTACATTATTTTTGTTTGTGTAATTCAAAAAAATTTGAAAAAGCTGGGAAAATTTTTTCGAATATTTTTATATTGACATAATTGATATTTGGTTTTAATTGTTAAATATTGTTTATATCTCCTGATAATCCTACACAATGGAGTAGCGAAATATCGAGGAAAATAAAAACAAGAACTGGAAATCTGACCTTAAGCACGAGGAATATAGATTATTTGTCTTATTTCTTCTTTATCTTGAACGTTCTTCCGGATAAGTTGGATATACAAATACCATGGGAATTTTTTTGTTAGTGAACTTTTTATTTTATCTTTAAGAACCTCGTGCCAAATTTTATCAAATGCTTCGGATATGTGCAACAAGACTGGAGGGCAATATTTCTTACCCTCAAATGATATAACTAAGAAAAACCTCTCTCGAAATAATACGTTTATATTTAATTTTGTTTCATTTTATTTCTGCCATATAATTATAACTATATACATATATACATTAAACTTATGGATTTAACTTCTGTTGCCAACTTGCCTCTATAATGCCTATCTTGGCGCTGAGGCGCTATAAAGTATATGCATAATTGGTATATTGTTAAACATTGTAAAAAAAAAAAAAAAATTCCCTTCGAATTTCATCTGTTACTCTGCTCACCGGCTGTATAGTACCGTGCTTCGCTCGAAATTCAAAACTGGAGTGCAAGCACAGGAAGATGGTCTATAATTTTAGAGAGGACCAGTTTTTCAAAAACCTTTGAAAGGCACGGTAGTAAACTAATAGGTCTGTATGAAGAAGCTAAGGAGTTGTCTTAGTAAGCTAATAGGTCTTTATGAAGAAGCTAAGAATTTGTTTTTACACGGTTTAGGTACCGTGCGTACCTGTGATGTCTTCCACGCATTAGGGAAGTGCTCGCTAATGCCGAGCTCAGGCTTACATACGACAGTTAGCAATATTATTGTCAGTGAAGGTAACTCTTTTACCATTTTAGCTATAATTTGGTCACAACCTGGGTATATTTCAATGGCAAGATCATTATCAATCAAACTTTTCACTTCAACAGTAGTCAATGTTATTGACATGACTACCGTCTGAATATGATTGCCCAAATCAGGGATTTCAAGATCGTTTGTTGGAGGGTTTGCTTGAAATACTTGTCTTAACTGAGTGTGGTAAATACATGAGTCTTCTCCTTATTGCTTTGTGTCCAGTCACCGTTTCGACATGCAAATGGTGAGTAATTTCCCTCTTGGAGGATTACTAGCACTTCACAAAGATAAATGGTCCTGACGTGTATGAGAGATACGAGAAATACATTGTCCGCCAATTTTTTCCTCCCTTTTCCTTTGGAGATTCCTCAGCTTGTCTCGAGCCTAATTGCAGTTAGTGTAAGCCATTCTCGCTATAGTGGTATTTTCTCGGTCAATATACATTCTATTTGGCTATTAAGAATAGTAATACCACTCCTACGCGAAGATTGTGTCAAAGGAGTTGAATATTCCGCCGCCGTTACCATCAACGAATTTAGTGTGTGAAGACCGTACTAAATATTTTCCTCACACTCAATATTACGATTTGTGTGGATATGGGTACTAATGGATTTTGCGAATTTCAACCAGTCAGTTCATACTCATCATTCGCGGAATTCCCTTATCCGGTCTGGAACAACCCCGGGGTTTAGGGACCTTACAAAACGAAGACCTTTCTCCAACCAGTTCGATCTTTTAGTTTATATCTCCAGTTGGCAATACCACGTGTACGCAGGGATTCGTCAACCTGATCCTTCCAGCGCAGTCTTGGTCTTCCTATTTGTCGTCTTTCTTCGAGTTCGGTTTCGAAAACCCTTCCTTCTGGTTCGTCTTCATTCATTCAAAAGAGTTGTTTCCCTGTATTCTAAAGAATAAATAGAAAATTTTTCTGCTGTTTTCCAAAACCTGGGTTGGCTATAAATTGCGGATAGAGCCACATCTCCTCTTTGACTTGGAGAGTAACTGAAGTTGCCTGCAAACCCTTTTCCGCGAAAACAGTCCTTACATAATGTTTAATTTTCCTGCGACAATATCTGGCTTATATTGCTTTCGCTTTCATAATCATACTTTGTGGATACTAGTTTTCGAGATAAGGACGTGCTGGGTTTTAATTAGTTCCTGCAGCATGTCCTGCATAAAATAATTAAATGGTTTCCCGTTACATCCCACGAGGAGATTAGGGAGAGCTTCTCACAACCAGTGAGCTATGCGCGTTCTAGTTTTACACTCGCTTATTGGAACCTACAGTTTTACACCGGTTCCGAATGGTATTTTGAGAAGCTTTTTCATGGCTAAATACTCGGTAGTGTCGCCATCACTAAGCGATGTGGCCGTCGTAGAAGGAAATGTAAGGTGGTCAAAGTAGGGACCGAACCCACGTCCTCATGCGCAAGACCCAATTGCACCACCGACGGCCACAAATTGTGGCAAAGGATAGACGGCACAAATTGTGGCAAAGTTTGGACGAAGATTGTTCGATTTCCGTCTCTGGCTTATAAAGATGGGGTAAAGTTAAAACAATATGGACCACGATGGCATCGGAAATACCAGGAATAGTGGGGTGTTTTCATACTTTGCAACCCAGAGCGGTCAATGGCCTTCAAAAATTAGGATAACATGCTTCTCCAACCCGATGGATCTTCAGCTTTTCTCCTCCAGTTAATAACATTAAGCTTTCGCTGGAAATATTCCACCTGGTCTTGAAAGCGCACTGGATCATTCTGATCCATTTTACTGCGCACGCGCATTTTTTCCTCGAAGACTCCCAACGATATCTCATCAGCATGCAATATGACCCAAAATTCTGCGACATAAGGAAATATATATAGTTGGATATGACTGTGTTATTTAACCTGAAATAACCCCTGCTTGCAAGCCTAATTCCCCGTTCAATTTTTAGGCTGGCATTATTGCTTGTGTTAGATCTGAGATAAATAGGGTCGTCTACTACCTAGAAATTTAAACGGTTATCAACGTTCCCCCTTTGATATGAATGGGTGGATGTTCTACTGGTCGAAACCATTAATTTTTGTCCTGTCTTTGTTTACTATCAAACCCACTTTTTCTTATTCCTTCTCAATTCCTCAAAATACTGCAGTAGATTCTCGCAGAATGTGACTTTTGCAGCTGATAGTTTTGTTCGTGTTGACTTCAGCTTTTCTCATGACAATGTCAATGACTATATCGTACAATATGGTTCGGTGAGATTGTCACTATATGGTTCAATTTCAAACCTATATGGTTCAATTTCAATTGAAAGTTAACAGACACCAATACAAGTTTAAAAGATTGTAAAACTGTAGTATTTAAAGTTTAATTTTTAAAACATATCAATAGATGTTCAAAATACCAATAGAAACCAATAGAAACATTAAAGACGTCAACTTGAAATTTAAAATTCATCACTTGAAATATAAAAATCATTTGCCTATTTTACATATTAAGAGCCTTATTCATAAAAAGTTGTGACAGATTTGGGGGAAAATTTATCATACAAGAAACGTCTCTCAAACCTCTAATAACTTTTTCTGAATAAGGCCGAACGATTTTAAGTCTCATTTGGTGCTTATTAAAATACAATTGACGTCCTTCAAAATTCAATCGTCGCCGTTTTTATTTGAATTGATGTACACTCCGGTTCACTTATTTAAAGGCACTAAAAATTCCATATTCAGCAGCCTGTATCTTTTGCAATTTGTAACCAATTACAGAATTTTGAAATGGAAATGTAAGATAGACATCTTGAGATATAAAAAAATTATGACAATAGTGGTATTTTAACTAAAATAAATAAATAAATGGTTTCCCATTACATCCCATGAAGGGACCGGGGAGAACTTCTCACAATCACTGAGCTGTGCGCTTTCCAGTTTTCACTCACTGATTGGGACCTACAGTTTTACACCGATTCCGAACGGTATTTTGAGAAGCTTTTTCATGGCTATATACTCGATAGTGTCGCCGTCACTAAGCGAGGTGACCATGGTAGAAAGAAATGTAAGGTGGTCTGAGCAGGGACCGAACCCACGTTCTCATACACAACAGCCGCGCACACTAGCGATTGCACCACCGACGGTCTAAGGAACTTTAACTAAGGAACTTTTTTTGAGCAATTGGTTCACTTGAATTAAGGCACTTTTTTTTTTTTTTTTTTTTTTTTTTTTTTTTATCAAACCAACACTCAGGGGATGCCCCCTATAAATGCAGTGCATTGTGTTGGCGAAGGAAAATTGAGGTAGTAGAAGGTGGAGAGAGGGAGTAGTGTCTGTTGATATTTGCCTTGAATGTTTGTATGTCACTATTGGTGGGAAATACACTAGCCGGAAGTTTATTCCACATACGGACTGTACGGCTGAAGAACGAATTTTCTCTATAGTGTGTAGTGCGGTCAATCGGCCACTCGATAAAAAACGGATGAGAGTTCCTGGAAAGCCGCGTACTTCGGCTAAATATCCTCACGTCCGGCATAAGTTGACGGATGTCCGAGGAACACATACCGTGGAAATATCGATAGAACAGTGACACGCAACCCACATTTCGACAATGCTCAAGGGAGGCAATAGAGTTGGATACCCTACTGTCCCCTATTAACACCGTCGCTCTCCTCTGGACACGGTCGAGAAGCTCCAAGGAAGTCCTAGGAGCACCTGCCCATATATGGGAGTTATACTCCATATTTTGCCTGATGTAGGTGGTGTAGATATTGAGAAGATCAAATGGAGTGAAGTATTTCTTACACCACTTTAAAAAGCCTAAACACTTGAATGCATCTTTCGACACTTCAAATACATGTTTTGCCCAACGGACATCACATTGTATTTTCATGCCCAGAACATCAAGAGCGTCTGATTCATCAATATCCACACCGTCCATAGACAATGACGACACACCTGGGTCAGCAATACGTTTATGCGACAACAAACAACACTGGGTCTTACTCGCATTAAAATTTATTCTATTCCTTCGACCCCATTCAACAATGGACACCAGATCGCGGTCGAGTGTTTCATTCATCGTCCGGCGTTTGACTTCAATCTCTTGAAGACTTGGCCTACGATCGAATGAATAAGAATGGCAGAGGTTACTGTCATCGGCAAACGAGTAGATTGGATTCACAGTCTGACCCAGGAGATCGTCAATGAAAATAAGAAAAAGAGAAGGGGAAAGAGCAGAGCCCTGTGGTACACCTGCAGTCAATTTATGCTCGTCGGATGAAACCCCATTTACAACAACTCGTATAGTGCGATCTCTGAGAAAACTCGATATAAATCGAGTCAAGTTATCACCGACACCAAAAGCAGTGAGCTTTGACAAGAGTGCATCGTGCCATACTCTGTCAAAGGCCTTGGAAATATCAAGAGCCACTACCATACTCTCACCAAGCCGGTGGATGGATCGACTCCACTGTTCCGAAAGGAACGCCATCAGGTCTCCAGTAGATCTCGTTCTACGGAAGCCATACTGCCGATCGTTAAGAAGTTCATTGGACTCAAGATACTTCACTAGATGGTGGTTAACCATGCTCTCCATAACCTTCGAGAGCGCAGAACAAATTGCAATGGGGCGGTAATTTGCAGGGCTACTTGCATCACCTTTTTTAGGGATTGGCTGGACATTAGCAATCTTCCAACGCGCCGGGAAGACTCCGGCACGGTATGCAAGGTTGAAAAGATTGCGCAGTGGACACGCCAGTGTCGAAGAGCACGTACTCAAGACCAGTGCAGATATGCCATCCGGGCCCGGGGATTTACCTACGACGAGATTCGCTAGAACCTTTTTAACTCCTCGCGTTCGAAAAAATATCTTGGGCATGGAACAAGATACGTAATTGATCACGGGGAGTGGTTGATTGCTATCCGGCAAGGAAGAGTTCCTTGCAAACATTTCAGCCAAGAGGTTAGCTTTATCAACCGGTCCAGTGAATGTTATGTCATCTTTAAGAAGAGTTGGGATAGAGGAAGAACTATCCTTTATTCTTCTTGCAAATGACCAAAAGTTCTTACTTCCACTAGGGAAAGAAAGGACTTTAGCACGAATACGCTGTTCGTGAAGAAACTTTTCGCGTCGAAGTACTTTGGCACACTTGGATCTTGCCTGTTTGCGTAGCAGTTCAGTATCAACGTTTTTATTAGAACGCCAGTCTCGGAACGCGTCCTCTTTGGATCTGACAGCATTCTTGCATGTCTGGTTACACCAACTTTTTTCCGATGGTTTAACCGAAATAATTTTCGTCGGAATGAATGAATTCATACTAATCAAAATTATCTTCTCGATCATTTCAGCAGCAGCATCTATGTCATTGTCCAGAAAACAAAGCTTCCAGTTAAAATGCTGATAAAAGTTGTTGAGCTCAGCCCAACGTGCCTCTTCGTAGATAAAAATTGTTCGCTTCGGGACTGTGTTTGAAGCGAGACGAAGAGCTGAATACGAAAAGGACGCTGAAATGATACAGTGATCCGAATTACCCAGAGGTGCAAGCGTGTTAACTTCGTACTTTTCAGGGTGCGAAGTTAAGAAGAGGTCAAGTAAATTTTGGTTGTGCCTTTGAACGCACGGAATGTGCGTCGGTTCATTCACCAATTGCGTTAAGTTATTATGAGCGGCGAAGAGCTCAGCGTATTGGCCCTCCGTGGTTGTATGGCTCGAATGCGTTAACCAGGAGGAATTATGGACATTGAAATCACCAGCAACAACGATTTCACTGTCTGGATAATTCCCCAATATCTCAGAAATGAAATCGAAAAGGGTGTCAAAGCCATTAAAGGATGCCTCCCTTCCCGCATTAGGACTTCTATAAAGAAATCCGAAATGTAGGACATGTGTTCCAATCTTGAATTTTACCCAAAGAGAGTTAAATTCTGGATCTTGTGAGTCGAAATGTCGCTGACTCTGAAACACTATGGCATTTTTTACATAAACCACAAGGCCTCTGTGGGAAATAAAAAGGGATAGAGTGTGGTACCCAGGAACGTGAAAATCCTGTGGATCAGAATCCTCGCGCACCTGGGTTTCACATAGAGCAAGAACATCAGGCCGATGAATACTAATATGAGAGTACTAATTAACTAATTTTAATGGAAAACAGCTGTCCTTGTTGTTTTTTAATTCACTTTACTTTATTTAAGAACTATTAGTAATGGATAATGGATACAACCCCCTTTCGTTTTCATACCTTCAAAAATTTATGGGTTTCATTGAGTGATAAAGAAAAATTATGTTATCCAACGAAACTTGATTCCAAGCATACTTAGTGGTCTGAATTAGTGACTCCTTGTCATCAAATTGTCTACCTCCTTCATAGACCTTAGGAGAAGATAACCAACCCTAGACATTTTCGATAATGTTTAGATCTGGAGAATATGGTGGCCAGTCAAGAATATTAACATTTTGGCTTCCAATGAACTTCTTTACTACTCTGGCGTTGTGTATAGGAACTTCGGAAAATTTCATTACCGTTTTATAGCTTGCATCAGTCATTTTCGCACTTTGAAATTCAAGATCGATGGTGCGGTAGTACGTAATAGCACCCCACACCATAACGCCGCCCTCTCGGCTGTGATGTCTATTCAAAAAACGGGTTTCTTTGCGCAGATCATGGAAATAATAGTCTTCGCTATCATGCCCATCCAAATTAAACTTCTTCTCATCCGTAAATATAACATGACCTCTTGACTGCACATCCCATGCCATGTAGTCTGTTGCGAATTGAAGCCGCTTTTCCTTACGAGGAGCATTAAGTGGCGGCTTTTTTTGTAATTTCAGGTATTTACGATACTCACAGCTCTTAATTAGTCTGCGAACTAATGACTGGCTCGCTTCCATTCCAGCTTGAGCTCTTATTTTTGACAAGGATAAGGCAGAATTAGAAGCAATTCCGATGATGCGTAGATAAACACAATGAAACCATTCCTTTAAAATGTTTTCCATACCCCTCGGGGTCCTTGGTGTAATTTTTTTGTTAGCTATAACGCTGTTAGAATATCCTTCTGAAGGGTAAACATCGATTTTAGTGTTTTCCGATAGATCTAACATTTTTTGTTTTGCCATTTTGCCTCGTAAAATGATAAAGATGTAATAGATTGTAATAAACAAACGATGCCTACAAAAAATCATCGCTTACTTTCAAAATAATATAGTGCCTTTATTCAAGTGAACTAAAGAAAAAATGACATTTTTGGACTTTTGTTTTTTAATTTATTCAAAAAAGTTCTTTAGTTAAGAAACCACTATTGTCATAATTGTTTTTATATCTCAATATATCTAGCTTCCATTTCAAAATTCTGCAATCGGTTACAAATTGCAAAAGATACAGGCTGCTGAATATGGACTTTTTAGTGCCCTTAAATAAGTGAAACGGAGTGTATTTAAAAATTTAAATTTCGTGTCCTTTAAATGTGCTGTAGATTTTGTAAATAAAGAAATGTATTTTATTGAATTTGAATTGTATTTTTAAATTTCAATCGTTTTTATTTAAACTTTGACTAGAAATGCTATAGAGACAATACAAGAGCTCCTAGTTCAGACAAAAAATGTACTGTTTGGTGGTATATGAACCGATAGAATTATCGGTCTGTATTTCATTCAATATGTAGATATCCGTCTGCACTGGAATTCTGTAACTTTTTAACGATAAACATTAATGACCCAAATCACATCGACTGCAATTATTTCCGTCAAATTTTTAGAAAATTTCAAATTATTGTTGTTTGAAAACTAAACGCTTAGAAAATCACTTATCAAAATCCCATCTTCTGATCACTTTATATTTTGGTTTTCATTTTGCTGTTTCGGTGAGAAGTTTACAGTTTGTTCGGTTATTTATTTCAGTCAAATTAAATAATTGAATTTGGTAAAGTAAACGACGGCATTGTTGCATCAATATTTTGTCATCTCCACATTCTATGGTGTTTAATGCAAAAATTAAATATGTCAAAAATTGTAATACAATTTTCAGCATTCCGGGTAAAGAATACTTTAAATTACTTTGTTGTTTTTATCACTCAAAAATATTAAGATATTGAAATCTGAAATGAATTTAGCTGAAAACCCATATTTTACGCATTATTTCAGTTGAATTCTACACAACTGTGATGGCTTTTGATTGAAACGAGTCCTGTTTATTTCGATGTGGTTGAGTTAGTTTTAATAAAATGTTCTGTTCCATTTATTTTGACCCTTTTTGTCTAACACTTTGTAAAAAGTGATGCTGTAATAATGTTTGAGGCGTCTTTTTGTAGGTCAATCATTTGAACATTTTTATTTTTCTTTGTTGCTCTCTTTTACCCTTTTTGGTTGCTCCTTTTTCGTTGGACTTGTGAGGGGTTGTAAGTGACCACAAATTAAATTTAAAAATACCCTTAATTATAGTACATCGTAATTTCAATTTGGACTTGAGTTACAAGTGAAACCCGCATTTTCTTTACAGGGTTCGTCACTTGACAATCACGATTTAATTTAATGTAATTTATGATTTGGCTTGAAGTTGGAAAATATCCTATAAGGTTAAGTTATTAAACTTGATCATAAGTCTATTAGGAGGACAGTAATAACGTAAATAAAAATTTTCTTTTACTGATTTTCAGTTTTCTGTCTTGATGACATCTATATAAATTGGGATTCAATAAACCGCATTTCATATATGTGACCTGCTCCACGAAAAGGGACCTCTGCGCCGAAAAATTTTTTTTTTACTTTTTGAGTGATTCTTATAGAAAAAAACGCTCTTTCAAATGCCGCAAACCGCAAGTTTCTATGTCTTTTAGTTTTTTTACAAATCACCTGTAAAGATGAACATAATTAATGAAAAAATTTAAAAACGTGATATAAGCAGATAATATATACAATATTTGAAATTTAAAAAAAGTTCAATATCAAAGGTACAAAATTACAAAAATATCTAAATTTTACACTTTTTTACTCCTAACACGCTTTTTTGGTGGTTCTTCTGTATTTTGCTGCTTTTCACCTTCACAGATTTTTTTTACGAAGTTCTTCCAGTTTTGTTTTTGTTATTTTCATCTCCGATTTATTCACCATTTTTGCACGTTTCTTTATAGATTGTTTATCTCCGTCTTTGTTTCTGGTTTTCACATCAGCTTGAGCTTTTTCAACTGCAGCTGTCTTCTTAGGGAGTTTGTAATAAAAATAATAGATTCATAAATAAATAATAGATTCAATTCTATCGGCTTAAATCCAAAACGTTGATAATTTGATAAGGAATAAAAGAGCTCTAGTAATTTTGAAAACAAAATTAGCAAAAACAGGTTTTTAACTGTTAGAAATATTTATCATAGAGGCAACACTGCATAGTGAACATCGTACAAAGTACCAAAGAGTCGAAATACATCGCCAGATGATCAGGTTGAAGGAAGAGTTGCATAACCATGCGCAAAAAACGGAAAAACGAAGCTCTTTTTTTACACGCGTTTTTTCTCAGTAACTTCTTTTCGGCGCAGAGGTCCCTTTTCGTGGAGCACGTCACATATTGCAAAGAAAAAACAAGTAAAAGTGTTAAATTCGGCTGTGCCGAATCTGTGATACCCTCCACCTTAGTGTTAACCAGCAAAATATTAGATTTTAAAAAGGACCTTTTTTAAGAAACTGTACTTTTTAAAAAAAAATAAAAATAAGTTACTTGTTCACAAATGCAATTACTTGTTCACAAATGCAGGATGCTCACAAATGCTCACAATGCTCACAAATGCAGTACATTGAAAATGTACTTAAGAAACTGTACTTTGAAATGTACTTTGAAATGTACTTAATGTACTTAATGTACTTTGAAATGTACTTTGAAATGTACTTAAGAAATGTACTTAAGAAATGTACTTAAGAAATGTACATTTCTTAAGTACTTAAGAAGAAATGTACTTAAGAAGAAATGTACTTAAGAAATGTACTTAAGAAGAAATGTACTTAAGAAATGTACTTAAGAAAGAAATGTAATTAAGAAATGTACTTAAGAAATGTACTTAAGAAATGTACTTAATGAAATGTACTTAAGAAATGTACTTTGAAATTTACTTAATGTACTTTGAAATGTACTTAAGAAATGTACTTTCTTTTAAGAAAATTTCCTTTTTTAAAAAAAATAAAAAATAAGTTACTTGTTCACAAGTAAAATAAAAAAGCATTTTTTTAAAATAAAAAAGCAGTTTTTGCAGAACTGTTAAAAAAAAAAAAAAACAAGCTGGGACTAGAGTTGAACCAACAACCCTCAGACTCCAACGCGCAACACTTTACCCATCAGGCCACAACGACCTTATAAAGTGTGACAAAATTCATATAAATGTATGAACACATGAAAGTACATCTAAGCATTCTAAAGTACTTACCTACTATAAAGACCAACAAAGATTTTCAACATGGAAATTCCCCACACGGCAAAAGGAGTAGTAAGTAAAATAAAAAAGCATTTTTTAAAACAAAAAAGCATTTTTGGAAGAACTGTTAAAAAAAAAAAAAACAAGCCGGGACGAAAATTGAACCAACAACCCTCAGACTCCAACGCGCAACCCTTTACCCATCAGGCCACAGCGACCTTATAAAGTGGGACAAAATTCATATAAATGTATGAACACATGAAAGTACATCTAAACATTCTAAAGTACTTACCTATTATAAAGACCAACAAAGATTTTCAACATGGAAATTCACCACACGGCAAAAGGAGTAGTTTAGTATAAAACTACAAAAATTAATGTGAAAATTTTATGAGTTTTTTTGCGTTTCCAATCATAAAATTTTTTCCAATGGACCAATTTCGCTGATTTTCAATACCAAACTGCTCAGGAATACGTGGAACATTCTGGCCAAAAACCAAACCGCGTTATCGCCGATTGAAGGCGTGAGAATGTTTTCAACAGACGGACAGACGGACATGGCTATATCGACTCCGGTTGTTATAAGGATCAAGAATATATTTACTTTATGGGGTCGCAAAGCCTTATTTCTATATGTTAGAATCAGAATGACAAACTGATATATACCCTCTATCACTTACAGTGGAGGGTATAATAAATGACATCCAGTGGTGCAAAATTTTCGATAAAGATTTTTTCTGGCCCGAGAACAATAAAATGAATATGTACGATTATTTAAATGTTCATATAAAAAAACATGTTTTCAGTCGAAAGAATGCTACATAAAGCTGCGAACATATTTTCAATCAAGTTTGTAGATATCGAAGAAACCCTTTTACGCGGAAAATTATACAAGGAAATACCGTACACTAATAAGGTATTTGTGTAATTTCTTAATAGTTGTTGGTTTATTGATGACTCAGCTTTCATTTAGTATGATTCTGAAAAATACATTGTGAATGCAAGCTAAATATCTGTACAAGCTACCATGTAATTGAACAGCATCTGCCAAATAAAACTACTATAAGCTGAAATTAGTGTCCGTCGGTGGTGCAATCGCTAGTGTGCGCGGCTGTTGTGTATGAGAACGTGGGTTCGGTCCCTGCTCAGACCACCTTACATTTCTTTCTACCATGGTCACCTCGCTTAGTGAAGGCAACAATATTGAGTATTTAGCCATGAAAAAGCTTCTCAAAATATCGTTCGGAACCGGTGGAAAACTGTAGGTCCCAATCAGTGAGTGAAAAATTGGAAAGCGCACAGCTCACTGGTTGTGAGAAGCTCTCCCAATTCCGTCATGGGATGTAATGGGTAACGGATTTTTTTTTATATGTTCAACTCGGTTTTCTAGTTAACCAAGTAACTGTGGTATTTAATTCTCGAAACACATCTTCGTTGCGAAAATATTGCCGACAACTTGTATACTCGTCAAACACATAGTAAATGGCCACACTGACAACAACTATACTCGTCAAACATATTTTAAAAGACAATGGCGTGTAAGCTGATCAACACCATATTAGATGACGTTAACGATTATGACGAACGACTTCCCTATCTTATTTGTGGTTAGTATTTTATTTCTCAGAAGAAAACACGACATTTTTAATTCAATTTCTGGTTACAACCATTATTAGTAAATACAATTTGGAACGATTCAGAAATTATAGAAGCAACTAACCGTGTAAACTTCTAACTAATTTATAAATAAATTCACTCTCTCCGTAATGTGTCATATAAGCTGAAACATGGAACAATGCACAGCGTTATCTTGTACATCGAACTCTAATATCTAGATTTTTTTCAAACTTTGTTCTAACGGGTCCGCCAAATAACTTTTTTTTTTTGAAAATGCTATAAAAAAAACCACTGAATATTTTCTCAAATTCCTTTTTTTATTTGAAAGTACAATCCTTCCGGTTAATAATGCAAAATAATTTCATTCAAATGGCTGCCTCGGCTGGCCATGCAGTAGCCTACACGATCGGTCCAATTTTTAAGCACATTATCGATTGTGTGCAGCTGTATTTCACCAATGGCTTCACGAATATTGTCCTTTAAAGCGTCAATTGTCTCTGGCTTGTCGGCGTAACACTTATCTTTGAGGGCACCCCACAAATAATAGTCCAACGGTGTCAAATCGCAGAGGTGGCCAAACGACATCAGCTCTGCGGCTGATAATGCGATCTTCAAAAACGGGGCGCAAACCATCGAGTGTAGCTTCGGCTGTGTGGCACGTAGCGCCGTCCTCTTGAAACCAAATGTTGCCAATATCCTCCTCTTCAAGTTTTGTGAACAAAAATTCGTTCAACATGGCCCGATAACGATCGCCATTGACTGTAACGGCCACTCCTTGCTCATTTTCGAAGAAAAATGGTCCCAATTAGGCCTCTGGACCAAAATCCGCACCAAACAGTGACTCGTTTTGGGTGCATCGGCTTTTCAATGTATGCGCGCGGGTTTTCTGTGCCCCAAATGCGACAATTTTGCTTGTTTACATACCCGCTAAGATCAAAATGAGCTTCATCTAAAAAGATGATTTTTTTGGCAAAATCGGCATCTTCTGTAAGTCGATCGCAGGCCCATTTTTTCCATATTTCCCAGCGTTGTTCAAGCGTATACACAACCATATTCGTTCAGCGGAAGAATCACACTAATTATCTGTCAAATCAGACATGAACTAAGTATTACCATTCACGAAATAAGCACTAGTTGAAAAAAAAACGTTAGGTGGCGGACCCTTTATTATGCGAGTTAGATTTGATTTCTGTGATTTATATCTTCAGTTAAAATCCGCCTATATTTTTGTTGTGTTCAATTCAAGTACAGTGGGCTGCGATTGCTGTTTTTGTTGCCGATTTGTCGGATGATATTCTCGTCTTCAGTTCGTTCATCGTAGTTCCAATATATACTTTCTGGCATATGTTTGCCTTGCCCTCGTTGCACTTGATCCTGCGTACCACATTTGCCGTGTCCTCTGTGCCGATTCTAGATATAGTCCAACTGAAAATTTGATTTAGATTGAAGTTGGGCTTTGGAGATAATGCACATTACTCTTTGAATATTTAGTTCTCTCATAGATTCCCGGAAATGCATTATTGACTTATACATTTTCTCTGATGTTCTAGTATCCAGTGGTATAGGGCGTTTTAAATTCACTTGCGTTAATACGTTATCAATGGTATTCTCAGAAAACCGGTTCATTTGTAAAATGTCATATATCTGTATCACTCGGTTAAAGAAATTATTTGAAGTATCAAATTTAAATGTTGCTGAAAACGAAATGCTTTATTTTTGACGCGTATATTCGTCGCTCAAAAAATAACAAGTATTTTCTCATACTAGAATTATTATTATTACACGCTGAAACTCTGTCGCTTTTTGTTGTTTGGATGCAAATATAACATGTGTTTGGAGCTTGTCGAAAATATAATATACTTGTGCGCAAACGCATTGTGGGTGCTATTCAATATTATATGTTTGACACACAATGAATAATACGTTATAACATATGTATATAGTGGCCGTCGGTGGTGCAATGGTTAGTGTGCGCGGCTATTGTACATGAGATCCTGGGTTCAAACCCTGCTCTGACCACCTTCAAATTTCTTTCGGCGGCGGTCACCTCGCATAGTGACGGCGACACTATCGAGTATATAGCCATGAAAAAGCTTCTCAAAATACCGTTCGGAATCGGTGTAAAACTGTAGGTCCCAATCAGTGAGTGAAAACTGGAAAGCGCACAGCTCAGTGGTTGTGAGAAGTTCTCCCCGGTCCCTTCATGGGATGTAATGGGAAACCATTTATTTTTTTAACATATGTGTATATATCTGTGTTTGTGATACAAATACTGACGTATTTTTTGCACTATTTATGCTCTCTCAAAAGCGAGAGAATAAAAGCGGGGCAACGAGTGTGTATATCTTTTAAGTGTCCATCAGTATTTCATAACTATTCCTGAATGTGCGTGTAAATTGCAGATGAAGTCAGTGTTTATTATTTTAGCTGATGTATTGCGTTTTAATTTCATGTATTCAGTCGTCAATGGTTCATCGGACAAAGGACATCAAAAGCGCTTGATTAGTGAGAAAAGAATAAGCTAACGCTCGGACGGTTAAATGGTTTGTGATGTTGCTATGGTTTTTGTGTATGAGTTTCGCATATATTATTTGTGCTGGTTGGTTGGTTTGTTGAAAAGGCTGCAAGACAGCACGCTGTCTAGCACACTTAGCCTAAAGAAGCCCATTGTGATACCTGTAGTTTCCTCCATAGCAACTACTGACTAGTCGTCCCACCAATTTGCCCTTTCAATAAGACCTATAAGACGTACAGGAATATCCTGTAGGGCTACGGTGTTAAATGGATGTGCTCCGAATATCCTACTTCTCAGTCTTGTCAGAGCAGGGCAATCCAAGAGAAGGTGTCTTGTCGTTTCCTCTCCTCTTCCATGCAGCATCTACAGAGAGTGGAGTTTTTATATCCCAATCTTAGGGCATCTTTTCCTACAAGACAATGTCCTGTAAGTGTTCCTATCATTGTGGATAATCTGCCTCTCGTCAAGTTAGGTAGTTGCCTAGTCCTCTTCCTGTCCACCTTGGCTTGTTTGCAAGTTGAAGCAAGTCCCCCACTTGTCCTGGAACATATTATCGGCCCACTGCCTGATCTGCAAACGGCAGGTAAAGATTGGCATACTAACACCTTCTTTTCCCGGAAGAACCTGTACCTTAGTGCCCTGTCTAGCTAACGCATCCGCTACGCAATTGCCTGGAATGTCGCTGTGTCCCGTTACCCAGATGAGCCTGATGTCAAAATACTCTGCCATCACCCTAAGTAATGAGTGGCATTCTTTCACCGTCAGGGACGTAGCAAACATGGCTTCCAGGGATTTTATGGCAGCCTGGCTGTCTGTGTAGATACATATTTCCGGAGGGTTGTGACACTACTTTTCAGTAGTTCAGCAACCTCCAGTATGGCGGTAATTTCCGCCTGAAATACACTACAGTGATCAGGCAGCTTGATAGATATTTACATTTAGGTCCGGTGAATGGACACCATAGCCTACTTGCTCGTCCAACTTTGATCCATCCGTGAAAAATCTGATACTACTGGTATCCCCTTCCAGCGACTTTTATCAGGTATTACTGTTCGGAAAAAAACTCCTTTGATTCGTCGCTGGTACAGTAGTCCGATTTTACGGGAATAGAGTTGATACGGTGTAGTGTTCTCGTTGAACAACGAGGGTTGCATTGTTATTAACTGTAAGTATGGAAAGATGCAATTAGTAAGTGACGATAGTAAAAAGCTACGGACTATGTTAGAGAAGAAGATTACGACCATAACAAAAAGAATCATAACAATTACATCTGCATTATTGTAGCTCATAGTATTTTTGTAAAGGTTTCAAATACTCATAATACCGAATGACACCTACAAAATGTAAAGATTCAGCGGATGGGCAAAAGGCAATGTTCGCTTTTAACCCAGGCAAACTTTCCAACGCAACGAAATTTCGTTTAGTAATTTTCTTAAGACACTAGTCAGTGTCTCTAATATTGATAGAAGTTTACAAAATGTAATTACATTAGTTATACAATTCTGATGAGGGAGGGCAACCCCAATTTCACAACCTATTGGTTTGGTTCTCTTTCCCTTTGGTAACTTTCATTTCTCTTATTTGCTCTTTTAAAGCAGCCGGAAATTTAAGTTTCGCTGTACTATATCTAGAAGTGCTCCGGTATGCATATTAAATTCCCCATATTATTAGTTGTTATAGGAAAATAAATTTTGTACGCACATTATGTACTCTAGAAAATTCCAATATGTGTTGTTGTTATATTTTTGAATTAGCTAATTTCGTCATTTTCGATAGCTGAACTTGTATTGCCAAATAGTTCAAACCGTGTCAAATTTGTTTGAGATGTTGGTTGGAGTTGCTATCATTTGTAACATTTGCCTCAGCTTTAGTGTATAAATTGAAAACCTTTGCTTCAAGCGGTACAATAATTGAGGTAGCATCGCACTGTAAAAATGGCCCAAATTGCCAATCGAATATTGATACACAAAAAACGACACGAATGTGCTGGGAGAACAGTATCAACAAGAAACGTCATCTAAAGGAATGCATAATCGTGGAAAAAATAGAGATTCCTATAAAACTTAACCTATCTAAAAAGTCGACATTTTAGGGCACCAAAGATCCTGAAGTTATACATAGAAGAGTAACAAAATTCGTAAATCATTACAAAACAACTGTTGATGTTGAAATAGATTAGCAAAAGATTAATGTGGTTTACAAAAATTTTCAGTTTATTTCACCATCCAAAAGGAGTACAAAACTACACTTGGGTGCTATGTGTATGTTTTTCCCAATGAAGGAATAGGGTGTTCAATGAACACTGTTCATTGTATGCTCTTCTAGACACAATAAAAAAATTTGGAAAATTGTTTAAAAATAGAAATTGAATATATGAATCCGAACGTATGCTTTTCACTTGCATTCGGTCAATGTACGTTTAAAGTCATGCTCTATACTTTGTAAGAACATGCTGTCTTTAAACACAGGAGTTATGTTGGAGATATGTTTAAAAAGTATTATATTTTGAACACATTCCCTTAATGGGTAAATAAATAAATAAGTGGTTCTCCATTACATCCCATGAAGGAATTGGGGAGAGCTTCTTACAACCAGTGAGTTGTGCGCTGTCTAGTTTTATACTCACTGATTAGGACCTGCAGATTTTACACCGATTCTGAACTGCATATTGAGAAGATTTTTCATTGCCACATACTCGATAGTGTCGCCGTCATTATGCGAGGTGACCACCGCCGAAAGAAATTTAAGGTGGTCAGAGCAAGGATCGAAATCAGGATTTCATTTACAAGAGGCGCCCATACTAACCATTGCACCACCGATGGTATTAAGAGGCATTCCCATCCAATTAGGGGTGGTAAATTTTCTATGATCAATATGAATAACAAATTTAATCCTGGTTTGCATTCATTACCAAAATTAGAATACGCATACCCCTGAACACCCTAATCTGTAGTACATAGATTACAGGGTACCGTGCAATAACTCCCAAATGAAATAACTCCCAATGAAATAACTCCCAATGTAAAAACTTCCAATAAGAATGAAATAACCCCCAACTGAAAAAATTGAAATAACTCCCAAAGGCAAAAATGAAATAAGTCCCAATTTCTGGGACTTATTTCAAAATGTAAAAATAAAACCCAATAAAAATGAATTAACTCCCAATGATATAAGGCCCAACAAAAATGAATTAACTCCCAATTTTTTTTTGGTTTCCTTTTACAGAACGCTTTTTATTTCATAATTATATGTAAGCATATACATAATCGTAATAATAATTACGATCTAGCCGCCGGACCCGCGCCGCGCCGCGTCGCGCCTCCGCCCCCCCGCTCCCGGTTGACATACATACCTTTTCATAATATTCAATATGAATCAAAAGAAGTTGCTTAAAGCATCCAAGCGGTACAATTGAAAAAGTGCCATCGATTAAAATTCGTCTAGAATTGTTGTTTTGCTTCTTTGGAGTGAAATAAATTCCAACAGGAATGCAATAAATTCCAATTAGTTAAAAAAAATGAAATAAATCCCAACATAATTTTGTTGGGAGTTATACGACTTAGAAGTTATTTCATTATGAAATAACTCCCAATTAGAAATTATGACATAAGTCCTAACGCATTGGGATTTATTTCATAATGATATTATTCCCAATTTATATGGAATTTTGTTAATTTTTTGTTGGGACTTATTTCACTTTTTTTTTGGATTTATTGCATTTGGGAGTTATTTCACGGTACCAGATTACAGTACACCATCTGACAGGAAAGGGAGTCCACATAAAAGAATTGGCATATATACCACCAGATGATAACAACAAAATCTATACTCTTTCAGTCGCTTGAACTTCCGTAATTTTTCCCCTTTTTTGTGGCAATTTTGGTGTATTTTGTCTTCATGCTATTACTCCTTTTATGACCAAACAAATACACTTAAGTTGGCTTTTGGTCGGTTAGCTGCTTTTGTTCTTCCGGCGGTTTAAGTGTAACAGTGTTGGGAGAGAAAGTAATAAATAACTGCTTCAAAAACTTGAGAAGATTGTCAAATATCGGTATTGTAGCGTATAAGTTATTTACATTTAAACTTAATACGTTGCATCATCAGTCTTGTGTGCTCAGTTTTTTTTTGTCTTGTAATTTATCTATAAAACTATTATAGACAAGATATAGAAGATGATTATGAATAAAACCAAAAAAAGGTCCCCCACCGTAACATTTATGATGAACTTCCCATTTTAAACAGCTTCTTGGTGTAAAGCAGAATTAAGTTAAAAATGTAATAAAAATTAAATAAGTAGAGCTTTTTTGTCTCTCATACTTGCATAACAATAATTACCCAGCAAAATTTTCGGTTACATGGAAGTAGTTCACGAAAGGGTGAAAAAGACGTCTGGTGCTCTTTACTGCTGTAAAGGGGTGATAGGAAATCGCTCGGGACTGTATACTGAGATCACCATGTGGATTTATACGGCAGAAGTCAGACCAATACTTCTCTATGGCATGAAATATATTGTGAATTCCTTGGTGAAAATTAAAAGATCAGTACTTATTAGCGTTAGTGGGGCAATGGGCACGACGTCAGGCACTGCGCTTAGTGCTATCCTGAACTCCTGATGTCATGGCTGAATCGACAGTCGCTACATCCCTGGTGAGAATCAGAGATTGTGGTAGTTTGATATCGGGGCATTGCGGACACGCTGAATTACTGCACCGGATCACCTCTATTCCCGTAAAAACGGACTACTGTATCCCCTACCTTCTACCAGCGAAAAATCAAAGGACTTCTATTCCGAACAGGAATACCTGGATAAAGTCACTGGAAGGGGACACCAGTAGTATCAGATTTTTCACGGATGGATCAAAGTTGGACGAGCAAGTAGGCTATGGGGTCCATTCACCGGACTTAAATGTAAATATCTCCTTCAAGCTGCCTGATCACTGTAGTGTATTTCAGGCGGAAATTACCGCCATACTGGAGGTTGCTGAACTACTGAAAAGTAGTGTCACAACCCTCCGGAGAATATGTATCTACAGAGACAGTCAGGCTGCCATAAAATCCCCGGAAGCCATATTTGCTACGTCCCTGACGGCGAAAGAATGTCACGCATCACTTAGGGTGATGGCAGAGTATTTTATCACATTCCAGGCAATTGCGTAGCGGATGCGTTACCTAGACAGGGTACTACGGAACAGGTTCTTCCGGCAAAAGAAGGTGTTAGTATGCCAATCTCTGCCTGCCGTTTGCAGGTCAGGCAGTGGGCCGATGATTTGTTCAAGGACAAGTGGAGGCTTATTTCAACTTGGAAACAAGCCAGGGTCCTCTGGCCACAAGTGGAGGGCTATGCAACTACTTAGCCTGTCGAGAGGCAGGTTATCCACAATGATAGGAACACTTGCGGCAGATTGTCTTGTAGGAAAACACGCCCTAAAATTGGGACATAGAAACTCCACACTCTGTAGATACTGCATGGAAGAGGACGAGGAAACGACGAAACACCTTCTCTTGGATTACCCTGCTCTGGAAGGACTGAGAAGTAGGATATTCGGAACGCATTTAGTTAGCACCGTACCCCTAAAGGATACTCCTGTAGGTCTTATAGACAAATTCATTGAAAGGGCAAACTGCCTAGACGACTAGTCAATAGTTGCTATAGAGGAAATTGCAGGTATCACAATGGGCTTCTTTAGCCTAAGTGTGCTAGACAGAGTGCTGTCTTGCAGCCTTTTCAACCAACCAAACTTCTTTCACTTTGGTTTTTCTAAATTTAGTTTTCATTGGATTCAAAACTACAATATATACTAAATATTTGTTACAGGCTCCACCTAGAAAACTTCCCATTAAAAAAAAAATTTCCCAACATATGTTAGTCTAGACACAAACCAAAGCAAAAGTACCCAATATAGTTGATAATACTGGGTTGTAGCATAATAGTGGTAACAAAAACTGTTTAATTTTTTTTTCAGTTAGCCCCCTCCTACAACTTGCGATAAGAAACATCGTTCCAAAAAATATGTCCAGTTTAGATTTAGATAAGCTGTCTTTATATTTTCCTTGGGGAGAAATATAGGTAGTTGTGTATAACAGCTTAATAGATAATTTCGAAAATTTGGGCAAAAGAACTCATATATATATTGTTAAAAGAAAATACAAATTCAAATTTGGTTATTTGCTTATATTTATCTAAATTTTGTATGGTTCTTATGACAAAAACATTTCAGGCAGAAGAATTTCCTCTACATCCCGCTCTAGTTTATTAGTTATTCTATTATTCTCACATGTTGTTCGTAATCTTTTTACTCCTACAAATTTGTCTCAATCACAAGCTATGAAACGCCTACGTAGCTGCCAGAAAATATTACCCGAACTTGATCATTTACTATGTATTTTAATTAAGGTTTTACAATTACGTTGATATCCTAAAGAGACAACCCCCTGATTAACAGACAGTTGGCAAGGCACGAAAATACATTCTCTACTTTGAAAGATGTTGGCGTTATTTTCTGCTGAAAGTGATGTCTATTATATTCCAACTGTGGCATTTGTTGATGCAACATTTGCTTTGATCAAAGCAACAAAATATAAACCCAAAGCAAGACAGATTGCAAAACTAATTTCCGCCGCACTTCTATTTGAAGGGGACTTTTAAGGAATCAAATAGTTGGAAGAGATATTTTGACATTTTGGGTGTAATTCCATTCGGTTTCAGTAGGGTAGTGGCAACATTAACTTTCTTAGAGAGATTGATGCTTCAAAAAAAAAGTTTATATGTGCTGGAAACTATGGTTAGAGTTTGCTGATATAAATGCTGTTAAATGCTACTCTCTTGCTTCCTCTGGTATGCTCTGTCTACAGTTTTAGTTTGGCATAATATAAATGATGTGATATAATCCTTCTTGGCAAAACTACAGATTTCGAAGGTAGGTTTGGGGATAATTAACCGTTAGCGGTATGGTGATTAATTTTGCCTTGATAACAGTTGGAGTTGGATTAATTTGATCTTAGCGATTTTCAAATTACATTCTTTCCGGTTAAATAACATAAGTATATTAGGCCTTATATACTTATAATAAGTTTTAACACAATATTTTTTCAGTCGGTTGACAAAATATTTACAAACGTTTGCAGCTGTAGGCGACAGCTTGTTACCAATTTGATTATTTTTGGTACCTTAATGAAAACAAACCTAGGCCCAACATATGGTCAAGTTAGAGGAGAACAATATTCATTTTAAGTGAAAATATTATTTGGTATTATAATTTAACTATGACCAAGTATAATTTAGAAATATTTAGGGAACCAAGAATCAATTATTACACTGAACGGAAAAGCATCTTCACAGGGATCAAAGTGTTCAGCACCCCGACAACTTTTGTCATCGAAAGTGAACTAACGAACAGTTTCATTCCTTCTACAAAATTGTGTTTTTCAACTGCATTCAACTGCGATGAAAGTATGGATGTTTCTGCAATGTACTTAATTCATTATTGCAACGAATTTGTTTCGTTGCTGCAATGAATTTGTCTTATTCCAGCAATGAATTTGTTTCATTGTTGCAATGCATAAGTATCGTTCTTTCAACGAATTTTGATCACTGCTACATTGAATTTGTTTCAAAGCTGCAACGCTTTTGTTTCATTGCTGAATTGAATGTTTTGAAGTGTGTATGAAATTAGTTATTGTTAATTGTACAAACAAAACACGAACATTTTTATTGCGATTTGTACCGCCACGGGTGTACACATACAAACACATATGCTAAAATTACCTATTTCTGGGTAGTTTTTTATTGCTACCGATGCGTCATTTTCTTTACTGTCATGTTGCTCCTTGTATTCTGTTTATTTACGTATTTGATTTATAGATACTCAATTTACACAAACGATTACAACAAACAGATCAATTCATATACTTCTAATTTATTTTTGACAATAAAAGATTATTACTAAGTACATATAAGGAACTACTAGTTTTTAACAAATTTATTTGAATTATTCCAGCGGAGATGTTGCAAAGGAACTGATTCAAAATGTGTTCGTGCTGCCCTCTTTTTTACGCTCGCTCACTTTTTGACTGGTTGCATTTTTTGTCTTCACGAAAATTTGGATTGTTGCAATAACGAAAATGTTTCGTCAACCATAAATGTTGGCAAACCTCCAAAATATATAAATAGTAAAAATGGGCTATAAAAAATAAGAGACAAATAAAATATCAATAGATAACTTTAATTTCATGCACTTATTTTTTATTTAATTTTTAAACCATTTTCCTACAAAATTTAAATTAAATAAAATTGGTGCAGGAAGGAAAATTAAGCTATTGCAGCAATGAAATGAAAAATGTTTAAAGAAATCATGTATGAAACTTTTCGTTGCAGCGAATAACAAATTGTCCAATATACACTCCGGTTCACTTATTTAGAGGCACTAATAATTCCATATTCAGCAGCCTGTATCTTTTGCAATTTGTAATCGATTGCAGAATTTTAAAATAAAAATGGAAGCTAGGGGTCTTGAGATATAAAAAAATCATGACAAATGGTAATTTCTTAACAAAAAAAGCAAATTTTTTGACCAATTTATAAAAAAAGTCCACAAATGTGCTATTTTTTTGGTTCACTTGAATAAAGGCACTTTAACTAATTTTAATGAAAAACTGTTTTTCTTGTTTTTTTAAATATATTTTACTTTATTTGAGAACTATTAGTAATGGGTACAACCCCCTTTGTTTTTAATAACTTCAAATATACGGGTTTTCATTGAGAGATAAAGAGAATTGTATATGTAATACAACAAAATTTGATTCCAAGCATCCTTAATTGCCTGAATTAGTGACTGCTTGTCATCAAATTGTCTACCTCCTTCATAGACCTTACGAGATAACCAACCCCAGACATTTTCGATAATGTTTAGATCTGGCGAGTAGGGTGGCCAGTCAAGAATATTAACATTTTGGCTTGGTATGAACTTCTTTTACTTCTCTGGCGTTGTATATAGGGGCATTATCCTATTGCAACATCCAACATATGGGACCAAGTAGTTCAGTGAACTTCTGAAAATCCGATTCCAATGACGTTTTATAGCTTGCACCAGTCATTTTTGCACTTTAAAATTCAAGATCGATGGTGCCATATTACGTAATAGCCCCCCACACCATAACGCCGCCCTCTCGGCTGTGATGTCGGTTCCAAAAAAGTCTTTTCTTTGCGTAGATTATGGAACTAATAGTTGTAGCCATCAGGCCCATTTAAATTAAACTTCTTAAATACAACGGTACTCCCGTCATCTACATGACCTCTTGGCTGCACATCCCATACCATGTAGTCTCTTGCGAATTGAAGCCGTTTTCCTTACACTGCGTACCCATGACTTGCTCGCTTCCACTCCAGCTTGAGCTTTTATTTTTAACAAGGATAAGGCATAAGGTTTAAACGATGAAACGAAATATGAAAAACCAGCGCTTGAGGTTGAAAAGTGACTACGTAAAAAAGATTTTTTTTACATCAGATGTCAGAACAACAAAGCATTTGAAAAAAACTGCCGCTACTTTCCGAGAAATAGGCCTCGATAGAGGAGCATAATTTACGAAACAACACTCACGAAATGAATTGAAGGCAATATTTGTATAGTACCTCGTTTGGCTTTTGAGAAACATATTTTACAAAAGTAAAGACGAGCTTTTTGTAATAGATATACAAATATTTATATTTGCATGGGGGGATGGGGCACCCTAGCACGACCTTGGGATGTCTGAAGATTATCTACAAAGTTCATTTCAAAACTTATATACCTTAAGAGCGTAAATTTTTGAAAAATGTGTCATGCTTGCGTTTTTCGTAATCTGCATATATACAGTGCATTTCGCTTAAAGCGAACTTCAAGGGACTGATCAAATTGGTTCGTTTTAAGCGAAGTTCGCTTTAAATGAAGACATCAAAAAACAATTCCTGTATGTGCACAGGTATTTTGTTAATCCCTTGTTTGTTTATTAAAACAATTTTAGGATATTGTAGCTTTTAAAAAATAAGTTTAGTTAGTATGTAGATATTTAAAAAAAATAAGTTTAGTTAGGTTTCAAAAAATCTGTTATTTTAGTTGGCTTATTATTAATATTGGTTTCATTTATATATACTTCCACTTGAGCCTAGTGGTCAAGAATTTGTTGTGGAGTGTCGCGTGACTGAAGAAAATTTCTTACATATCTTACACTACACTTTGGTCCAGGGAGTTGTAGCTCGGATTGGCATCAAGGTAGATTGGCATTCCGTAGTTATAAGATCATCATCAAAACATATGCAATCGTTGAAGTTTAAAGGTGCTGCAACTCAGCAAACCTTTTTTATTACCATCTGTAAATGTCTCCATTAGTTCTATTACTGGCATATCATCCTACGAGTTAACCCCATTTTCATTGATGGTCAATCCGCCGTGGAAGCAAGCGGCGATATTTACTTTTCAATGCGTGAATGACACCTTGATCCATAGGTTGTAAAACTGAGCTTGTATTTTGAGGCATAAACACTAGTTTAATGCACTCTAAGTCCTTTATATCTCGATGAGCAGGGCAGTTGTCTACCAGCAGTACAATTTTTCGATTACCACGACGTAAATCGTAGTCCCATTCTTTCAATTCATTGGCGAAAATTTCGGATGTCATCCAAGCCTTTTTATTTGCTTGGTAATTTGTTAATGTTTTTATTATTCGGAGTGAGTTTATAAAATAAACCAGTTTCATCGCCATTAAAAATGTCCTCATCTTTAAAATTGATTCTTATACCTGGCCACTTATTTTGCAACCAATCATTGGCCACATCAATATTGACGTCAGGCGCCTCTCCAACTATTTTTGCGCTGGTGATGTTGTGGCGTCTTTTAAATCCAACTGTCCAACTTTCGCTGCACTTCAAATCGCAGTAGTTAAGCTTTACACCAAATTCTAGTGCTTTAGCTTATAAAACGGTATTACTTACAGTCACATTATTGGCTCTTTTCTGGGTAAACCATTTTAGAAGGCAATTCTCCAGTTCCCTGAAGGAAGGGTTTTTAACTTTCTTTACACTTGAGGAGTTTTGCTCAAAATTATTTAGCACCAAGTGCTTATTTTTCCAAATTGTATCTATTGTTGACTTACTGATGCCCATTTCTTGGCATATTTGCATTTGTTTTGCCCCTTCTTGTAAGCGCTTTATCACATAAAATGTATCTTTTAAAGAAAAACACTTTCTTTGTTTTGCAACTGTTACAACAGGCTGCACATCGCCTTCACACAAAAGAAAAAAGAGTTAAACCTAGTGGAAGTACCTGGTTAGATACAGCATACGAAAAATAAAGCAACACCATTTACCATCTCAAAAACATAATTTTTTGTTCATGGCAATACTTTTTGGTTCGTTTT
The DNA here is from genome assembly GCA_963931995.1 of Phaonia tiefii. NCBI lineage: Eukaryota > Metazoa > Arthropoda > Insecta > Diptera > Muscidae > Phaonia > Phaonia tiefii. The sequence goes on along the minus strand of OZ008368.1, from coordinate 323,470,996 downwards.
AAATGAAAAAAAAACAAATTTTACATGCAAAAAAAGTTTGTTACAACCGAAAGTTCGCTTTAAGCGGGTTCGTAATAAGCGAAAAAACATTCAAGGTTTTTATAGAAAAAAAACCTCGTACTTTCGAAAATGGTTCGTTTTATGCAAAAGCTCGTTTTAAACGGGTTCGCTATGAACGAAAAATACTGTATATTCTTAAAATTGTGATAAAGCATTTTTTACGGTAGCATTTCTAAATCGTGATCAATCATATTTTTCCCCTACTTTTTTGTATTTCGCGAATTGACTTGTAATTATATTTGTAATATATATTTAATAGTACTTTTATGGAAAATATACAATTATATAGATTGCAAATATAATTGAAAAATTCGGAGGGAAAAGAAAGAAAATAATTTCAAAATGCTGCCGTAAAAAAGTCAACCGTTGGTAAGGAACATTAAGTGCTCTCCTATAAAAAAAGTTTTACAGTCGCACAATCAGCTGTCCAGAAAATTCCTGAAAAAAGAATGTGATATTTCAGAACATGCTTTGACATGTTTTATACACCATTGGACGCGTCTTAAAAAAACCATTCAAATGATACTAATATTGTATACATTATGTTTAGTTGGAGTACATAATTGTTTGAAAATCTTAATGCTAGACACGAAATAAAGTTCCCTTCCTGTGTTGCATTTTCATAGTTAACTGTTTTATATAATTGCATTTCCGTTGGTTTTGAGATTTGCGTGCAGTTTTTTGCATAGACTTTACGCTTTCAAAAAAAGTGAGTTCATGAAATTTGACACACTACGTGGGTATTCTTAGGCAGGTTCATATCTGTTTTTTCCTTTGTCATAGAACTATTTTACTCGGTTATGCGTTTAATAATCAATTATTGTCATAGTTCCAATATTTACTTAATACATTTCATTATCAAAAACTGTTTTTCCATAATTGACGTAAAATTTTAAATTAGGCAGAAATATTTTCAACAAGCTTTTAAACTAAAGTAAATCACATTTAATTGAAACATTCCCCATTGCAATACTCTTAGCTTATTAACTTTCTTCCTCGCATGACTTTGACAACTTTGAAAAAAATTGTAATTCTGTTATATGGATATGAAAGGGAAACAAACAGTTCGAGATAATGTATTGAAAATACCGGTTTTCAAGAATGTCCGTTTTCGGTTTCTTCGAATATTCCGATTTTGACGAAACCGGTTTCAGTTAAACCGAGGTGTATGACAAAATTGACAGCTATGTGTCTTATAAACATCGTTTTTTTTAATTCGTCTCTTTAAATTTTGATATCGACTATCGAGTACATAGTCATGAAAATGCTTGACAAGGTACCGTTCAGAACCGATGTAAAACTGCAGGTCCCAATCGAAGTGTGTGAGCCTATCCCTTCATGGGAAACTAAATTTGAAATTTAATTTCGCTTAAAAAAATAATACTAATAGAAATTTTTTCAAAATTATGATTTTATTGCTTACCTATTCAATTGGATTTGCGTTTTTAGGCCTCAAAGGACTCGAGATTGTTTGCGTAACACTTATATTTTACGGCGCTCCAGAGATAATAGTCTAATGGGTTCAAATCGCCAATGGACTTCAAAGTTTCGGTTGATTATGAGGAGGAGGTATACGTCTGTGTACAAATTGCGCTCCAAGTGACATTTAAAAATAAAAAGTAAACACTGGGAGGGAATGATATCGAATGGATTCATCAATTTGTTTATCCATCGCATGTATCTGATCCATCGCATGTAACTGTTTTTCATGCATTTCAGCTAATATACCACCTGTGTTGTCATTAGATCCAGAACTTCGATCTAAATCGGAGTTGGCAGAGATGACTCCTAATGCCATTGGACAACCAATTTCAACAAATTATCGGGGAAATAATTCGTTGGCAAAGTTTTTTGTGTCTGTCTGATGGGGACGGTAATCGTAATGAGCTATGAAAAAGGATTTAGCTGTGTAATTCTGCGGTGTTAAATCAGATGTGTAAAAACCGAAAAAACCGGTTAACCAACTTGAAATAACCGGTGAAACCGGTTCTTCGAAAAAAGCAATTTTTAGAAAACCGACATACGGTTAACCGATAGGAATTCGGTTAACCGGTTTCGGTTTTGAATACACTAGTCCGATGTAATATTACTGAGTCTGTCATATCATTTGTGTAAATTCCTGTTAAAAACAATGACACAACAATATTTATTTTCGCTTTTATATCCTTTACGGAAACATGGTTTATCTGTCTGCGTCACAGAGGTTTTGTTATGCAGTTTTAAATTTTTTATTTATTGTTTTTATTAAAATACATATTTTTTACTCTCATAGAAAACAAATGAATTTGAATTTAATTATGAATTTGCATTTTATATATGAAATATAACTCTTATTGAATGCAGCTGTTTATATTTATCCTTGACTAATGGGCGACAGGTGAATGACTTTGGAAAAAACTCTCTTCTATTTCTATTATTATTTATGAAAACATGTTTATATTTATGCACATTTTTCACAGGAAATTCGAATATTTATGTACATAGATGTTTATTTAAATTTTGTATTAAAGGGTTTTTCAACAGCGACGCTGCAAAAGTAAATCGATAGGGACAGCAAACGAAGACATATTTTTTTCCGCCCTTTTGACATTTCTCTTCAGTAAGGTTTGCCATTTCATCATGGAAAGATATACGAGCCAACAACGGGTCGAAATTATTAAAATTTACTACCGAAATTTGGAGTCAATGGCCTCAACTTTAAGAGGCCAACTTTAAGAGGTCTCAACAATCAGCGATGAGGCTCATTTCTGGCTGAATGGCTTCGTCAATATGCAAAATATCCGCTATTGGTCAGACAGCAATCCACACGTAATCCATGAGTCATCATTGCATCCCGAAAAAATTACGGTTTAGTGCGGTTTATGGTCCGCCGTACTTCTTCCGTGATGATCACGACCGGCACATTACTGTGAATGCGAATCGCTTACCGTTCAATGACAACCGAATATTTTTGGCCCCAATTGAATAATATGGACTTGGAGGGCATGTGGTACCAACAGGACCGCGCCACACAGCGAATGCCACAATCAATTTATTGGAAACCAAGTTTGGTGAACGTGTTATCTCACGAAATGGCCTAGTCGATTGGCCGCCCCGGTCGTGCTATTTGACGCCGTTAGATTATTTCCTGTGGGGCTATATCAAGTCTATGGTCTATGCCAACAAACCAGCGACGATTGATGAACTTTCGTACGAATATCGAACGTGAAATTGCAGCAGTATCGGCCGATTTATGCTTGAAAACCGTCGAAAATTGGGTTCAGCGTCTTGACTTTTGCAAGCGTGCCCGTGGTGGCCATGCAAAAGAAGTCGAGTTCCATACATAATGGCATCGAACGTACTTTCACAGGAATAGAGAATTTCATTGGTATCTAAAACCGGTTTTGTTTTATTTAAAAAAACTTTTGTTGCGCTCTTATTGAAAAACCCGTTATAATATGTTGTGCTCTAATATTTATATGTACTCTGAATTTATCAACTGACAAGTTTTCAGAAGCATGCATTGAGTCGAGAGATTGTGCACTAAAGTTGCTCCAACGCATTCAATCGGCTCGTGGTTTTTGAGTAGACAATGAGGAAATATTTAGTTGATTTACTTTTAAGAATACAATAAGAGATACATCTGTGGTACTTTACCTTTACAGTAAACAATAATTTTAAACGAGAAAGCATTTGATCCTTTATCTTGCCTATTTATTCTACATAGTTCTTTTAGACTTACGTATATTTCTGATTTTTTGTGTAGGTTCAAATTATTAGACATATTTTACCACCTAAATAAGAAACAAATGTAAATAAATTAGTCTGTAGATGAAACAGTTGAACTGATTTTCAGTTTATTTTCAACAACGTCACATTCCTTGTTAACAAATTCTAGTAAAATTCGAATTGTTAAGCCAGTACCCACTGCAGAGATATCTAGAAAATTGTATACACCCTGTAGAGCACTCCACAGATGCTTACCTCAAACCATACTAAAAATACCAAGTAGTTGCAGTAGATACAATGACAATTGTGAGCAACAACAACAAGAGATTTTGTTTTGCTTAGACTCTCCTCATGTCAAAATCAACAAATAAATGAAAATAGAAAGTGCAAAAAAAAAAACCCTTTGAATCTGACAGAAGTGGCCAATAAGAAATCACACTTAATATTCGCATATGTTGGTGGAAATACGAAGCAGAATTTTCATAAAAAATGTCAAGGCCATTGACACAGGACTAGGTCCTTAAACTCGAAGATAACCAATATCTGCCATACATATGAAAACTTCCCAGAAATTTAAAAAAAGTTTGGAAAATTTTCAAACTTTAATATTCACAGATATTATTGTAAATTTGAAGTAGAAATTTTGGAAAAAATTTCAAGGACATTGAAACAGTACTAGGTCCCTAAAATAGTAGAAAACCAATATCCTCCATATACATATATGAAAATTTTTCAGAAAATTAAAAAAAGTTTTGAAAATTTTAACACTTCAATATTCCCAGATATTATTGTAAATATTAAGTAGAAATTTCATAAAAAATGTCAAGGCCATTGACACAGGACTAGGTCCTTAAACTCGAAGAAAACCAATATCTGCCTTACATATGAAAACTTCTCAGAAATTTAAAAAAAGTTTGGAAAATTTTCAAACTTTAATATTCACAGATATTATTGTAAATTTGAAGTAGAAATTTTGGAAAAAATTTCAAGGACATTGAAAGAGTACTAGGTCCCTAAAATCGTAGAAAACCAATATCCTCCATATACATATATGCAAATTTTTCAGAAAATTAAAAAAGTTTTGAAAATTTTCACACTTCAATATTCCCAGATATTATTGTAAATATTAAGTAGAAATTTCATAAAAAATATCAAGGCCATTGACACAGGACTAGGTCGTTAAACTCGAAGAAAACCAATATCTGCCATACATATGAAAACTTCTCAGAAATTTAAAAAGTTTGGAACATTTTCAAACTTTAATATTCACAGATATTATTGTACATTTGAAGTAGAAATTTTGGAAAAAATTTCAAGGACATTGAAAGAGCACTAGGTCCCTAAAATCGTAGAAAACCAATATCCTCCATATATATGAAAATTTCTCAGAAAATTAAAAAAAGTTTTGAAAATTTTCACCCTTCAATATTCCCAGATATTATTGTAAATATTAAGTAGAAATTTCATAAAAAATTTCAAGGACATTGAAACAGGTCTAGGTCCTTAAAATCGAATAAATCCAATATCCTCCATATATATGAAAACTTCTCAGAAATTTAAAAAAGTTTGTAAAATATTCAAACTTTAATATTCACACATATTATTGCAAATATTAAGTAGAAATTTTGGAAAAAATTTAAAGGACATTGAAACAGGATTAGGTCCTTAAAATCGAAGAAAACCAATATCCTCCATATATATGAAAATTTCTCAGAAAATTAGAAAAAGTTTGGAAAATTTTCACACTTCAATATTCCCAAATATTATTGTAAATATTAAGTAGAAATTTCATAAAATAATTCTAGGACATTGAAACAGGTCAAGGTCCTTAACATCGCAGAAACCCAATAACCTCCATATATATGAAAACTTCTCAGAAATTTAAAAAATTACAGCAGACAGTTGTCCGAGGCCTTCGGCCACGGACTGTCCCTGCAGGCTGTGTCAGAGACACGGCCATTAAGTTTAACGTAGAATACGCCATCCGATAAGACAGAAAACATATATAACAATAAATTCATTTGCTTATATTATTTATCATTTATTGTTATATATGTTTTCTATCTTATCGGATGGCGTATTCTACGTTAAACTTAATGGCCGTGTCTCTGACACAGCCTGCAGGGACAGTCCGTGGCCGAAGGCCTTGGACAACTGTCTGCTGTAATTTTTATATTTACCAACGGCATTTGATTCAAGTCGGTTTAAAAAAAAAAATATTATGTTCAATTTTTTTAAACTTAATTTAATTTATGTATTTTAATTAATATTTTTATTGAAATAAGTTCTGCGAATGTTGAGAGGGCCGCCCTAATATTAAAAAAGGTTTACCTTATCGAGTCTTCGCATTAGCATTCGAGCGTTGTGTGAAAGCTTTACGCTTTACAATTCAAAATTAATGTTACAATAGCTTTATTGAAGCTTTCGCAAAAAAGCTTTATTTCGTTAGCTTACTGTTTGTTTCACTTTTTACTAGATACATGTTGCCAAGCAAGCTGTTCGTTTCACTTTTTACTAGATACATGTTCCTAAGCAATGTTGAGCAACCAAAAAGACTCAACCAAACACCACACATATGTTTGAGTGTATGTGTTTAAACAATTTTCATTTGAGAAATTAAAATACTAGAAATATATCAACCAATATGAAATGTATATCACACGAAAGATAACACCTTCATTTACCTACAAGAAAAATTTTAAAAAAATTCATCTAGCCGTTTCCTCAAATTCAATGAAATAAAGATTACTACAATAAAAACCTGACATGACTCCTCATACCGTAAGGTAAGACGTATTCTACGTCAAAAGGTTGGAAAATTTTCAAAATTTAATATTCACAGATATTATTGTAAATTTTAAGTTGAAATTTTGGAAAAAATTTCAAGGACATTGAAACAGTACAAGGTCCTTAAAATGGTAGAAAACCAATAACCTCCATATATATGAAAACTTCTCAGAAAATTAAAAAAAGTTTGGAAAATGTTGACACTTTAATATCCACAGATATTATTGTAAATTCTAAGTAGAAATTTTAGAACAAATTTCAAGTTTATTTATTTGATAGTTACTTTTGATAATATACATAAGCTTATGGTAGGAAAAATAGGATAAATATGTTTTTAAATTAAAAGGGTAAGGATAAACGATAAATAACAGACGCAAATCAATTTGATTTATATTTTTTATAATTATATATCCATGTTAAATTCAAATTCACATTTAACATTTTGTTTCACTTAAATACATACATAAGTAAATATACGAAATTTCAATATTTCATCAATCAAAACAACAGCCGAAGGTTTGTGTCCACACTGAAACAGCAGCATAGTTTGTGTTCACGCTACAAACTCAAACACTCAACCAAACACCACACATATGTGTGAGTGTATGTGTTTAAGCAATTTTCATTTGAGAAATTTAAATATTAGGAAGATATCGACCAATATGAAATGTATATCAAACGAAAGATAACATCTTCATTTAACTAAAAAAAAAATTTTAAAAAAAGTTATCTCGCCGTTTCCTCATAATCAATGAAATAAAGATTACAACAATAACAATCTGACATGACTCCCTATACCGTAAGGTAAGACGTATTCTACGCCAAAAAGTTTGGAAAATTTTTACACTTTAATATTCACAGATATTATTGTAAATTCGAAGTAAAAATTTTAAGGACATTGAAACAGGACTAGGTCCTTAATATCGAAGAAAACCAATATCCTCTATATATACATATGAAAACTATCAGAAAATTAAAAAACGTTTGGAAAATTTTCACACTTTAACATTCACAGGTATTATTGTATATATTAATATAACCAATATCTTATATTTTATATAAGATATATATATATATATTTTTATCAGTAATAAATAAGTAAATGGTTTCCCATTACATCCCATGATGGGATTAGAGAGAGCTTCTCACAACCTGTGAGCTGTGCGCGTTCTAGTTTTACACTCAATGGTTGGGAGCTACAGTTTGACACCGATGCCATCACTAAGCGAGGTGACCGTCGTCGAAAGAAATTTAAGGTGGTCAGAGTAGGGATCGAACCCACGTCCTCATGCACAAGAGCCATTGCACCAGCATTGCACCACCGACGGCCACTTGTCAGTAATAGTCCCTCCAATTCTACATCGATAGGAGTTAAAATATCCAACGTCATTGATGAAATTTTCCGAATTAGGGCTATTTTTATCTCCAAAATAAATGTAATATTTTGTTTTATACACCATCTTTTGGGAAATAGTTTATTATTTTCTATGGTGAGTATACAAGAAAATGCCTCTATAATATCTCAGAAACCATAAGAGATAGGGTCGTGGGGATTAAACAGATGGATAGATCAAAAAAAATGATCCCAGGGAATAGCCTTAACTCATTTATTTCTGATTTTGTGGTATACGTGAGGATGTGAACGGTATAGAGAAATGATTACATGTTTTATTTATATATAAATAAGCTGTCATTAGTCTTGCTGATATGTGATTCCAACGATAAAATTAATGTACTCAAAAAAAAACTGTTGATGAACGAATAATTTCGCGTAATGACATAAAATTATCTACCTACTAAAGGTAGTTTAATTAATTTCAAAAATGGTTTCTTTGCCTTATTGTAATTTAAAGTTTTGTAACTCTAAAAAACACCCATCATATCAGCAATGGTAAATTTTAAATTGAAAATTATTTTTCCCTGACTCTATAATTCGCTGTGTTTCAGATTCTATGAAATTAGTAAACCCTTATTCACTATAAAATCTCAGAATGATATGCTATAAAAAATATTCCTAAGTATGACTTATTACGCGAATCAATCATTATCACTGAAAAGAAAGTAAAAAAAATTACATGAGGTGTCAGTGGTCACCCGGTTGTAATGAAGTTCCTTTCGCTATATATTATGTACTATGTAGTTAGTTCCAACACGCCTAAGGCGCCTGTTGAAAAATACTGTAATTTAAATGGATCTTTAAGAAAAGGTACTTTCTGTAAAATGATAAACTTTTTATAAGAAATTTTTTATTTATTGAATGTAATATTTCAAAACAAAGTATAGTTTTAGATGCCTTTTGTAAGAATATGTTTTATATTTTCCCGAAAAGGTCCTTTCTTTGATGATTGGTACTTCTTTTATTAAAAGCTAATGTTTTTATATAAAAAAAGCCTAAGAGTATGAATTCTTTTTACAAAGAAAAACTTTTTTTTAAGAACGGGTACTCTTTTTAGGACAAGGTTATTTTTTTAAGAAAACTTACATATTTTCAGAAAGGCTACTTATCTCAACAAAAGAAAAGAAAATGTATTATTGTATTTTTAAGAAAGGGTAATTTTAAGAAAAGGAACTTTGGAAAGAATATGTATTTTTTGTAAGAGAAGGTATTTTTTTTTGAAGAAAGCTTTTTTTTACGAAAGAACAGGCACAATTTAAGAGTAGGTACTTATCTCAAAAAAATTTATTTTGTTTTACAAAAAAGGTACTCTTTAAAGAAGTGGTAGGTTTTTAAGAAAAGACAATTTGTTGTAAGATAATGTACTTTTTTAAAGAAAAGGTACTTATTTAAAAAAATACTTTTTTAAAGAAAAAGTAAATTTTGTAAGAAAACTTACTTTTTTAAGCAAAGGTATTTCTTTAATATATAAAGTTTTCCACGATCTTCAATTGAAATTATTCTTATTCTTTAAACGAGCTTAAAATCTTTTATTGGTTTTGTCGCCCAATGTGGAGACGAAATATTGGAGATAAATAAGCAAAACAAATGAAAGATCTTAAGCTCGTTTAAAGAATAAGGGGTATTTCTTCAAGATAAGGTATTTTGCTAAGAAAAGGTACTCTGTTTAAGAATATTAATAGGTATTTTTTTGAGAAAATGAAACCAATTGATAAACGAAATTTTTTCATGTTTTCACTTCTAATCAATAATTGTGTTTATCTTCCTGACGATGATATCCGAAGGGTAGCGAAATAACGAAGTACAAAATTAATTAAAAATACGACCAAACGCTCGAACAATTTAATTTTTGAATACGATACGAAAGGTCGGATAAATCATCACTTATTAAATGCTATTTTTTTAAACTTATTTCACTTTGGCTTTTCTAAATTTACTTTTTATTCGGTTCAAACTACAATATGTAATAAGCAGGCTCCAACTAGAAAATTTATCACATATATATATATAAATGTAATACTTAAATTGGGAATAAACTCATTAGCGTCACATTTTGTATATAACTTTATCAGATGTATTAAAGTATTACACCTTTACTTTCAGCAACAACTCAGAATATTTTGAAAATATACTAAGTACAAAAACATGAACTATTTCGCAATTCTAGAACTTTCAAAGTATAATAGTATAATCTGGACAAACGAAGGCCAAAATGACCCCTCAAAAATTGTGTTTCATACCAGACTGTTAACAAATTAATAACGTGCCTTGGAAGAAAAAACCCCACACGACAAATAAATATAATATACACAGTCACATTCACTTACAGCAACACTTAACAAAAAACATATGATGTTTCCATTTAGCCTTGAGGTCGACTTAGCAACAAGTGTTTGCGGCACAAAAACAATTTGTATTACCACATCAAATGTTTATTCATGCTCAAATACCAACCAACTAACAAACTCATACATATTTATTATGAATTCAGATTGAAATCATTTCATGGTTTCCACAACGCGATTTTATGAAAAAACAAATGGTTTTTATTCAGCCTTTAATTAATTCAACGTAGCATATAAATAAATAAATTCAACGACATATCAACCTACTAAATCATACACTTGAGTAAATAATATACACACATACACAACTAGAGGAGAGTGAATGTGAAATGGTGTTTTTAAAAAGCTGTAAAGAGGACTGAAATCCAAAAATTCCTTGTGGATATTAATTTTAACGCTTTAACGCTTCAAGTCCGATGAGTACGAGCAAGTGTAAAAATTTTTCGGCGCAGAGGTCCCTTTTCGTGGAGCAGGTCACATAGTATATGTGTTCACGCACATTATTTTTACTATTCAATATAAAATATTTGGGACACAACGATTAATAGGGTTTAATATATGTATTTGTGCCATAAATGTGAATTTTTTGGTGAAATCTGTTGAAAACACTGGTGTCAGTCACAATAAAGGAACAAGAACGCAGCAGATCTTCAATTTACCGGAACAGTTCTTGCAAATATGTACATGGCTCCTGCAATATGTTGCTGGGGACGTGCACAAAATGGATTTTTATTACAGTAACTACCATTTGAACACCAAGTCTAGTATGTACTTTCTAATAGCTGTTTCTTCCATTTCAGGTGAATGAGGTTTTAGAAATATTCAAATTGGTTAATACAATTTAATTTTTGTAGTAACAAAATATGTTTAGTATCACCTATTTTTAATTTATCAATAACATACACGAATATTTCTGATGTATGATAATTAGTAATTCTAATGAAAATATAGACTTTATCATGGAATTTGCAACACCTGAAATGATTCTCAACTAATCTTGACAACATTTGCGCCATCTTGCATATAATATCTAGGAAAACTAACGGATGGCGCACCAATTTTGTTACAGTAAGAAATTGAAATAATTTTTATTTGTAATCAATGTTTCATTGCTCATCCACGCATATGCGACTCCTGATCAGAAAATTATTCATTGCGGCCTGAAGGGCTGAAGCCGGGCAATTATTGTTTTAATGGACTGCTTCATTTCAGTCAGACTCCGTGGTGCATTTTTTAAACCCGTTGCTGGACGTGACCCTATGAAAAAGGTCTTGTGCAGTCAGGTCAGGTGACCTTGGGGCCAGGGGAAAGTGGAGTTTCTGGATATTATTTTGATGGGGAATTTTCGTTGGAGGTCCGCAATAATCGGTGTGGCTATGTGTGAAATTGCTTCATCTGAATCTCCGAGTCAGTCAGTCAGTCACCTAACAATTTTATTTATCGATGGCTTAATATAAAAAGGGACTAACTCGATTTTTTGTTACTTAACAGGAGAAGGAAAGAACTTAATAAAATCTGTAAAATTTCAGATACAACAAAAAGTTTTAATGCAATTTCCAAAATATGTTGCCTCTTTTTATTAAAAATTGCATTAAAACTTTTTTTGTATCTTAAATTTTTCGGATTTTATTAAGTTTTTTCCTCCTCCTGTCAATTAACAAAAAATCGATTTAGGCCCTTTTTATATTAATCCATCGATTAATAGAAAAGTCTATTAATGGTGCGAGCATAATCGGAGTGATGACGTATGCGTTGAAAATTTGTACATGTATTCTATAGGAGGAGAAAAAAGAGCTGGCGTTTGACGTCGTTTCTATCGTGGACGGCAAAAATTAGAACTCTTTTAATTTCCCTAGCGTCAAGAAGGCACATTATTGTTGCCAGCTTAATACAAAAATTATATTGTGTTGAAAACCTTTTTTCTATTTTTATCAGAATTAAATAACAATTTTAAGAAATATACTGTAGGGTAAATAAGTACAACCGATACGGGTTTTGTCCTTCTGGCCTGTAGAAAATAATAATTTAAGGATAATAGCTGAGATTGGTTTTTGTGTGTGTTAGTGACAAAAACAAAATTAATATCGCCAACGTATTTAGAATCGACGCCAACGTTATCGCCCTGGCTGTACATTACACATTCTTAATTTTATATTACAAGAAATAATTTTGCAAGAAATTCAAAGAAATCCAATTCAATTGCTTTCCAATACAATTTTTGAGTAGCATTCAGAATGACAAGTGAACTGACACAAATTGATTGAAAGCATTCCTAAACATCCTTTCCTTTGAACACCAATTTCCACATCACACTTGACTGCCTACATCCTCAACCATAGATGGTACGTGGCTGACATATTTTGTTCTACTGTATGTGAAGTTGATGCAACAATTGAATGATAGTATCACTTTCACTTTGATTTATTTCGAAATAAAGGTAAAAAAATAATACTCGAGTACTGAGGGAATGAAATACGTAGAAAATTCTTGAATATGGAGACCATATTCTGCTGATTTTCACATTGGCACACAAATCCGATGAATCAATCAATCAATTCTGCAAATGTGAATACTAACGATACCTATGATGTTTGAATTAATATATGATCGATTGTTGCAAACCATGATTGCCAATATAATCAACTCACTTGTAGCATTGTTATTTCGTGACGAATCATAGAAAATCATACTGTGGCAAACACAAATCTGGAAGACTTGTGAGAATGTTCCAATTACATACTCAAGCATCTAAAAGGATTCGGTTGACTACTTGTCATGGCACAAAGAAATTGCCAAAGACACTTTTTGAATTAATTCTAAATTTATTCTATTGTAAATGTCTTAGGGAAATATGTCAATATCTAAACATAGGGGACGTTGATAACAGAACCGGTCGATACAGAAAGAACTTAGCTCATGTCTAATTGCATATTATGTCTTATTTTTTCTTTTCAGTGACGCTGAAGAACAAGACATTCTGACAACGAAAGGTGGTATTCTAAGGACATAGTAATCACAATCTCTAACAAGTTGCGTGATCCTGGAGGGTAAGTGCCGAGTATATTTCTTAAATTTTGTGTCAGAAATCAATCCAATTTTACTTTTCAGATTGAGGGCGTCATTAAGAATAAGGCAGATATGTGGAGGATGTCATTGGCATATATCGGGTCGGATTACTTATGGGTTGAAATGTATCACAAAGTCTAAATTTTCGTCGGTTGAAATAAACGTCCCTGCAATAGCTCCGAACACTTCGTGGATCGGAGAGACAAAAGACGTTACCAAAAAAAACTGTTTGATGTATAGGATGTGATATGCTTTATTAGTATTTACCTTAGAGAAAAGGAATGAAACCAATTCCCACAAAATTCAACATAAATATATGTGAAAATTTATTGCGTTTAATCGAAACAATTGAAGTGTTATAGAGATTTAAATATGATCATTTCCTTTAAATAGTGGGTTTCATCGCAACGCGGATATAATATGAAGAATTTCCAAATCCACTAAAATGTATACAAATGGCTATAACCCAAAATTGATGGAACATGAAATTGACCATATCTCCAAAATGGTGCATATAATCACAAAACAAGTGCAATTTGGTAATCAACATTAATGGACCATAAACTGCGTCATCCGTCTAAACGCTGCCGAAGCAAAAATCTTCAGAATCTTTAAATAAATATTTAAAATATTAAATATTTTAAAATATCGTATACAAACATAAAAATAATACATAATAAAATATCATAATTTATTTGTGAGACTATTTTTAATTTCTATAATAAAATTATATTGATTACATTAGTATTACATACATCCTTGTTTCAATAAAACGTCTGACAATGTGATATGGTGAGCACAATATTCTGGCTTTAAATAAGTATCAACTTAAAGTTTCAGTAACTCTTTCTACTATCGGGTTTTCCAATAAGGACTTGACAACATTGTTTTTAAATAAAACGCAAACCATTTCGGATATTTTTAAAACTTTATGATCGACTTGAAATACAATCAAAACATTTACGAACGGAACTCGACTTCATACATATGGCCACCGCCGGCACGTCGGTAGCGGTCGATTCTTTGGACCCAATTTTCGATGACTCGGTCACACATTTCGGCCGCTATTTCGCGTTCAATGTTGGCTGTGAGTTCTTCCAACGTCGTCGACTTTTTGGCATAGACCAATGATTTAACGTAGCCCCAAAGAAAAAAGTCTAGTGGCGTTAAATCGCACGAACGAGGCGGCCAATTGAGTGGTCCATTTCTTGAGATAACATCCTCACCAAACTTACTCTTCAATAAATCGATTGTAACGTGTGCTGTGTGGCTTGTGGCAGAGTCCTGTTGAAACCACATGGCGTCCAAGTCCATGTTTTCCAGTTCGCGCCAAAAATAATCGGTAATCATGGCGCGATAACGATCGGCATTCACAGTAACGTGAAGATCGTTGGCCCAATGATGCCGCCGGCATGCAAACCGCACCAATCAGTTATTTTTTTTGGATGAAGTGGTGATTAATGAATCACATGTGGATTTTCACCAAACCAATAACGCATATTTTACTTATTGACGAACCCATTGAGCCAAAAATGAGCTTCGTCACTGAAGATGATTTTGCGATGAAATTCATCATCCTGGCGCATCTCCTCCAGAGCCCAGTCGGAAAACGTGCGTCGCGTCAAATGGTCCATCGGCTTCAATTCTTGAGTCAGTTTGATCTTGAATGGGTGTAAACCAAAATCTTTATGCAAAATTCGCCATAAAGTGGTCTTGGCGATGCCCAGTTCTTGAGAACGACGGGGTATCGACTGATTTGGACCGTTTGCTATGGACGCCTGAACGGCAGCGATATTTTCGACACTTCGACCAATCCGTTTGCTATGGACGCCTGAATGGCAGCAATATTTTCGACACTTCGACCAATCCGTATGTAGACTCAAATTTTTGCACTAAACTTGTTATTGCTTGCCTAGTAGGGCGAGAATAACGACCGAAAATTGGAGTTAACGCTCTTAAAGTTGCGGTCACCGACTCCGAATTTCGGTAGTAAATTTTTATAATTTGCATACATTGTTCGTTCGTGTACTTTACCATGATGCAAATGTTGATCTTACTGAGAAAAAGGAAAGTAACAGTTATATGATCAGTGCAATAGTGCGTTCACAAATTAAATTTAAAGTTGTCTAGTACCTATTGGAAAACCCCTTCAAGGCAAAAAATTCACAACAAGAGAATATTGTGAACAATAAATTGTTTAGGGTTTTTTTAAAAGATAACGTCTATTTAAACAATATTTTTATTAAAAATAGAAATATAAAATAATAATGTTTCAACGAAATTGCAATAGCTATTTGATAAAAGTATATATTGTTCATGTCATTGTTGTGTTTTTGTAATAATTGATTTATTGATAATTTCCCAAAGTCAACGGCAAATATTAAAGTCCATCACGAGTCAATAAAAAAATCCTTTCCGAGCCCGTGAAAAACAGCCAACATAGTATTCTTATTGTAGTTTTGTAGTTTGTCTCTCAATCGTAACATACAAGACATCGTTGTATAGGGCTCGACAGGTGCTACATTTGTCCAATAGATGTCGCTGACGTACGACATCATTTTCTATTGAAGGCCTATGCAGTTTCTATCCCAAAAATTTTAAAATATTTTTTTCACTGATTAAAGCCCCAAGAACTTTTTGCTGTGGAAGTATACAGGTTTATTCAAAAACAACAAAGTTACGTATCACAAGATGTATTTGCTCTATTAATACAAATATGGTTTCAATTTAGCGCTATCGAATTTTTTTAAAATATTTTCCAGGGATAATTCATTTTTTTTTTCTAGTTACCATTGAAATCTTACTTTGGCTGTAATACAAAAAGTATAAAGTATCACTGTAAGTACGTCAAAATGACACAGATACTAATATCAAGAACTTTCAACGTGTAAACGCAAGAAGATTTACGAAGAAAATGGAACTCATAAAACTGCCAGCGAAAAATGTCATTGTATAAAGAGGGAACTACTGTTAGTTCAGTGTCAATATAACAAAAAGTACTAAGTTTTTTATAGTCACTGCAATTTCAGCCTCATCTTCAAAAACGTAAGGACAATCACGCCGCTTGAACAAAATCCGCAATAGACAGTTTCTCCTTGTGGGTGCGTTGGTTTTTTATGGATTGCGTGCAAATTCAACAATTTTGTGTATAACCAGTATATATTGATAGAAGACGGAGAAGACGGTTTTCTTTTAAATTGACATTGACTTCACTATGCTCCATTACACTGTGCTCCATTATAACGCCTTTTTCTCTCATAACTAATCGGAATAAAAATATGTGACAGCTGCGAAATTCCAGAGTTGCCGATTGCACAAAGAAAAAATGACACTAAATTTAAAAAGTGCAACCTTACTGAGATACCCCTTAAAAAATTATTGTAAAACTCAATAAATTTGAAAAATTAAACCAAGTATGATACTCTGTCATCTCTTTTCATATTGTTGAGATTTTTTGTTTCTTTTCTATAAAAGGTGTGGTATCATTTCTAGCACTAAAAATTAAATTTTTTTTTGGAAAAGTGCAGTTAATGGGGTTGGCTTTGGAACTCCGCTTTTGTACTTTCTTTTATCATTGGGTTTTGTAAAACTGGCTAATAATGCCTATTGAAGAGTTTTGGCGTTAATGGAATTATAGGAAAGTTGTATAACAAACATTTTCATTATATTTCTTCAGTTGTTTTTATTAGTTTTTTTTTTTTATTTCCACCCATTTCTATGAAAGAGCTTAAATTTAAAGCGAAATTTTAGTATCCAAAAGATGGTAAAATTGTGTGCGAATGTTGACTGCGCAAAATGGTTGGAACGATAGTGCATTGAAACACACATAAACACAAGGATGTGCAGCAAACAGTTGACCAAAAGTTTTATGAAATATTCGATATCAAAACGGATATGACAACAAAACTGTAGCAATAACATTTCATTACTCTGAACTAAACCATTAAACTATTGACAGAATATTATAGAATGAAATGGAGGAAATACTTTTATCTACAAAAACGGATATAGCCGGAAAAGAACGTGTGCTGCATCATGCATTGTGGATTTGGAAAATAAATATTTTATGAGCTTTTTTGGAAAGTTTTAGAAAGGTGAAACATAATGTTATTAGGTATTTTAGCAGAACGCTTTAATGTGTCTTTAGTTTATTAGCTAAGCAGGATGAGAAATCAATGGAATTAAAAGAAAAACACATTACTATCAGAAGCTTATTATACTGCTTTTTCGCAAGTACATATAAATAAATGCTGTCCTATGACATCCCGTGAAAGGATTGGGGAGAGCTTCTCACAGTCAGTGAGCTTGTGCGCTTTCGTATCTTGCACTCACTGATTGGGACCTATAGTTTTCGCACCGGTTCCGAACGTATTCTGAGATACGGTTTCATGGATAAAAACTCGATAGTGTCGCCATTGCAAAGCGATGTGACTAACGTCGAAAGAAGTGAGGGTATATGTACATGTATATTAGACCGACGCACATTGTATGGTAGGCAAAAATGAGTTTTTACCCCATCTCTCAAAATATACCTCGATTTGCTTTCTGATGATTCCCAAAATATTTCGTCTCTAGCATTAGGATCCGGTGGGGTGGACCTTTTTTAAAAGGCGTTTTTTTTCAAAGAAATTTTGCAAATGTATACAATATTTTTGTGGCGCGTCCAATGGTATAAAAGACATAAACAAAACATCATTTTTAGAAAGATATTCTGCATAGAAACCCATTTTAAAGTTTTTAATACAGAATTTTGTTTGATTTAAATGCCAGATTACAGTAATTCTAAATAACATTCAAAATTTGCTCCAGAGCACCTCGGAAGATGTATTAAATAAAATTGGTGTATCCATACAAAAATTATCTCCTTGTCCAAAGAAAAGCTTTGAGACCTGCTAAGAAAGTAATCTTCGTATCGTATTGTATTTTTGGCAACACGGGAATTAGTGCGAATTTCAGTAAAGATTAAAATATCTCAATCTGACATTTAAATCAGAAAAATCCCCGTACTAAAAACTTAAAAATCCTTTTCGATCGAAGTTCCTTATCGCACGGTGAGGGATGGGGGCTAAATGAAAAAATGTTAAACAACTACAACCCAGTATACAACCCAGTATTATTCTGCATTCTTTTAGGATTTGGTAATTTTGGTAAACGTATAATATTATCTTTTTTTCCTTAAGTAAGTACATTTTCTGAAAATAAGTAAATTTTGTTAAAAAGTAACCTTTTCCTAAAAAGAGTACCACTTCTTTAAAAAGTACCTGTTCTTACAAAAGCACTTCTTTGTAAAAAAAAATCATACTATTATGGCTTTTTCTTACAGAAAGTACTTCTTCTTAAAAATAGTACCTTTTCTTAAAAAACATTATCTTTTAATAAAAGAAGTACCTCTCTTTAAAAAACGGCGTATATAATACATATTCCGGAAAATATAATACATATTCGTACAAAAAGGACCTAAAAATATAATTTTTTTTAAAAAATACATTGCAGAAGAAAAAAATTACTTAAAAAGGTTTTATATTTTACAAAAAGTACCTTTTCTAAACGATCCATTTAAATTTTCCTACTTTTTAACGGGAGGTTTATACCTGCAGGAACTAACTAATACATAATATATAGCGAAGAAACTTCGTTCTAACCGGGTGTCCGATGACACCTCATGTGATTTTTTTTGCAGAATATCCTTGGGCAAAGGAATGTGTCACGACTGGATTTGACATATTTTATTCGAGGGTTGCTATTTATATGTTGGGTCCTGGAAATAGTAGTGTTGCCAGATTAGAACTCGAACTTCTATTGGAAAGTTTGAAATTTTTTAGCTTAAACACGCATAGAACGTTTTCAGTTTTTGCGATTTTCGGCGCGTATTCTTCAGACTCAATCAACTTATTTCGACTTTTGGTGATGAAACACCATCTAAAACTATTGTAATTCCCTGGTACCAAGAGTTCAGCCTTGGACGCCTTTCGCTTCAGGATGAATTTCGTGAAGGTCGTCCAACTTCGGTTGTTTTGCCGAAATCCATCGATGTTGTGCGCGAACTGATAAAACAAGATCGACATTTGATACACCGTGAGATTGGGGCATCCTTGGGCATTGGTATGACAAGCATTACAAAGATATTTGGCCACGAAAATTATTTGTTTTCGTTGTAAAAATAAATAAATAAATATTTTCCCTTCAATCCCATGAAGGGATAGGGGAGATCTTCTCACAATCACTGGTTCTCGTTGTATCCCACATAAGGTGACGAATGCTCAGGAAAGGCTCGTTTCGATTGGAGCAAAGAAATGTTGAAAAAATACAACCGCGGAAACTCAAAAGCAGTGAGCAGTGCAGGTGACAAATCATGGATCTATACATATGGGCCTGAATACATATGGGTCTTTGCAGAAGAGCTAAATGCAACGAAAGCACATCGAAGCAAATGATCACGTTTTCATTCGGTATAATCGGTCATGTGGACACAGTGTCTTCAGTGAAACGTATGATGGTCAATTCTGAATAGTACTCCACTATCTGCTTGCCAACAATATTCCAAGAAATAAGGAAAAACAACAAGAGAAGACGAATAGAGCTCTCACACATCAGCTGAAATAATGGGATACTTGAGCACTCAACATGTCGAATTAATGGCTCATCCGCCGGATAGCTATGACTTGGCACCCAATGATTTCTAGTTACTGCGTGGTCAACTTTTTTCGACTCCCGAAGCAGCTGTTGAAGAGTTCATAAACCATGTTTTGGAGGTGTCTCAATCGGAGTGCCAAAAACGGAAAAGTGCAAAAATATGAGAATATATTGAAAAACATTAAAAACAAACGAAATATAAATAGCAACCCGTATACCATTGGACGAAATTTAAAAAAACCTTTGCTATGATCGTTATAATGTAGGATTTACATTGTCATTAGTTAAAGTACAAAATTCTTTGATAAACTAGGAAAAATTAATTTTTACGAGAAATATGGTCCAACTCATGTGATTTTAGTGCTAGATACGAAATATTTTGGGACTTATCATAGAACAAACCATGGTACATTTTGATGGGAGGACAAAAGGAACTTTTATATATGAGTCGGTCTAATATATATACATATAAAGTATATATATTTACTAGTGATCAAACCCGAAACCGAAAAATCGGGTTTCGCGCAACTAACCTTGTGCCGGTGTTTTAAAAACCTTAATTTTTTAATAAATCGGACACCGGCTACTAGATGTCTGTTAACCGGTTTATACTCAATTTGTGTTAAAAGTTCTTACAAACTTTTAATAATTAAGCAAAAAAATATAGTTTTAATATAATAATTATTTTTTGAATTCAGTAACACGACATCGATTTCGAAATATAATAATAACAATATTTAAACAGTTTTCAACCACTAAATAATTTAAATAAGTAAATCAATTAGTTTTATTTAATCTAGAAAAATATCAGCAATTGAGTATATCAATTGCTTTCATATTCGAACATGATTGTCAAAGTTAAATAAGTTTAATGTGAAAATTAATTAAGCTTCTCAATTTTACATTAAACAGGCACATGCTTTAAAATTAAAACGTTATTGTTAAATTTTAAAGTAAATACAGCTGTGAAATTTTGAGATTGAAACACCAACAACTGTATTCAAATCATTTCAATAAAAATCAATTCAATTCAGTTCAATTCAATTAAGAAGATAAAAAGAATTGAATTGGCTTACACTAGATTAGACTTACTTACATTACATTCGATGCAATCGACTTTGACGGAATTGATGGAATTGAATTGCATTGCATTGAATTTAATTGAATTGAATTGGATAGAGTTGAGTTGAGTTAAATTGAACTGAACTGATCTGAACTGGACTGAACTGAACTGAATTGAATTGAATTGAATTAAAATGAAATGAAATGACATGAAATGAAATGAAATGAAATGAAATGAAATGAAATGAAATGAAATGAAATGAAATGAAATGAAATGAAACGAAATGAAATGAAATGAAATGAAAAGGATTCGATTGAATAGAGTTGAATTGAATTGAGTTGAATTGAATTGAATTGAATTGAATTGAATTGAATTCAATTGAATTGAATTGAATTGAATTGAATTGTATTGATCTGAACTGGATTGAATTTTGATATTGAAACACCAACAAATATATTCAATTCATTTCAATAAAAATCAATTCAATTCAATTAAGAAGATAAAAAGAATTGAATTGGATTACACTAGATTAGACTTAGTTACATTACATTTGACTCAATAGACTTTGACGGAATTGATGGAATTGAATTGCATTGCATTGAATATAATTGAATTGAATAGAATTGAGTTGGGTTGAGTTGAATTGAACTGAACTGAACTGAACTGAACTGATCTGAACTGAATTGAACTGAACTGAACTGAATTGAATTGAATTGAATTGAATTGAATTGAATTGAATTGAATTGAATTGAATTGAATTGAATTGAATTGAATTGAATTGAATTAACCCTGCTGTTAGATTAGAAAAAACTTACGAATCTTAGATTGAGGGACCATTTGGTCCATACTGCAATTTTCATCCAAAATAATAATTTTATCTTATTCTTTGTAACTATTTTGGTTCAAAAATTTCTAAAGCAAGTATTTGACATATCAAAAACATCCGCTAACATATCAAAAACATCTTCTAAATATTTGACGTGAATTTACATTCGCTTGGTAATGAAAAAATTTACGAATCTTAGGTTGAGGGACCATTTGGTCCATACTGGAATTTTCATCCAAAATAATAATTTTATCTTATCCTTTGTAACTATTTTGGTTCAATAATTTCTAAAGCAAGTATTTGACATATCAAAAACATCTTCTAAATATTTGACATGAATTTACATTCGCTTGGTAATGAAAAAATGTACTATTGACCAAATGGTCCTCTAACCTAAGATTCGTCATTTTGTATTTTTCTCAGTCCTGAATAAAGTTAGAAAATTTAATTTTCGCACATAACATTGTTTTATTAAAAGACCCCATTAGCAGAAAAATTTAGTCAGTATATATCACCGTTCCAAAGTTACAAGGGAAAACAGAAAAAATTTGGACCAAATGGTCCTAATCTAACAGCAGGGTTAAATTGAATTGAATTGAATTGAATTGAATTGAAATGAAATGAAATGAAATGACATGAAATGAAATGAAATGAAATGAAATGAAATGAAATGAAATGAAATGAAATGAAATGAAATGAAATGAAATGAAATGAAATGAAATGAAATGAAATGAAATGAAATGAAATGAAATGAAATGAAATGAAATGAAATAAAATGAAATGAAATGAAATGGAATGAAATGAATTCAATTGAATAGAATTGAATTGAATTGAGTTGAATTGAATTGAATTGAATTGAATTGAATTGTATTGATTTGAATTGAATTGAATTGAATTGAATTGAATTGAATTGAAGTGAATTGAATTGAGTTGAATTGAATTGAATTGAATTGAATTGAGTTGAATTGAATTGAATTGAATTGAATTGAATTGAATTGAATTGAATTGAATTGAATTGAATTGAATTGAATTGAATTGAATTGAATTGAATTGAATTGAATTGAATTGAATTGAATTGAATTGAATTGAATTGAATTGAATTGAATTGAATTGAATTGAATTGAATTGAATTGAATTGAATTGAATTGAATTGAATTGAATTGAATTGAATTGAATTGAATTGAATTGAATTGAATTGAATTGAATTGAATTGAATTGAATTGAATTGAATTAAACTGAATTGAACTGAGTTGAGTCTAATTGAACTGTATTGAATTGAATTGAATTGAGTTGAACTGAGTTGAATTAAATTGAATTGAATTGAATTGAATTGAATCGAATTGAATTGAATTGAATTGAATTGAATTGGATTGAATTGAATTGAATTGAATTGAATTGAATTGAATTGAATTGAATTGAATTGAATTGAATTGAATAGAATTGAATTGAATTGAATTGAATTGAATTGAATTGAATTGAATTGAATTGAAATGAAATGAAATGAAATGAAATGAAATGACATGAAATGAAATGAAATGAAATGAAATGAAATGAAATGAAATGAAATGAAATGAAATGAAACGAAATGAAATGAAATGAAATGAAATGAAATGAAATGAAATGAAATGAAATGAAATGAAATGAAATGAAATTAAATGAAATGAAATGAAATGAAATGAAATGAAATGAAATGAAATGAAATGAAATGAAATGAAATGAAACGAAATGAAATGAAATGAAATGAAATGAATTCGATTGAATAGAATTGAATTGAATTGAGTTGAATTGAATTGAATTGAATTGAATTGAATTGTATTGATCTGAACTGGATTGAATTTTGATATTGAAACACCAACAAATATATTCAATTCATTTCAATAAAAATCAATTCAATTCAATTAAGAAGATAAAAAGAATTGAATTGGATTACACTAGATTAGACTTAGTTACATTACATTTGACTCAATAGACTTTGACGGAATTGATGGAATTGAATTGCATTGCATTGAATATAATTGAATTGAATAGAATTGAGTTGGGTTGAGTTGAGTTGAGTTGAGTTGAGTTGAGTTGAGTTGAATTGAACTGAACTGAACTGAACTGAACTGAACTGAACTGATCTGAACTGAATTGAACTGAACTGAACTGAATTGAATTGAATTGAATTGAATTGAATTGAATTGAATTGAATTAAATTGAATTGAATTGAATTGAATTGAATTGAATTGAATTGAATTGAATTGAATTGAATTGAATTGAATTGAATTGAATTGAAATGAAATGAAATGAAATGAAATGAAATGACATGAAATGAAATGAAATGAAATGAAATGAAATGAAATGAAATGAAATGAAATGAAATGAAATGAAATGAAATGAAATGAAATAAAATGAAATGAAATAAAATGAAATGAAATGAAATGAAATGAAATGAAATGAAATGAAATGAAATGAAATAAAATAAAATGAAATGAAATGGAATGAAATGAATTCAATTGAATAGAATTGAATTGAATTGAGTTGAATTGAATTGAATTGAATTGAATTGAATTGAATTGAATTGTATTGATTTGAATTGAATTGAATTGAATTGAATTGAATTGAATTGAAGTGAATTGAGTTTAATTGAATTGAATTGAATTGAATTGAATTGAATTGAATTGAGTTGAATTGAATTGAATTGAGTTGAATTTAATTGAATTGAATTGAATTGAATTGAATTGAATTGAATTGAATTGAATTGAATTGAATTGAATTGAATTGAATTGAATTGAATTGAATTGAATTGAATTGAATTGAATTGAATTGAATTGAATTGAATTGAATTGAATTGAATTGAATTGAATTGAATTGAATTGAATTGAATTGAATTGAATTGAATTGAATTGAATTGAATTGAATTGAATTGAATTGAATTGAATTGAATTGAATTGAATTGAATTGAATTGAATTGAATTGAATTGAATTGAATTGAATTGAATTGAATTGAATTGAATTGAATTGAATTGAATTGAATTGAATTGAATTGAATTGAATTGATCTGAACTGAATTGAATTGAATTGAATTAAACTGAATTGAACTGAGTTGAGTCTAATTGAACTGTATTGAATTGAATTGAATTGAGTTGAACTGAGCTGAATTAAATTGAATTGAATTGAATTGAATCGAATTGAATTGAATTGAATTGAATTGAATTGAATTGAATTGGATTGAATTGAATTGAATTGAATTGAATTGAATTGAATTGAATTGAATTGAATTGAATTGAATTGAATTGAATTGAATTGAACTGAATTGAATTGAATTGAATTCAATTCAATTGAATTGAATTGAATTGAATTGAATTGAATTGAATTGAATTGAATTGAATTGAATTGAATTGAATTGAATTGAATTGAATTGAATTGAATTGAATTGAATTGAATTGAATTGAATTGAATTGAATTGAATTGAATTGAATTGAATTGAATTGAATTGAATTGAATTGAATTGAATTGAATTGAATTGAATTGAATTGAATTGAATTGAATTGAATTGAATTGAATTGAATTGAATTGAATTGAATTGAATTGAATTGAATTGAATTGAATTGAATTGAATTGAATTGAATTGAATTGAATTGAATTGAATTGAATTGAATTGAATTGAATTGAATTGAATTGAATTGAATTGAATTGAATTGAATTGAATTGAATTGAATTGAATTGAATTGAATTGAATTGAATTGAATTGAATTGAATTGAATTGAATTGAATTGAATTGAATTGAATTGAATTGAATTGAATTGAATTGAATTGAAATGATTTGAATTGAATTGAATTAAACTGAATTGGATTGAATTGCATTACAATGAGTTAAACTGAATTGAATTGAATTAACTGATCTGTTTATTAAAGGAAAATTTAAAAATATTAAAATCTGACAAATGCTGCTATATTTTCAGAAATAGAATGACTCTTGTTACGGCAACAAAACAATACTATATAACTTTATTTCGTGTTGATTTTGTACTAATTTGTCTACAAAACTTTTAACATATTATTTTCCATACGAAACGAAAAAACCGAAAACTAACCGTAATTAAAACCGAAATTTAACCGGTTTCATGGGTTTTCCCCACTCTGTGAAACCGAAAACCGGTGTTCCGTAAAAGTGAGTTTTCGAATAAGCCAAAATCCGGTGTTTTTAAAATGCCGGTTTTTTGAACACTATAATTTACCCTAATTTAATGAATTTTAGAAATCTTAGGGCGACAGTCGTACTCGTCATTTAAATGCTAAATTTGAAAGCTTACAAAACATTTTCATATCAATTGACATGGAAACTAAATTTGAATTGAAAATTAAATTGAAACTAAAATCATCGGGCATTTAAGTTCCACTTAAACGGAGAATGGCTAACCATACTGAGCATTAGTATAGTTTATATTTGGACTTGTCTTAATATTTACAGATGTAAGAGAATTGAAAGTACAACCATTCCTATCATCTTTAATTTATACGAACTGTAGCCTATCTTTTTCAACGTTCAAATACTGTGCCGTTTAAATAGCCAAGCTTTAATGTGTATCCCACAATTTAGTTTCAGCAAATGAAAACTTTAGATAGTGGAAGCTAAAGAAAGTTTCTCCAAAGATTCAAATGACTGTCGACAAGCCAGAAAATGAACATGCATTCATTTATGCAAATTCATGGTTTACAGGAGAATGGAAATCCTTTCATTTTATGCAGCGCAGACATTCAGACAAAATGGATTGGTTTCATTTCAATTCGATTCGAAAACTAAATGTGAAGTGTATTCAAAAACTTTAATGAATATGAAATGCAAATTCATGCATGACATTTCATTGCGGTTGACAACTTTTAAATTTTCTTTTGATTTGTTTGCTCTTTATATACTCGGTCTCTATTTGTATTAGTAGATACATTCAATTTCTTTCGTTGCTCAATTTCTTGGAAAATGTTTTATAACTTTTGCCGTCAAAGGCAACAGAAAGAAGAAATTGCAGCAGGAGCACTGTGTGTGATTTCCATACGCTGACGAACATTTGACATTTGGTTTATTGGTAGATGACTTAAAGTCGCAAACTGGTTTTGTCTGTGCAAACTTTAAATGTCCTTTTCAATTTGTAGTGGAAACCGGAAGATGTTAACATGGATTACATAAACGTACCGTTGCCACATGTTCTAGGATGAGAAGCAACAATTTAGAAGTTTGATTGAATGGGGGAGCAAAAATGCATGCATTGCAAGACAATGATGATGGTGGCCATGGCAAGTGAAAGTACATTTGAACAGTGTGAGAGTTTGAAAGAATCCAACATATAGTTGAAAGGATTCAGAGTTTAAAGCTTATAGCAGATGTGCCCGCGATTTGATTACTTTCTTTTATTTTTAATAGAGGATTCTTACTACATATTGATTAACATAAAATGTATGATTGCCTAATTATTATGTGTTGTTGATGAGGAATCTTTACCATATTAAAGACATGCCATGGTATCTATCCCTTTGTAATGAGGCTGATAGGGACATACACCCACAATAAATATTACCACTCGAGATTTAAAACACCATAATAGGGATAATCGTGACTTAAAAAGACAGAAGATAATGGTGCGATCTCTTTAATATCCTCACGAATATATTGTACTGCTAACATGATAGGAACCACCGATATCCAAGCCATAGAAGTTATATGAGTTACATAGTAGTTATATTATATATATCAAGCCTTTCGTGCGATCTGTTTAACATCTGAACAACAAAACTTTTCAGATACGAATCGTTTAATATATGTATTTATAAGAACCTCTGGTTATTGTAAATATCTGCGAAATTTTGCACTGAGCCCACTGTCATAAATACGTAACCATAAGGGGTTTTGCTGAACGTTTATTTCAACACAAAGATTCGTTGCAGATTAAATCGCCCATTCCCGACAAGGAACGTGTACAAAACTGCATTTTTTGAAACAGAATGCTTCTATGTGCTTATTTCTTTGCAGAATTGCATGTTTTTGCCCATTTTCCGGATGCATTCATCGCAAATGTTGTGCCGATATTACCATTAACTTTGGGCGACAATTGGTGCTTTCTGGTAGAGAGCAAGCGGAGAGCTTCAATGTATATTCAACTAATACTGCTGTGAAAAATCTGCTGGCTCAATCCTAAAGTCTGCCAGCAGCTCTGCATTTGACCAGAGTTTATCGAGTTTTGCCATCTTTTTCAAATCTAGGAAATGTCTGAAGCTTGGTTTCCATGTATTATAAAACATGATTTATACTAACAGTATGTGGTTTTTTGGCCAACCCAAGGAAATTGCGTGCTGTCATCGACAGGTTCATTCAAACTTCTGTGATGCTGGGGTGGTAGCTTCATCTCTGCACCAACCTCTTTAATTTCATCCTCACAAACACAAAGTCTGGTGCCTGGTCATGTTGTGCTGATGCTGCCGGATGTGCCCACTGGTTAGGCATTTTGCCGCATGTGTATACGACAATACATTATATTTCCCATTTCCTTAGAATTAAACATTTTCATCAAATATTGGCAATTGTTTCAGCACCAAGTATGAGGGAGCAACACATTAAGGAATTTTTAATGTATCCAACAGTCAAACATTTAGTGAGAGAAGGCGAAGGATGGGAAAAGAGTTTGCAAACTTTTTAAATTAAATGTTCCTTCCCGTTGAAATAATGTTTATTAAAATTTCAAATACGCTAAATTTTTAATGAAAATATTTGCAAAATTATTGAATCTGAATTGAATCTGAAAGAGAAA
Source organism: Phaonia tiefii (assembly GCA_963931995.1). Classification (NCBI taxonomy): domain Eukaryota; kingdom Metazoa; phylum Arthropoda; class Insecta; order Diptera; family Muscidae; genus Phaonia; species Phaonia tiefii. The sequence continues at coordinate 323,442,330 of OZ008368.1, read as the reverse complement.
CTTAAATACAAGACATGTATGCGACATGCGACGTGTGTGAAATATTTTGGGTTTGTATCACGTACACACCATGTGGTATAATTCTCATTTAAAAATACTCATACGTTTTGGATTTAAAAATACTCATACGTTTTGGATATATTTCAGTCTATATTTTGCGACAGTGTTTAAGGCCGTGTTAGACTGTTAAATAAATCGTTGTATATGTCAACATTTTCAATTGGTAAGAGAAGATGGAGTGGTGTAAACTAGAGGCGAATGATTTGCAGACACAATCTTTGACAGATAATTTTTTGATTTAGCTCAACAAATTATTCGATCAGGGTTCCATTTTGAACGAAGCGAACGAAAACACTGAAAATCATGATAAAAGGAAACTACTGTTGTATTACGTTTGACGCTTTGCAGACAGATGTTTTGCATTCTTCAAAAATAATAGTGTAAATGGAAGCAGAAAGATCGTACAATTTCTTTCAAAACGAAGAGAGTTTCATTCCATTTCTGTCTCAGCTAATCGGTTCATTTGCACTACTAGTCTAATACAGGCTTAGTAATAGAAGTCGATAAATGTTGTGGTTCACAATTTTCAGAAAAGTCATTTGAAAGTTTAATTGACGGAGAATTGTCTGTTGTGAAAACAGCTTGTTCGAGCATTGGATAAGTTGCTATTATAGTTTATTGTGTTGTATATCAAAGGCTATTCTGAAACCTCTCACTTAGAAAGGCATCTAGCCTTTTAATTAGTTTGCTGGTTGGCCATCGACATCATTGCACTCGATTATATCTACATTCCGGTTCACTTATTTAAAGGCACTAAAAATTCCATATTCAGCAGCCTGTATCTTTAGCAATCTGTAACCGATTGCAGAAATTTAAAATGGAAGTGGAAGCTAGATATCTTGGAATATAAGAAAAATCATGACAATAGTGGTTTCTTAAATACAAAACTTTGTTGACCAATTTATAAAAAGGTCTAAAAAGTTGCTATTTTTTTGGTTCACTTCAATAAAGGCACTATTTTATTTTTAAAGTAAGCGATGACTTTTTGTAGGGACCGTTTGTTTATTATAATTTATTACATCTTAATCATTTTACGAGTCAAAATGGTAAAACAAAAAATTTAAATCTATCGGATAAAACTAAAATCGATGTTTACCGTTCTGAAGGATATTCTAACCCCGCCATTGGACGGAATCCAACAGTTGTAGACAATTACATCAAGGACCCCGAGGGGATGGAAATAAATTTAAAGGAAGGGTTTCATTGTCTTCATCTACGTATGGTAATAGAAAAATCATAAGAATTGCTTCTAATTCTGCCATATCCTTGTCAAAAATAAGGGCTCAAGCTGGAGTGGAAGCGAGCAAGTCATCAGTACGCAGAGTAACTAACAGCTGTGAGTATCTCAAATAACTGAAATTACAAAAAAAACCGCCACTTAATGGTCCTCGTAAAGAAAAGCGGCTTCAATTCGCAAGAGACTACATAGTATGGGATGTGCCGCCAAATGGTCGTGTAAATGACTGGAAAACCGTTGTATTTACGGATGAGAAGAAGTTTAATTTGGATGGGTCTGATGGCTACAACTATTATTTCCATGATCTTCGGAAAGAAAAGCGTTTTTTGAACCGAAATCGCAGCCGAGAGAGCGGCGTTATGGAGTTGGGTGCTATTACGTACTTTGGCACCATCGATTTTGAACTTCCAAGTGCAGATATGATTGGTGCAAGCTATAAAACATTACTGGAGTCGGCTTTTCCGAAGTTCAGTGAACTATTTGGTCCCATATCTTGGATATAACAACAGGATAATGCCCCTATACACAACGCCCAAGCCAAAATGTTAATATTCTTGGCTGACCACCTATTCGCCAGATCTAAATATTATCGAAAATGTGTGGAGTTGGTTATCTCGTAAGGCCTATGAATGAGGTTGACAATTTGATGACAAGCAGTCACTAATTCAGGCCATTTAAGAAAAGCTTGGAGTCAAATTTCGTTGGATTACATAAATTCTCTTTATCTCTCAATGAAAACCCGTATATTTGACGTTATTAAAAACAAAGGGGGCTGTACCCATTACTAATGGCTCTTAAATAAAAGAAAACAAGAAAAACTGTTTTTCATTAAAATTAGTTAAAGTGCCTTTATTCCAGTGAACCAAAAAAATATCTAATTTTTGGACTTTTTTTTATAAAGTGCTCAAAAAAATTCTTTAGTTAAGAAACCACTATTGTCATGATTCTTCTTATTTCTCAAGAGGTCTGGCTTCCATTTCCATTTTGAAGTTCTGCAATCGGTTACAAATTGCAAAAGATACAGGCTGCTGAATATGGAATTTTTAGTGCATTTAAATAAGTGAACCGGAGTGTATTTCAGTCTATATTTTGCGACAGTTTTTAAGGCCGTGTTAGACTGTTAAATAAATCGTTGTATATGTCAACATTTTCAATTGGTGAGAGAAGATGGAATGGCGTAAACTTTAGGGGAATGATTTGCAGACAAAATTATTGACAGATCTATTAGTGTTCCCTCATTTTTTGATGTAGCTCAACAAATTATGCAACCAGGGTTCCAGTTTGAACGAAACGAACAAAAACACTGAAAATCGTGATAAAAGAAAAATCATTTGACACTTTGCGGACAGATGTTTTGCATTCTCACAATTCCTTTCAAACGGAAGGGAGTTTCATTCCATTTCTCTCTCAGCTAATCGTTTCATTTGCGCTAGTAGTCTAATACAGGCTTAAGAATAGAAGTTAATAAATGTTGTTATTCACAATTTTCGGAAAATTTTTTAAAACTGTATATAACATCTGATAATTTAGCTGACGGATAATTGTCCAGCTTATTCGAGCATTGGACAAGTGCCTATTATAGTTTATTGTGTCGCATATCAAAGGCTATTCTGAAACTTCTCATTAAAAAAAGTATATAATCCTTTAACTAGTTTGCAGGTTTGTGGCCATCGTCATCATTGCACTCGATTTATCTATTTAGTAATATTTTGTGACAAGTTTGCAATTTAAACATGATGGGGAAAAGAAATGCATGAGAAGCATTTGTGTGGTTTATTACAGGATAGTACGTCGTCACCCAGCGGATTATTCTTTGCTTGGCGTCATAAAGAGTGGTCCACTCACTGGACTCAACTACAGTGTCTAAAACCGAAACCGAAATACCAGTTAAACCGGTTAACCAGTCTCTTTTCTATTAACCGTGTGGCGGGTTTTTTAAAAAACGTAATTTTCTAACAAACCGGAAACCGGTTATTTGACGTCGGTTAACCGGTTAATCGGATTTTACCTAATTTGTGTTAATATCCTTAAACAAATTAATAATAAATGATACCATTTTCGAATTTTAGTCAAATTTTGGAATTAACAAAACGTGATTTCTATTTTGAAATAATTATATGATCTAACTGACATATCCCAACAATTTTTTTTTTCAAAATGATTTTATGATTTCAAGTAGAACTAATTAGAAATTAATTAAGAATTAATTATGTTTTTTTTTATCAAATTTCGAAATTAAAATTATTTGATAACTAAATGCTTTAAACTTAATAATACATGAAAATCTTTTTCAAATTTGAATTTGATTTAACATTTAAAATCAGTTTAATGGGAATTTGAATAAAACTTTTAAATTTTTATATTAAACACGCATTGTGTGTACCTTCTCGAACATACTACCAAATGGTTAGCGAAATCTTAAAGAATAAAACAATTTAAAATAGACCTAACGCTCGAACATTTTAATTTAAATTTAAGTTAATTAAATTTACATACAGCTGTTAAATTTTAAATTTTCAACACGTATCAGTATATGAAAGGGTCGATAAACAAATGCATTGTAAGTTCTTCGTGTGTAATTTAACTTAAAGTAAAAAAACCGAAAAAACCGGCTCCACCGGTTTTTGCCAAAATTAAAAACCGAAAATCGGTTGGTTGAAAAACTGATTTTTGGAACAAAACGAAAACCAGTTTCTTGAAAAATATAAATTGAAATTGAATACCGGTTTCTAAAAAATGCCGGTATTCTGGACGCACTAGACTCAACCCACGTTACACCAATGATGGTACAAGAAATCATATCAATACATAACAACTCCAATACGGTTTTAATCTGTAGATCTTCATCATTATGACTACTTTCTTATCCTCGTGTAGGCATTTATGAGGAACTTTGTTTTTCTAAAAAGGAACTAAAGTGCCTTAATAATTTTACTTAATAACGGGTTTTTCAATAAGAGCGCTATAAACGTTTTTTTAAATAAAACAAAACCGGTTTTAGATACCAAAGAAGTTCTTTATTCCTGTGAAAGTACGTTCGATGCCATTATGTATGGAACTCGATTTCTTTTGCATGGCCACCACGGGCACGCTTGCAGATGTCCAGACGTTGAACCCAATTTTCGACGGTTTTCAAGCATAAATCGGCCGATACTGCTGCAATTTCACGTTCGATATTCGTACGAAGTTCGCTTGTTGGCATAGACCATAGACTTGACGTAGCCCCATAGGAAATAATCTAAAGGCGTCAAATCGCACGACCGAGGCGGCCAATCGACTGGTCCATTTCGTGAGATAACACGTTCAGCAAACTTGGATTCCAATAAATTGATTGTGGCATTCACTGTGTGGCTTGTGGCGCGGTCCTGTTGGAACCACATGTCCTCCAAGTCCATATTATCCAATTGGGGCCAAAAATATTCGGTTGAGATTTGCATTCACAGTAATGTGCCGGTCTTGATCATCACGGAAGAAGTACGGCCCAATGACGCCGCCGGCCCATAAACCGCAACAAACCGTAATTTTTTCGGGATGCAATGATTACTCACGGATTACGTGTAGATTGCTGTCTGACCAATAACGCATATTTTGCTTATTGACGAAGCCATTCAGCCAGAAATGAGCCTCATCGCTGAAGATGAGTTTCCGTTGAAAATCTGAATCATTTTCAAGTTGTTGCTCAGCCCAATTCACTAACATGCGACGCTTATGGTGGTCAAGCGGCATCAGTTCTTGCGTCAATTTGATCTTGTAAGGATGTAGGCCAACACCTTTTCGCAAAATTCGCAACAACGACGTCACAGAGATGCCCAACGCTTGAGAACGACGTGTGAGAGACACAGTTGGGCTTTCTTGAACTGAAGCCTCAGCGGCAGTAATATTCTCGACACTACGGGCACTTCTTTGTCTCACTGGCACGGGAACATTTTGTACTGTGCCTGTGGATTCAAATTTTTCCACTAGACACTCAATTGTTGATCTGGTAGGACGATTATGACGACCATAAATTGGACGTAGCGCTCTTAAAGTTGAGGCCACTGACTCCAAATTTCGGTAGTAAATTTTGATATTTTCGAGTCGTTGTTGGCTCGTATATATTTCAATGATGAAATGGTAAACCTTAGTGAAGAGAAATGTCAAAAGATTTTATCGATTTACTTTTGTAGCGTCTCTGTTGAAAAACCCTTTATTAGTGGGTTTGTTGGGTTACGTGGTTCGGTCAGACAGCGTCAATTATCTGAACAAATAAGCGGAGGAATCCGGGATAGCTGCAAATACAGGGTGGCTGTTGAATTTTGCTACATTAAGAAACTGGAATAACTTACTTTGTAATGCATGTAATGTATTCAATCTTTTTTCAATCGAAAGCCTATTGAATTTTATTAAAAACAGTTTAATTAGTATTAAAGATAATTTATTTTAAATGCCCCCCCTCCCTGCTTGTTGATGCTGGTGCGGCATCTTAGCCAAAATTTGTTCATTACTTCATTTTTGATCTGGAGGGCCAACGGGAGGTTTAATTTCTTCAAATGAGCCTGGAGGAAATTTTTTGCGTAATTCCGCCAAAACCGGCCGAGCTATTTGTGTAGTTATACAATCATGTTGAAACCACACAGAGTTGAAAGTAATTCTATTTCAGCGTAGTTTCGGCTGGAAAAATTCTTTTAGCATGCTCAAGTGAAGGTCTACATTAACGGTAACTCTGTGTACGTTTTGTACAAAGAAGTATGGCCCGACAATACAGCGTGAAAAACTGCAAACCATACTATGACGCGAAATGGATTCAATTTCCCTAATGCAATACTTGTGGGTTGGAACCACTCCATATTCGACAATTTTGTTTAAGTTACCGTTCAGATCGAAATGAGCCTCATCAGACATGAAAGACAATTCAGCATGTTCTCGGCCTCTTCCACTTTACAAACATCTTCCGGAAAAATTTCAAGCGAATCGAGAAGTCTGCTGCATTAAGTTTATTAGCCATTTGAATTTTGTAGGGGAATAAGTTAAAATCTTTATGCATTATTGTCTCCAAAGTCTGCCTACTGACACGTATTGAAGAAGATGAACGCTATGTTGCAACCCTGGGGTTTCTTTGTATGGCAGTAGCGCTATGGCAGCAATAGTTTCCACTGTTCGAACGGAAAGGTTTCGATTATAAAGCCTTCGAGCGGGAGTCCTATGCTCTGAAAAGTTATTAACGAGTCGTAATAATCCATCTAATTGGAGGATCGCCGTTAAACGTCTCTTTGAACCAAAACTTCAGACTCCAATCCATGATAGCGGCGGACAATCCTGATTCTTTTTTCAGTGCCCCACTTTTCCATTTTTATAAAATCCAAGGATCAATGAACAAAACCAAAAAACCTTAGATGGAAAAAAAGTTACCAAATTTTCTATTGGTAGCGGCTTTCATCAGCCACCCTGTACAAGTAACCTCCGTATTATGTACTCTTGGAAACAAAAGGCTAAGCCGCAACAACGTCAGAAACACTGCTCCGTTGAATCCTAATGATGGCACCGACTTATCATCACCAGATCAGCAAATAGAGATATGACCTGATTTTGTACGGCCCTATCTAAACTGCAGTGTGATGGAGATCAGTGTATCCTTTCGATGTCACCAAACTCACGTCGTAACCCGAAAACGGACATTTAATGGAAACCCCGTCGCAAGCAAAGATCGGGCGGCACTTGGACAAACAAAGGTTCTCAAATCTTCTGGTCCTGATAATATTCGAACAGACTTGTTGAAATACAGTGCCTAAGCGATAGAAAATGCCATTACGCCGGTCACCAGCAATGCATGAATAGACAACAAAATACCTACAGACTGGAACGAGGCAGTGGATATCGCTGTCCCAATAAAACCACAATCTAACACTGTGAAAGAATTGTAGAGGTATTATATTGTTCAACGCAATACGCAAAGTAATGGCGACCTTATATTTCAGCGGATCTCGACGGTGGTGCAGCAAGCTGTGCGAATGGAGCTTGCGGGTTCCAGGCCTAGTTGTACGTCTGCCGATCACGTAATCACACTCCATATGATCATAGAACGTTCTGTTGAACCACATTCGCCTGTGCATCTACTTTTGTGGGCTTGGAACAAACGTTTTCTTTGGTACACCGGACCTGTACAGAGATGCAACGTATAAAGTTGATTTTAATGACAAGGAAGGCCAATCTTTCAACACACCTGCGGGAGTTAGACTAGAATGTGTCTTGTTACCGACGTTATATCTTGTACCTATGGACGAGGTAATGGAGGCAAGCAATGCAGAAGCACGGTTCGACTTTCAGCGGACCCAAATATCATCGACTGCCCAGATGGCACACAAATTTGATTGCATCGAGGCCAAGTTAAGCAGACTCTCCGAAAATGCGAAGTGTAGGATTAAGAATGTATATCTGTGGACTTTTGAAAAAAGAACCTCTTTCTAAAACATACCTCAAAAGCGAAAAAGCTTTTTAAATACCTCAAAACTATTTTTAAAAAATAATTGGGAAAAATTTTATATTGAAATGGAAATCTACACTATTTTTAATTTTTGCCAGTTATTTTTTAAAAATAGCTGTGAGGTATTTAAAAAGCTTTTTCGCTCCGCTTTAAAATTGCTGTTTTAGAAAGGGGTTGTTTTGTCAAACGTCCACAGATATAAAGACGGCAAAACTAATGCGGTTTCCACAGAATCTAATACTCCACTAACAGTGAAGATGTGCATTCAATCAACTATTTGTGATGCTAGATTACCAAGGACGGTGGCTCTACGAAACATATAAGTGAACGGATAAATAAGGCCAGTGTTGGACTCCTAGACCTGCACAAATTCTGGCGATATGAGGGGATATCGAATAAGAAGAAATTGGGATCATTCAATTGCATTGTGAAGTCTGTACTGTTATACGTTGGAACTAATTACAACTTGACGAACACGGCAATCCTTTGTCAATCGTAGTCTGAGAAAAATACTCCGTATCTTCTGGCACAAAAACCACTAAAGACCTTAGTGGAAGAAGGTGTTAACTCACTTTTTTCATAAACAATATTTTCCGTCTTTTAACGTTTCCGTGGTCTATGGTTTTGGATTTGGTATATGATAATTATTAAAATTAAATATTTTTTTTAAATTTTTAAATCAGATGCCATAGAAAGATTGGAATAAGGACAATGCTGTTTCTGAAAAAAAGTTACGTAACACATTCTTCCACCAGAGGTCTCAATTTGTATTGAAGTTGTCTAGCAACGTACGTGTAACAACCCTATTGAATTGGATATACATAAAGAGAGTGGCCGTCGGTGATGCAATGGATAGTGTGCGCAGCTCTTATACATGAGAACGTGGGTTCGATCCCTGCTCGGACCACCTTACATTTCTTTCGAAGACGGTCGAGTACTTAGCCATGCCAAAAGCTTCTCAAAATACCGTTCGGAACCGGTGTAAAAATTAGGTCCCAATCAGTGAGTGTAAAAATTAGAAAGCGCACATCTCACTGATTGCGAGAAGCTCTCCTCAATCCCTTCGACACCATTTTTATTTTATACACAAAGAGAATGGTCTTGGCCAACTACTACAACAACTATTACTAGAGCGGCACTTAAATGGAAACCCCAAGGAAATTGAAGGCCAGAAAGGCCAACAAATACATGGAAGCTGTGCCTGGAAATGGAAAAGCTAAACAAACTCGACTATCATGGAACCAATTTAAATCACTTGCCCGAGACAAATATCGATTCTATTGCTCTATATATTGTTTTAATAGAGACCTTTTCAAACCAAATTGTTATATTATTGCTTGTTGGCATTAGGGTACTAATAAAGATCACAGAAAAGGCGATAAACTTCTGTCTAGAATGAAAGTAGAATCATGGATTTACTCGGTCATGATTTTGCGATTAGTCAACAATGCTTCCATGTGGATAATTTGGGATAAGCCAACCTGCCACAAAGCAAAGATGAAAGCAATGGGAGCATGAAAAGCGGTACCATTGACTTATTGAAAATATACATTTTCTTAAAATTTGTACTCGACTACTAATAAAGATTTATAGTCTCCCCAGTATTTCATACAGAGCTGTAAAGAACTGGAGGGAAGTTTTTCCAGAAAATTAATCGCTAAATGAAAATAGTAGAATAAGTTCCGACGAAACCCATTTAAATGCTCCTATGCTCCTAATGGTCATGATTTTGCGATTAGTCAACAATGCTTCCATGTGGATAATTTGGGATAAGCCAACCTGCCACAAAGCAAAGATGAATGCAATGGGAGCATGAAAAGCGGTCGAATTGACTTATTGAAAATATAAATTTTCTTAAAATTTGTACTCGACTATTAATAAAGATTTATAGTCTCCCCAGTATTTCATACAGAGCTGTAAAGAACTGGAGGGAAGTTTTCCAGAAAATTAATCGCTAAATGAAAATAGAAGAATAAGTTCCAACGAAACCCAGTTAAATGCTCCTATGCTACTCACGTCCCAATCAGTGAGTATAAAACTAGAAATCGCACAGCTCACTGCTTTTGAGAAGCTCTCCACAACTCGTTCATTGGATGTAATGTATTTTTTATGTTGTTCACGTCAATTCACTGTAAGATCCTATTCCGGTTTTTATGTTCGAAATTTCTTCAGCTTCATACCTCATTTATGCATTTTATCGAAATCTATCATTTATACTTTTGGCATATAAATCATTTTTGTGTCCTTAGGTTCCTTATTCAATTTTTAATTATTTTTCAGTCCTTATCCAGTTCGTGTCGCATTTTCTTGCATCAAATAGTACTTTCACATTCGCGGTCTTTTAATTTTGATTGTTTTTCGTTTCTGTTTCGAAACCCAGTAATGAAACGTAAAAGCACTGGGAGCTAAAAACGAAACTTGATCCCTTATCGAAACAAAATTAGAAGAACAAGATCCTTCAAAAGGACTTCAATTCACAACTCTAGTTTCATATACAAAATTTTAATTACTCTTTGCTTCAACTTCTGATCTCAAGCGTTAACATAACAACTAAATAGAAACAAGAGACCTATTCACTTTAAAAGAAATAAAGGGGAGGAAATTGTTTCATTTAAAATATTGTTAACAAAAGCTTGCCGCAAAAGATTCCACAGCAAAAAACAATAAACGATATCATCGTTTCCCTCCCAAGACTCTGGATATACAAAAGTACAAAATGTGGAAAATACAGTCCTACGTTAATAATAATAATACAACGGCAGTAGTACTCGGAGCAACAGATACAGCCACATTTGTTTGCCGTTTTAATAGTAGTTGCAACAGCACCCGGTGTTAGAAAGGCTACAGTAGCAAGTAAAATTAAACAATGGCAAAGACGGAATCACTTAGGGTGGGAGCATTTTTTTTTGCGTCAGAAGCATAATGCCTGTAATGGGAAATATGATGATGATGATGTTGAAAATCTAATTATATACTTATACATTGTCGTATATAAGTACAATTCTAGCATAGCTGACTAACTGATTCATCACCGCAGAAGACTAATGATTGAAGATGGAATCACGGAACGTGAAGAAAACGGTTATCCATTTCGTGGTTTCAAAATTATAGGGCTGGAATTCGAAATCTGTCACACTAAGTTGTTAAACCAATTTTTTTTCTTTTCAGTTGAAAGTCTAACATTGACGAAAATGGATCGCTTAACTATCACACAACGCATACAAATTATTAAAACCTACTACAAGAATGGTGATTCTGGCACAGCCACACATCGTGCTTTAAGAGGAGATTATGGTTTACATAATCGTCCAACTGCGCAAGCAATTGGCAAAATTGTGAAGAAATTTGAAGAGACTGGAGCGGTTACAGATATTGTAAGGCCTGTGCGTCATCGTTTCGCTCGTTTGAACAGATTGTAGCGGTTACAGATATTGTAAGGTCTGTGCATCATCGTTTCGCTCGTTCCGCTGAAAATATCGCTGCTGTGTTGCCGAAGACCCGAATATGTCGATTCCTCGAATTAGGACTGTCTTACGGCACATTATGGCGTATTTTGCATTTGGATCTACACCTACATCCATATAAAGTCCAGCTCACACAACAACTGAAGCTAGCTGACCATTCACAACGTCGTAGATACGTAGAATGGGTGCTTGAATAACAGGCGGTGGACGGCGGTTTTTCGAACAAAATTTTTTTCAGCGATGAAGCACATTTCTCACTCGGTGGGTATGTTAATAAACAAAATTGTCGTATTTGGGGTTCTGAGAATCCTCAAGTAATTGAAGAGAGGCCATTACATCCAGGAAAAGTTACAGTTTGGTGCGCTCTTTGGTCCGAAGGTGTGATTGGACCTTACTTCTTCGAAAACGACGCTGGAACGACTATCACCGTCAATTGATAACCGATTTTTTTTGCCTACTATTAAAGAATACGACTTGCAGAATATGTGGTTTCAACAAGACGGTGCCACATGCCACACAACTCGAGCGAATGTGGCTTTATTGCAAGAGACATTTCCTGGCCGCGTAATTTCTTGCCGTGGCGATATCAACTGGCCACCAAGATCATGCGATGTGACACCATTAGACTTTTTGTTTGTGGGGCTACGCGAAAGACCGTGTTTATGCTGATAAACCTGTAACCATTGAGTACTTAAGAACCAACATTCGTCAAATTGTGGCTGAGATACCGCCCAATATGTGTCAAAAAGGGGGCGAAAATTACCTCAAAAGAATCAATGCTTGTAACACTTTGCGTGGCGGTCATTTAAATGATGTAGTGTTTCACACATAATCTCAACGTTCAAACTTTACAATAAAAAAGAAATATCATGAACAAAAATATTTTGTATGTCTTTTATTTACGTTTACTTTTGAAACCCCAAAATGGATAACCCTTTATATATAGCAATGACGGCATAGGTGGGCTATCTGAAATTCGTAAATTTTATAATTATAAATGGTGTTTGTTTGCTTAATCGAAATGGTTCCATGACAAGCGAACTAACATACTGCGATCACTTTTTGACACTTATAATCAGAATACGCTGGCAAATCACTATAGATAGATTCACTCTTGAACAACGCTACCAAATTATTCAAATTTGCTTTGGAAATCAGTTGTCAATTCGCGCAATTTATAGACGCATGTAATCGTTCATTTGAGGAAGCCATCCGTTAAACTGTGGATATATTTTATACAACATACTCTCTTAGTGCCGCATTCATAACAACACGTCCAACGAATGTGCGTACTGAAGGGATTATCGGCACTGTAAACGAAAGTGTGGAACAGGATCATTCATTTCATTTCATTTATTGGGTTGCTAAAATTCATTTTAACAAAGTCTCTTAAGGATAACTTAAATCAATCGATACGTATAATCCGACATTTAATAATATTTACAGAACTATATACTTCAGACTAACTTCACATTCTACTGCCTACTAGAGGCTTCCCCAAAAATGGCCTAAGAAAAGGGGATAATTCATCGACAACTAACTACTAAACTTATAAAACTAATATATTAAAACTACTATTTACACATATTTACAACTATATACATATTTACAAGCCCTACCTACGGTAAGAGGTGCCACTACTGGTCCGTAATATACACAGTGTCGGCCAAGTCAGTGGAACAGGATCCAGATTTATCTATTCGTCGTCGGTAGCAGGAATTAGGGCTCTGTCCGTCCACTATGAGGACTATTTTGCGCAAAGATCTTGGCCTACACCCGCATACAATCCAAGTGATACAGGAATTAAGGCCACGAGACCACCATATGAGTCGTTCTCTCGCCGATTGGGCTCTACATCATTTGGAAACTGACCTTATGTCTTATTGTTTTTTTTATAACTGACCCTATGTTGTATTTAGCAACCAGGCTCATTTTTGGCTTATGAATCCGGACCTCGCGTTGCGGTCAACGGAGATCGTTACCGCACCATGATCAATGATTTTTTGTTAGAAAATATGAATGACATTGTTCCAGGCGAAATGTGGTTTCAATAGGATGGCGCTACATGCTATACGGCGATCGCAGCCATCGATTTTTTGAAACTTGAATTTGACAATAAACTGATTTCGAGAAATTTACCTGTCAATTTGCCTCCAAAATCGTGCTACTTAACACCGCGCGATTATATCCCGTGGGGATACGTGAAGTCACTGGTTTATGATGATAAACCGGCAACAATTGACGCCTTAGAGGCCACAACTGTTCGTGTTATTAGTGACTTGGGGCTAGTAATGCTCGAAGAAGTAACCAAAATTGGACGTCCAGAAAGCGCTTGGTCATGAAGAGCCGCGATGGCCATACGGCCGAAATAATTTTCAAGTATTAATACCCTGTATTGGCCTTTCAGAAAAAGAACATATATTTTTTATTAAAGTTTAAATTTTTGTGTAATTTTTTACTATTTAAATTTCTATCTGTCTTAAAAAAACGCTCTTTGTTATCGATTGTTCCCTACATTACTTTATATAGTTATGTGAATCTGAATACTTTATTCGAATTGACAAAGACTAATGAGACACCCTACAAATTCAGCTCTGTCTTCAAAGTTTTGCCCATAATTAACGGACAGCAAACTGTAAAAGCAACATATCCTTGCCCTTACTGTTTTATTACATTGAGCAATTACAAACTTTTGGAAAAGAGACTTATGAATGACAGATATGTCTCTTTTTTACGGGAAAAATTGGAAGACATCGGTAATGATAGAGAATGGCTTTTGCATGTACGGTTGCTATTTATATTTCGGGTCCAGCAATATAAAAATATTTATTTTGGTTTTATTGTTTTTCAAAATATTCTGCTTGAAGATCAGTAGACTTTTGTATGCGGCCAAACCAATTTTCGAAGCACTTTATGTACTCCGATTAAGACACCTCCGAAACACGGATTTCGAACGCTTCAATAGCTGCTTCGGGCGTGGAAAGCGCTGACCACGCAGTAAAATGAAGTCACTGTGTGCCAAATGGAGACTGTACGGCAGATGGTCTATCAACTCGACATGTTGAGTGTTCAAATATGCCATTATTTCAGCTGATGTCTGAGAGCTCGCATTGTTCTGATGCAAAATTATCAGTTTTCTCTTGTTGTTTTTTCTTTTTTCTTCGAACACTGTCGGCAAACAGATGGTGGTATACCACTCGGAATTGACCATCGTACGTGCCACTGAAGGCACTGTGTCCACATGACCGGTTATACCGAAAAAAACGCGATCATTTGCTTCGATGTGCTTCTTCCACGACCAACGTTTGTTGGATTTAGCTCATCTTGCTGTTTTTTTTCGGGCTCATATGCATAGATTCATAATTTAATACTTATGACGATGTTATACACTTCATTTGAGTTACAGCGGTTGTATTTTTCCAACATTTCTTTGCTACAATCGTCACGAGCCTTTTTTGAGCATTCGTCATATTGCGAGGGATCCACCGATACCAAATCATTTTCACGGCCAAATGAATACGCAATTGGTAACTGATGCTTGGCATACTAACGACCAGGGATGCCTCAATATCACGTCATGTCACGTGTCGGCGTTACTTTATCAGTTCACGCACATCATCGATGGTTTCCGGCCGACCGAAGTTGGACGACCTTCACGAAATTCATCCTGAAGCGAACGGCGTCCGAGACTGAACTCTGAGTACCAGCGATTTACAGTGCTTTTTGATGGAGCTTCATCACCAAGAGTCGTATCAGGTTGATTAAGACACTCTTCTCTCGATAATCCACACCGAAAGTCGTAACAAATCATCGCACGAAAATTAATTTTTCCGAGATTAATTTTTCAACACAATGTAAACACAACAAGTGCTGCTTGTAAGTGGAAATGTTCTATGTATGTTTAAGGTACAAATGCCTATTTTTTCAGTAGAAGTTCGAGTTTGCATCTGGCAACACAAGTATTGCTTGGATCCAAAATATAAATACCAACCATCGACGTTCTTTAGAAATGTGTCCTGTCTGAACTGCATCTTTTTCAAGGATTTCCAAAACGTATATTTTGGAGTGGCATAATCCCTGTTGTAGGACGAAGAAGGCTTTTTCTTTGACCAACTAAATTTAAGTTAGGTGCTAAGAATTATCATAATGAAATTTCCGAGGATAATGCCTGCAGAAAACTTTTGCAAGAATCGGATAAATTGCTTTATCATGAAATTTATAAGCATGTTGATCCAGTGAAGTTATAGCCATTCGTCGCTGCTTTTAAGGCTGTTGATAATATTGTACGTGATTGTCCACGCGACGAGCCGATATTACCAATTTAGATGAAAACTTGCAAAATCTTCACAAAGCTCCAGAAGAAACTGGAATATCTCAGACTTTAAATATTCGTGCTGTACTTTAAATATTCGTGCTGTACTTGATCACTTATAAAAGGGCATTTCATTATTGAACAACAAAGGTGTGGGCATGTGGTCGGATCAGACCGGTGAATCAGTTCACAGAGAATTTCTAAAACTTTTGGAAAGATTCAGCATAAATTTAGTACATGATCCATCATATTCGAGCCGTTATATAGTTATATTTTATTTAGATTCTTTATTCATTTTAATGTAAGCAATTTTACAGTTGATTAGGCCTACAGGGGAACTGCTGTAAAAAAATCCTTCGTGGTATTTGTCTCGTTAGATGGTGAGGATTTATTAATTAAGGATTTATTAAAACATAAATACACATAGTTGGAACTTAATTGTTTTTTCGTGCATTGATTTGAAATACGAGTAATTTGATAAAAAGAAAAAAATGTTATCTTAAAAAAAATATAAACTGTAATTTCGACTCAAATGAGTTTTTAATATACAGTTGACTGCCAATGAAGCCCCGCTTTCCGTATTGGCATGTTAGCTTAACCGGTTTTTCCTTCAGGTGAAGTGTGACCAAAGTGCCTTTACACCACCGCAGATATGCAACAAAATATCAATTTCATCGCAATCATAATAATGCATTTGACTGCTCAATTCGGCAATAATTAATGAAGGTCTGGCTATTAACCGGCATGTCTCTACAAAGGCAATATCTCAATATAAGTACATAAGCCCAATTTACTATCTACATGCTAGTAGTAGAGACCATTGTGAATGCAGAGTCACAAGTTGCTATTTATGTGAATGATTTATAGTAGTAGTTTCAATATTAATTTAACCCTTCTGCATTCCTTGCATATGCATCCCTCCTATGATCCAACATCAGAATTTGGTAAAAAATTCGACATTTGTGGCAGAAATTTATTATTCTATTTTTATACCACAACAAAAAAATACATATTAGAAAAATAGAGAATCACTTGATAACTAATTCACTATGTATCACTGTATAGAAATCTAATAGTTTTCGTTTCATGGAAAAAATTAGAAATTAGTTCCAGCAGATAAATCCTACACATGAAAGTTATATCAGGATTTCAAGATGGATTTATTTCATTCATATGTCGTGCAATCAAATCAATGTTTTGCCAGCTGGCTATTTTAATAACTAGTTTTTTTATTTGGAAAGAAAAACAAATGTTGGTTTTATATCCGTGATATAATATATTTGGTAGTCCCAGGGTTGTTTGTTAAAATTTGATTTTCTTGAACATACCAGCTTGAAGCCGTAGGTACTATTGCCAAAGAGCACTATGATGTTTTCAGAAATATGAAATGGGGTTTGCTGCGTTCTCTGTTGATTTGATCTTCCAGAATCACGTATTGATGAGTATTGATCATTTCCATCATCATCATTTGCCAACACAATTTCGTTCTCATCACATAAAATTTCAACTAAACTGTGTCCATCGAGTGGCTACGTCGTGGACGAATCCATTCTAGTTTTTGATGACCAGCTGTCGTTTTACATCATTTTGTTGAAACAGACATGTTCATATTAGAGTTAGAGAGAAGAATCAACACTTGACTAACGAAAGACTAAGCCTAAAAAATGTGGCCGTCGGTGGTGCAATGGTTAGTGTGCGCGCCTCTTGTACATGAGATCCTCGGTTGGATCCCTGGTCAGACCACCTTAAGTTTCTTACGGCGGCGGTCACCTCGCATAGTGACGGCGACACTATCGAGTATTTAGCCATGAAAAAGCTTCTCAAAATACCTTCTCAAATATTTTATTCATAAGCCTAAGAAACACTCTAGTTAGATAGTCGTCGAGTATTATAAAAATAATAGCAAAATAAATGTAGCATATATGTATACGAGTATATATGTACATATATTCCTATTACATCCCATGAAGGGACAACCAGCGAGCATGCGCTTTATAGTTTTATAATGATTGATTGGGACCTACAGTTATTATACAGAATTTTGAGAAGCCTTTTCATGACTAAATACTCGATAGTGTCAACGTCACTAAGCCAGGTGACGATCGTCTAAAGAAATGGAAGGTGGGCAACGCAGGGATCGAACCCACGTACTCATGTACAAGAGTCACCCACATACCGTTGCACCACCAACAGCCATAAATACCAATAATCAATCATACTGATTGTGAAGAAATCCAAATGAAGCAGGTGGTTGAATATCGATCCGGTTGCGGAAATATGTTATCCTCATTTTGTAAGGCCCTTGATGGGAAACTTCATTTGTAAAAATGGTTGATACGACATTAGGCGGGGTGTTCCCAAATTATAGAATTAGCAATAAGGAGTTCAAATGTTTTCTATTTCCCGAACGCAAACTCATTCAAATTGGTAACAAAAATATTTAAATATAGCATAAATAATCGTAGTTACCTTTGGGTCAAATTGACCCACAGGACAATAGATGTATATATTTTACATATTTGCCTCCAGAGAAAACTCGAAAATAACTAACTACATCTTTTTCTTTCCAAACCATAGTTTACTACGCCGTTAAGGATATCATAAAGTTTCAGCTTGATAACTTGTAATTTCGAGAAAAAAAAATTGCATTTGAAGTATAAAATTGGGTCATCTTGACCCAAGGAGTGCAGAAGGCTTAAAGTAAAAAGTTTTTGGACCATATTTAGTTTATATTTTTAAAAATAACAAGGCATTTATTGTGGTCATTATGTGCTGATTTAAGAACTTGTTCGTGCTGTTTAAAACAAAATGTATACAAGTTTTTAAATAAATTCTACAAATTAAGCTGAGATTTTTGTGATTGTTCTTCTCTTGCCTATCTACTGCTGCCACTTTTTGTATTTCTTCTTTGTCCCAAAGTGAAAAATCAGCATTATTAAAAAGATCCCAATGTTTTAGTTTTAGCTTGATATACCATATACAGTCTCACCATACGCATTCAATTATGATGTGTTTTTATAGTATTTGATGTCCTTAGAGATGAGAATATATGACATAGTCTTTAGTCCGTGGAGAGTGTTGGTGTGTTAAGATGAGTCACAGATATTTAGAACATTCATCTTTGTTAAATGATGAGAATTAATGACAATTAATGAATGGTGTGTTCGCGTGAGATTGTATTTATATACATGTTTTTGTTATTGTTTTGGCGTAATATTCTATTATTCTTGTTTATCCTTGGGTGTTCACAGCTCGCACGCACAAATATAAATGAGACAAATACAATAATACAGCAAAATCTACAATACGATAGCTTGAACAAACCTACGGCCGCCACCATCGACACCCAACACTGTCTTCAACACTAATCAACACGTAGAACAAATAACAAGAGAACATCACGGCACAACCTCGTATGCATAACCACCATTAGTGCCTTTTCGAAATGGTTTGTTTGTTGTTTTGTAGTACGGGTTAACCTATCAAATTTGTTTGTTCTATACAGTGTATGGCGGCAAAGGAAAACACAATTTTAAAAGGTAAAATAAGCAATTCATTTAAAAAAACTCTGTTGAAGCAGCATTTGCATTGCAAATTACCAGCAGCGGAATGTTTTGCAATTAAATGTCAAATTTTATTGCATGGATTAATTGGTTGAAGGGTTCTGCGACCAGAATCTGTGACCGCTTTTAACGGCTAATATTATACTACATACAATTCCCGTCTACATGCTACAGGCACGTTAAAACATGTGAGGATAAACGTGTGAGCTGTCCATAAAACCAACCCGTAAAGAACATAGTTTTTCACTATAAATTCTTTATATATGACCACGCCCCTTTGTCCACCTAACCAACATACCCAATTTTGTTCAAATACCGTTAACAGGAACAGAAATAATGGATTCTTAACTTGTGATTTGTATGGGAGGTACTACACCCCTTTGTCCAATCCCGCCCATATTTTCAGTTAATTTTTCTCGTGTAGAGTGTCCAAAACCGAAACCGAAAACCCGGGGGAATCGGTTAATCGGGTTCTTTGCTATTAACCGTGTGCCGGTTTTTTAAAAAACGTAATTTTCGAACAAACCGGAAACCGGTTATTTAACGTCGGTTAACCGGTTAATCGGATTTTACTTAATATGTGTTTATAGCCTTAAAAAAATTAATAATAAATAATGGGATATAAAATTTTGGAATTAAGAAACATGATTTCTATTTTGAAATATGATCTAAATGACATAACCAAATAATTTTTTTTCAAAATTATTTTATGATTTGAAATAGAATTAATTAAAAATTAAGAAAGCTTTTCAAAAATATTTTTTTTAACCAAATTTCAAAATTAAAATTATTTGATAACTAAATGTTTTAACATAATAAGATTTTTACACATGAAACTCTTTTTCAAATTTGAATATGATTTTCGATTTTAAATCAGTTTAATGCGAATTATAATAGAACTTAAATTTTACTCGTATATTAAACACGCATTCCAAATTGGAATATCATTTATATTTTTTAAAATGTCATGATTTATTCGACCTTTTGTATTATATTTATAATTAAAATGATCGGGCGTTAGGTCTATTTTAGATTATATTATTCTTCAATATTTCGATACCCATTGGGTAGCATCGTCAGGAAAATAAGCACAATTATTAACTAAAAATTTAATTTTAACATTTAATCTCATTATTGTGTTGCATTTAATTTTTAAATAATAATTGTGTTTATCATCCCGACGATGCTAGCCAACGGTTAGCGAAATATTGAGGAATAAAATAATTTAAAATAGACCTAACGCTCGAACATTTTAATTAAACGTAATTAAAACGTAATTAATTAAATACAGCTGTGAAATATTGAGTTTTCAACACGAACAAGTATGTTACAAATGTTAAACAAATGTATTGTAAGTTCTACATGTGTAATTTAACTTAAAGCAAAAAAACACTCTATTCTCGTCCCCGTTATTTTGCCTGCGAAGTTTCAGCTCGATTAGATCACGTGAAAAGGGTTAAAAATCAATCCAAAATTTTTTCGGTATGCATGCATGCATACAGACGGGTGAAATTAATATAAAGAATTAAAAAAAAAAAAATATGAAGCCTGTGTTAGATAACACGGGCGCATAGGTCAGACGTAGAATACGTTAGTCATTTTGCAATTAAAATATATGAATTACATATAATTTTTGATAAATGATTTAAATCTATCAAATTTATCTTTAATTTTTATGTCAAAAATTTAGGATAATTTTTAACAAAATTTGGGTACACTTTATATCAATTCGATGCACTATTGAAAACAAGTGTAAATACTGCATGTGGCAACACTGGTTCTGTAATGTTCACATAAAACATGCATTGTCATTATACTTCTTCTCTTTCTCACACTGGTTCTGTGATGAACACACAGATAATCGTACTGCTCTTACACATGATGTTATAATACATAAAATACAAAGCATATGAAAATTAATACAAAATTTGAAGGAGTTAAATTTTGATTTACTTATAGGATCAAAAAAATTATATGTAGCAATATGATTATTTAAATTCAAATCAAAAGAAGACATATTGAATATGTTACGACCATACTTGCATTTTCTTCAATGCATGCATAAAGTATTAAAAACTTATAATGAAAGTGACAAACATTTTCTCAAAATTTTGTGCTCCAGATCAACACCCCTACCTTACCGTATAACGTATTCTACGTTAAAAAGATTTAGCATTGTGTGTTTATACTTTTATTTGTTAAGGTAAACTTAATGAATGTAACTCTTGCCTTTTAAATTATTATTTTTATACTATTCAACAAAGTTATTTATTTTACAATACAAATATATATTTACGTTGAGACTAGGGATTAAAATACTATCATACCCAAGGACCTAAATATGTACGATGATGATCGTCTAAACGATTTTGTTATATCGCTAATGCGCTCATAGAACCATTTAGACTTCTTGAAGACAGCACTACCATCAAAAGGATATCGTATTCCATATCGATCCTTACATAATTAGCCCCAGAATTCGATATATTCGAAATTTTAGTTTTAAACTAAAATAAATTTGAATTATATTACAGGATTCTATGAGAATTTTGTTCTGATAGTTGCGAGGTTGAATGAATGATCTCTAACAATTGAGAGAAATTATTAAAATAATATGATAACTCCGGCAGATATTCATTTTTGTACAGCGCAGAGAAAGTGCATTCACTGACCTTTGAAACAAGATATCAAACTCAAAAATATATCTACCCAACTCTGAAATACAATGGTTTTGAATATACACGTGTTTTTCGAGTTTCAAATATCTACATATCGTCGCGTTTCTGCTTAGACCACGCAAGCGCCAACAACTCGTTTTGCAGGAAACGAAAAAACCTTAACAACTTTTTAAATGTGGGTTTTGAAACCAAATTTTGTTTTACGAAACATGGTTTTAATTACGACTCTCTGAAGGGTCTTGAAACATTTTTGGAAAAAATTCGTTACTTGCAAGTAACTGTAACGCAAACAGCAATTTCCGACTTCATGAAAAATTGATTTTTTGAAGAAGCCGAAAACCGGATTCTAAAAAATGCCGATTTTTGGACACTTTATTCTCGTCGCCATTAGTTTGCCTGCGAAGTTTCAGCTCGATTGGATCACGGGAAAAGGGTTAAAAATCAATCCAAAATTTTTTCCGTATTCATGCATGCATACATGCATACAGACAGGTGCAGTTTTTTTTTTTTTTATTATTTATTTAGATATTTATATCATAAAAATTTAGTTCACAATAATAAATGATATCTCCGCGCCCTGAAGGCTTTGGTAGAGGCCAACTGGCAAAAATTATTAAAATACGAAATATTACATTTTCTGAAAACTAAACAAAAAAAAATAATAAATGTATATATAATGAATATGTAATAAATATTATAATTAAAGAAAATATGCATAGATAGTAGAATGCAATAAACAATCATTGGAGTGCTTCAATTCTTTCTGGTAGATACGTTTTAAGTTTGGATTTGGAATCTGATATTGTAGCAATTTGTTTGATATTATAAGGCAAATCATTAAATTCATGAGGTCCAGCATACTCAATCTTTTGCTTTGTAAGATCAAGTCAGCATCAAAACCTCAAAAATATATCTACCCAACTCTGAAATACAATGGTTTTGAATATTCACGTGTTTTTCGAGTTTCAAATATCTACATATCGTCATATCGTCGCGTTTCTGCTCAGACCACGCAAGCGCCAACAACTCGTTTTGCAGGCAACGAAAAAACCTTTATAACTTTTTATATGTGGGGTTTGAAACCAAATTTTTTTTACGAAACATGGCTTTACGACTCTTTGAAGGGTCTAGCAACATTTGTGGAAAAAATTTGTTACTTACAAGTAACTGTAACTCAAACAGCAATTTTCAAATTTTGTCGCTTACGAAGTTTCTGTAAAATTAAAAAACACAAATTTCTGTGTATAAATTAACATATATTATTCTTATATATTTTTTTAAAAAAAAGTAGTATTATTACCATTTAAATTACAGCGAGCGCAAAGAATCATAGAGGCAACAACAAACATTAGCAAACGAATGGGTACCTACATTCTTTTTTAACATATTTGCAAAAATGCATTACCTGTACGTACCTATTTTTAAATTTTTGATTTATTTTTAATTTTATTATTTTTGCTGAAAATTAGGTCAGGTACCCCAATTTCTCTGGCGTCAGTTATCATAATATATCCACAATATTGTTACGAGTCTTAACTTAAAAAAAAAAATATTCCATGGGCACGTGTTAATTCATTAGGGTCGGGAAAGGAATTTTGGCTCAGAACTGCGTATTGTACGGCAGCCACGTTTATAAATAGGTAGATAGACAGCTCACTGGTTGCGAGAAGATCTCACTAATCCTTACATGGAATGTAACGGGAAACCATTTATTTATTTTTTGTTTGCAAAGTAATTTGATTTGCAGGAATATCATCAACTGGTTTACACCGTGAGAACACTCCTCTTGGCTTGAGAACACTCGTCTTGGTTGACAACACTCTCCTGGGGCACTTGTATCGGCGTGACAACACTCTCCTGGGTGCACTTGCCTCGGCTTGACAACACTCTCCAGGGTGCACTTGCCTCGGCTTGACAACACCCTTCTGGGAATACTAGCCTTGGCTTGACAAATCGTCTGGGGCAGGTTGCGGACTGGTCGATTCTAAGATGATCGGGAACTCATTGTCTTGCACACCCGATTATTCGGGTTCGCTGCGTGGATCACTATTGGAAATGCTACATGCTGGCTCGGTATGTGCTTTGCATGTCCGGTGAGAACTCTTCGGTATCGGTTATCATCGGGTGGGTTACATGGAAACCATGAGCCAAAGCCTCTGTTTAGGGACAGTGAGCCGAAGACCCTGTGTAAGCACAGTGAGTCGAAGTCCCTGTGTAGAAATGTATTTACACCGTCTTTACGAAATAGCGGATCCAGAAATTGCTCCTGTTCTTTGCAGAACTAGAGCCCCAGACAGAGTGTTATAATCTTGTCTGGTTGGGCGCTCGGAGGCTCCGACTTGAGTCCAGTCAACCGTAACACTAAGTACCATTGCTGTAGAGACGCAAATGAGAATTGCATCAAATCACTCATTCTTGTGTGGTCATTAAACTAGTTCGCAGCTGATATGCACACAACGTCGACGGCGCTTGTGCGTTCGTCAGTGAGTGGGATTGTTCGCGGTGGTTGGTACGAGTAGTGATAATGTGTATGCTTAGGTGACGGTTAGACCAGGGACGTATGCAGGTGTGAATGGCGGTGAGTTCATACTATTATGTACGGACTGATCATGACGTCACGTTACAAGATATCGAGAAATAAGTACCTTTGGCATACAGGAAAAAAGTTGAATTTTATTAAAAAATGGCTGCTGGAGGAACAAAGTATCTGACTTACCGAAGCAACTGGAAGTTACTTACCAAAAATGCTCCGATTTGCCTGAAACTTTCAAGATTTTATTTTATTTCAAAAAAAACAAATTTTGTGGGTGAGACTTTAATATTTCCTAGTTTAAATAGTTACAAAAAGCTATCTATTTTGCATGCAAATATCATTTTGTATGGCGCTTACGAGTTTTTCGATATGGCTTTAATTTCTTTTTTTTTCATACAAAGTTGTCGGGTGGCAAATGTTATTTTCTACCATAAAAACCACAAAAGTTAATTTCGAAAAATGACACCTACGTGGTTTAAGAAGAAACGTGACCCTAGATAAGTAAACCCACTTAGTGTGTCAATACAAGTTTTTGAGTAAAACGCAATTAAAGTCCCCCTTCTGTGTTGCATTTTCATAGCTTACTGTTTTATATAATTGCACTTTTGCATTCCTTTACGATGATTTTGATGATACGATGATTACGATGATTCCAAGTGGTTTTATTTGAAAATTGAAGGCTTTGTACATACAAATCCAAAACAAAGCGAATTCATATTGTATGACACCATACGTGGTGGGGTTTCCTAAGCACGGTCACATATACATTTATAACTCTCCAAAACCATTTTTACTCTTTTAATCGTAGTTTGAGGAATGTTATGGAATATAATTCCAATTAATATGAATTGTTATACTGATTTTTAATTTTTATTTAATAGACTTAAGAATATTTTTGACAAGCTGAACCCCCGCCCGCAGCACCAGGCAAAAATTAAAACTTTCTTCAAAAATTTGAGTAAAATTAAAACATCAACTCACACATTACAAATTTTTTTCCATCACTTACGCACATTAACTTTCCAGTACCAATAAGAGATAGGTTGCATGACTTCCAGCAGGCCTATACATTCAGTCAGATGACCTACCCTACAAATGCAATCACCATTCAAATTAACATAGTTACGAAGGGAATGGTTGGATATTTCCCTTCTCTTGTCCAGCCAGATAGCTGGCATGCAGAGAAAAGGCCTCTTAGGAGGCCTTCCATTCCAGGCCTTCTGGTAAATAGTAATTGAACGATTCCTAGGAGGACTGCAAAGGAAGGGCTAAAAAATATGTTTTTAATGTTCAGCCATTTTTCTGTCTGGGTGGTGACAACAACATCCTACGGGAAGTAATGGGAAGAAATTGTCTGGGAACTGTGAGGCAAGATAAAGGTGATCGGCTCATAGATTTCCGTACTCCTTATCAACTGGTTATCGACGGAACGAAATTTCCTATAGAAATATACCCAAGTGCACATGAGAATAAGCTGATGATCAAACCTGCAACCAATTTGACCATGTACTTGTCTGAAATATGTTTTTGGGTTCGTTGCTGAATAGGACATGTGGCCGATATTGAAAGCAACCACTAAATCTTACGCACCTTCATCGGTATTAGGGGCACAATCCTAAAGTACAATACCGGCCGTCTGTAGTAACCACCCATATATGTGATATACGTTCAAGCTCTACCTCAACGCTTTAATTTGGCACAGGACAGTCATGATGCGTCGTCAGGCATTGTTCGAACACTGAGGGAAACTGCCGTGGAGGATCTTGGTGTCAAAAGGTGTGTGAATAAGCCTTGGAAAAGAGCAGAATCTTGGACCGAGAATTAGAATCGTGAACGCCTACACAATATTCATATACCATCCAAGATACTAACGTTGAGTAACCGGTTAAAATTTATCGGCCACCATCAAGTACGTTGGGTTATATATTCCGTTCAGATGACGACAACTATATGATAATATTCCAGTGGAACTGTAGAATTACGATGCACCGCACACTGGTTCAAGATTAATAATAATTAAAGATAATTAATTTTGTTCATGTCTTCTGATCTACCTAATTTTTTCATAGTTTGTAATAAACAATCTTACTAGCATGAACCACAAATATTAGGTTTATATCTTTATTAATTTTTTGTCCGGAGACATTCGAAGTTGATCAAAGTGAATGCGTTTGAAATGACTGTATTATATGTGCTATCACTTCATGCTGATACAATACACTTGTATTGACACCATAACGATTTTTGACGTAGAATACGTCTTACCTTACGGTATAGGGAGTCATGTCAGATTGTTATTGTTGTAATCTTTATTTCATTGATTATGAGGAAACGACGAGATAACTTTTTTTAAAAATTTTTTTGTAGGTAAATGAAGATGTTATCTTTCGTTTGATATACATTTCATATTGGTTGATATCTTCCTAATATTTAAATTTCTCAAATGCAAATTGTTTAAACACATACACTCAAACATATGTGTGGTGTTTGGTTGAGTGTTTGAGTAGCGTGAACACAAACTATGCTGCTGATTCAGTGTGGACACAAACCTTCGGCTGTTGTTTTGATTGATGAAATATTGAAATTTCGAATATTTACTTATGTATTTAAGTGAAACAAAATGTTAAATGTGAATTTCAATTTAACATGGATATATAATTATAAAAAATATATGAAAATATACATTTTTATGTTAAATGAAAGTGCTGCCAAGTAAGCAAAATAACAATGCTGCGTGATGCTGTTTGACAGCAGCTGACAGTTGACGTTTAGTAAATTAAAATAAAAACTATTCTATTTGACTATTGGATTTCGAATATAATCCAATATTTTAATTTGGATTATATTCGAAACGATGCTCCCACAACTATTGATAACACAACCATTGACTTAGTTTTTGCGAGAAATTTGAATGTTAATTTAAAAACATATTTTCCTATTCTTCCTATCATATTATCAAAAGTAACTTTCAAATAATCAAATTGATTTGCGTCTGTTATTTATCATTTATCCTAACTCTTTTAATTTATAAACATATTTATCCTATTTTTCCTACCATAAGCTTATGTATATTATCAAAAGTAACTATCAAATAAATAAATTCATTTGCTTATGTTATTTATCATTTATTGTTATATATGTTTTCAGTCTTATCGGATGGCGTATTCTACGTTAAACTTAATGGCCGTGTCTCTGACACAGCCTGCAGGGACAGTCCGTGGCCGAAGGCCTCGGACAACTGTCTGCTGTTTTTTTTTATGAAATTGGATGTTATAAAAAATATATATTTAAATAGAAAAATTTTTCGAAATTAAAAACTATTTTTTTTATTTACTACTATAAATTGTGCAAAAATATTTGTTTTATCAAACTTCTATGGTTTGCATCTATTGATCTGCAACGAGCTTTAGCTCGAGACTTATATAAAATTAAAGCTTGAACCTCACCTAACGATTTATTAAAAATTCAGCAGCCCATTAATGCTCCTAAGCAATTCCGGTATAAAAAACTGAAAACAGTTAGGAAAAATTTCCTTCATAAACATGTTATTGAGCATCATATTTGTTTTGTTTGTTTTTTTTTGCCTTTTTTTCGTGCTTGCTTGCTTGTTTGTTGTTTCGCTTTTTTGTTTTAAAAAACACACAAAAGACAACAGCAAAATACAAGTTTAAAAATGTGTACTTTCTAATAAAATAACAGAAATTATTGCACTTACTAACACTTGCAATAAATTCTTCCCATTTTCTTTTGAATCAGCTTTTATTATTTGTTGCATTGTTTTTGTGATTATAGGTTATTAGTTTATTGTTTTCAATTTCTTATCACATGTGATTATTAGTTGTGTTTAAATGATTAAAGGTAATTAGTTTATTGTTTTTGAAGTGACAAATAGAAAGTAAATAATTGAATATGGATAATCTTCAGTTATCTTATTATGAAATTTTTGATCTTTTATTAGATTGTGATAAGAACATTGATGTAGTTTGCGATATTATATTAACAAATAATACAAATTTGTCAATTATTAACGTAGATATATTTAAAAGATTTTTAAATAAAAAATGTTTACCAAAATTAAAAACAATGTGGGCCAGTGCAAAACGCATGAAAGACAGATTTGTTGAACAAAACAAAGTTTGGTTGGAAAATATGTATTGTTTTGGTGAAGGTTTGTCAGAGTATGATAAACCATGAAGTCAAACGTAGTCGCCCTTCTAAAGCTTTTGAGCTTTGCCAATCTCTTGCTAAAAGGAGTAAAGTACTGCAGTTATGTGATAGTAATTCGGCAGAACTTATTGCATCAGCTGCAAAAAACATTAATAAGAATGATTATTGATGCTTGTTTATCAAAACATCTGTATCAAATATTAAGATGGAGTGCCAAAGAAATTGGATGTGATATTTTCCCCTCATACCATCAAGTTCTTAGTGTTAAAAAGGAATGTTATCCTAAAAATTTGGAAGTACAGGAGAACTATAGTAAAGTCAGTATGCAAGATTTACTCGATCATATTGTATCCAGAATATTGAAGGCGAAAACGAAAACTGAGACAGAGGTACTTCCAAACCAACTACAACTAATTTCTAAATGGGGTTGTGATGGATCTTCGGAACATAGCGAATACCATCAAAAATTCAATGATCTCAATTTAAATGACAAAAATATATTTTTGACAAGTATTGTTCTTTGTATTGATGGCACAAATGATTACTGGCGAAATACAAGGCCATCATCAACAACTTTTTGTAGGCCAATAAAATTTCAATTTGTAAAAGAAACAGCAAATGTTATTTCTGAAGATGTTGAAAGGGTACAAAATAAAATTAAAGGTTTGAAAAAAACTGTTGTTAATATTTATGAAAAAAGCTTTGAGATTTTGCATACTCCTATTTTAACCATGATTGATGGAAAGGTTGCGAATGTAATCACACAAACATCAGGAATGTCTGTATGCTTTATATCCCAACAAAAAAAGAGTATACCAAGAAGTAGAATTTGCACCACAACTTATTGGTAAAATGTAGTGCTAATTTAGGTGCAGAAGTACTTCTTTTAATATTGCGTTGTCCAATGCAGCACTACTTCTTGTTTGACTGGTTGGAAGTGCAGTTTATGCTAAAATTTTTATGCTATATTTCGTCCGCAAACGAGCAACCAAAACTATTATTTCAACAATTTGTAAATTTCTTGTCATTTCAAACATTTCAACAAGTGATATGCTATTTAAAAGTTCTGACTTTAAGCAACAACTTTAGGGTTTAACTAATTATTTTATTAATTGTCCTTTTATTAGTACTCCAAAAGCTTCTGTCAACAGGTGAAAAAGAAAGGAAATGAAAATCAATTTGAAAGAAAGTAAATACAAATTAAATACACGTAATATATTTAGACATCTTTGTACTTGTCCACTATCCCTTTAGCTCTTTAATAAATTTCCATCATAATACTCATAATGGATGTGATGCAACTGTAGATTTTTCGGAGTTGTTATTGATCAGCGTCAAAATTGCATTAAATATGCACATAGTGTTGCAGAAGATGTACAAAAATAATAACATCTGCTAGAACTACTTCATTTTATTTTTGCTGGGATGTCAATGTAAGCCTAGCGAAATGAACAATTTGGAAGTATTAAGAACAAACCTAGTTTCAGAGGAAAGGCTTCAATTTGAAATTGTATGTAGTGCATATTGCATATAGAATACAACAAAAGTTTTTCAAAGTGGAGAGTTACTAAAGACACAAAACATGAAAGAGAAAAAGCAAAAGCGGAAATGCAAAGAAATTTGAAATCGGTTCTAGGCATAAATGTGGATATGGTTAAACAAGGAATGAGCTCAACGAACGATGGTAATACATCTCGACGTTTTTTTGCAAATCCTTGCATAACGGCAGATGTTCTTGGTGTTGATGCAAATTGAATTCATCGCTTTAGTACAATTTTAACTGTTATAAATAGTAATTTTGAAATAGATACTGAAATATTTAAAGTTTATTGTTTGGACACTGCAGAACGATATACAGAACTCTACAGCTGGTACTGTATGCCTATTACTGAACACAAAGTACTAATTCATGAGAGTAAAATTGTATCAGCAGCAATATTGCCACTTGGCATGTTGTCGGAGGAAGCTCAGGAAGCTCGTAATAAAGATTACAGAAGTTATCGCCTAAGCCACTCCAAAAAAACGGATCGCATATCAACAAATGAAGATGTAATGCATATGTTCTTAGCGTCTTCAGATCCATATATAAATTCATACCGTAACCAGCCCAACAAGGATATATTGGAATTTTCTGATGAAGTAAAAAATTTGTTATGTTAATAAAGCTACACGAATTACTTTGTTTTTAATTTTTTTAATATTTTCTTTCATTTATTTACAGATACTTTCATTAAATATGGGAATGACTATTTTCTGCATTTTATTTATATTTTAATCAAATAAAAAACACGCAAAACACGCTTTTGCAATGAGCCAAAAATTGTGACACTACAATGATTTTTAACTTTTGTGCTATATGGGAAGTAGGCGTGGTTGTGCTCCGATTTTTTCATATTTGCAGCATTTTTTTTATAATTACTCTACTAATTTGCTCTACGATGTTTCCTTATATTTAATGCCACCAATCGTATGAAGCTGAACCAGTGTGCACCGTAGTGATGCCATAATTTGTCAGAGACAGAAATCGATGGAGACAATTCGTTGGCGACCTATATTATTCGCAAAACTTTTATTTACATTTTTTACTGAAATATTGGCTTATATTGATATTTTTTTTAAAAACCAAAATATCGACTGAATTGGCATTTACAAAAAAAAGGGCCAATGACATACACCAAACTTTCACTTTCTGTGGATGCACTGGACTCTCGACAATGACGCGCGGGTTTTGCGATCCTCAGATATAGCAATTTTGTTTGCCGATATAGCCGCCGGGGCGAAAATTCGTCTGGTCCGATTACAGTATCTGTATGTTACATACTCACGAAGTCGATGGTCATTTGCCTTCAATTGCTGAGTCAATTGGACCTTGTAACCGAATAATCCGAAATCTTGGTGCAAAATTTTCATGATGCTGGTGAGTGAAATGCCGAGTTGTTGAGAACCATGGTCAGGCGATGTTCTTAAATTGATTTGCATTCACCGTACGAGTGATTGTGTGATGTCTCCTTTTGGTCCGCGTAGGTATGATACTTACCATAGATAAAAGAAATAATAGATATAACGCGACCATTGTCAACTTTGTTCACTAGATGCTATCCTGTACTAGTGTCAGTCACTTTCATTGAAGTTTCCCGTAATTCTGATTGACATTTATTTAAAGTAGTGGGAAATATTTGTGAAAGTAATTTAAGCAAGGAAAATAATGTGACAATTTAAATGATTTTATATAATAGCATTTGTTTCTTATATAAACATCTATTTCAAAGCCATGAGCCTGGTATTGGGATATCTATAAAAGAAAACCCGTAACATCGCCCAAAGATGAACATGCCGGAACGCCTTTTTAATATTAAAACTTCCCTGCCCAAAAACTGTACCAGCTTCTGTGGTCGCAGATGCCAGAACCGTTAGACTGTCTGAGGACTCTCAACAAGGAATAGTAGCTGAACTGGAGGAAGAACTAATTTATTAGGACATAGTCGGTGGTGACATGGCTTTGCAATTCGATGGCCATCAGAGACTCTACTTTAAGTAACGTGTTGTATTCATGTTTCGAAGTGATATTTTTATTGAAAATAATTTTTTCTTTTGATATGAAATTTTAGAAATTTTATGTCATTTATTGCTTTCAACGACATCTCGAAAATTAGCCATTGCAGTAAAATTTTCCCGACTCTTGTGCTTCATCTATAAGTTAATTTTATCTAAGATACTTACTAGTAATCTGTATATCGAACAGTTTAATTCCATCAGCGACAATATAACTAATATTACACAGTACAACACATGATCTCGGGACTCAATTCTGATAATCGTTTGTGAAAGTAGCCCCAAAAAGAAGAAATTCTGCGTCATTCGTTTGGTCAAGTTACCTCAAATAATAATTTAATAATTAATTTGAAGTTAGTAAGTATCGTGTAGGGAAATTGTCACGTTTTAGGCTCTTTTGTTTGTCATAACTCCAGAACCACTAGTCCGATTTAGCTGAAACAAATTTAGAAAAATTAAGAATTACAATTCCTTTCCTTTTCCTTTCTTAAACCGTTTTCCTATGTGTGCAACACTTTCGAAGTGAAAAATGATTGTATTGTTACGAATAAAGTAAAAGCTTTTGCTTGCTGTTAATGACTCTACTGACAGTATGTAAATAACAGGCGATTAGTGCTGCGCCTGAAAGTATGCATTGTAACAACGCATTTATTATAACTTTATAACTACATTTATTTATAACTTCGAAACTGTTGCCTATGCAGCGAAACGTTGTATGAACAGATTAAAGGAATTGTAATTCTTAATTTTCTTAAATTTGTTTCAGCTTATTCGGACTAGTGGTTCTCGAGTTATAACAAACAAAAGAACCTAAAACGTGACAAATTCCCCTGTACGATACTTACTAACTTCAAATTAATTATTAAATTATTATTTGAGGTAACTTGACCAAACGAATGATGTAGAAGTTCTTCTTTTTGGGGCTACTTCCACAAACAATTATCAGAATTGAGTCCCGAATCAATCACCTGAAAAATGTTGTACTGTGTTAATAACCACTTCAACTATAACCGGTACTCAGTTGTGGTGGGTGCCCAACTAACCCACGAAAATCGAACTATTTACCTGCCCATTAGATCAATTGTGGAGAGCATTTATTCCGACCTTTGTACTATTGATTCTTGTATTTATTTTTTGATTTTTTAAAAGTTGTAAGTCATAATTTGGTGTCGGAATACTGTGACAAGAGTTTGTCGTGGTTATTTGCAACACCAACATTACACTGTTGTTTGGTTATAGTTCGGTCGCATTTTGTTTTATTTCGCACAATTTTATTTTTTTGCTGTTGAATACAATTTTTGTACATACATCTACAATAACATCACAAGCTAGAATAACCCTTGGGTTCTGATGGTAGAACATCGCTTATGCTACTGCTATTGCTACTTCAACTGTGGCTGCTCCTATTCTCGCCTCTCGCTTGCCACAACTTCATGCCCCTTGCTGATGTTGCTTGGGCTTTAGAGATTTAACGGAAGCTGCAAGTTTTCGAAACTTCCGTTGTTTGTGTGTTGTTTCGCATTATAATTTTTATGGCGTTATTGTTTTTTTTTTCTATTTTTGGTTGCTGATGATGGTAACAGCGGTTTATGGTTAGAATGGGATTACGCATATAAATGTGTACAACATATGTATTGGTATGTGTGTTATATTAGTTGGTGTGCGATAACCTCACGCGCCCGGTTTTTGTTTGTTTACGTATAAATTTGTGCTATTGTTATGCTTAGCTGTATGCGGTCCTTGTTATTGCGGTTTTAAGGGAATCCGTATCTCTGATGGGCTAGCTCCGCAATTACCTCCGACTCAGCTTTTGCCTCCTTCTATCCTGTCGCCTTGTGTTTGTCGCCATTCTCCCATGTCCAGATTTGCCGTTACTGATGCCATCATTAGTTGTGTTGTTTGTGTTTGTTGTTGTCGTTATTAAGATTTTATATTTGCTGTTGTGGTTCCTGTTCGCGAATGTTGTTTTGATTTTTGTTTTGAATACTTAGCAATGTTATTGCCCCACATCACTACACACTTATGTTTACTAAGGGAACGTTGTATTTTTGGTGGATTGAGTAAAACAATATTTTTGCCGGTTGATTAACGTTAGATGCGAGTTGTGAATCATTCAATTAAATATAAAACTTATTCGTGTGTTATTCTGTTTCACACATATTCTAAATTCAGTACTGCAAAGGCTTAGGGGCCAGGATTGTAGAGAAATTTTTGAATTTAACGAGGATATTATGGAAGCGTTATGTTTGTTATTAAATTAAGGGTAACTCAGTAAGGTTGCACTTTTTAAATTTAGTGTCACTTTTTTTGAGCAAGTGGCAACTCTGAAATTGTGCAGCTGTTACATATGATTATTACAAATGTAGCGCTTTACGAAAGAATAACGCGTTCTAATTGTGAAAACTTACTAAAAAAATTTGGAAAGTTATGGTGAGACTGTCCGCAAACTTCGGAGAATTTTCTGTCAAGAAAGTGCACCTAATATGACCACCATTCGAAGAATAGTCATTAAGTTTGAAGAAACTGGGTCGGTCATAGACGTTAAGACTCCTGCGCGTTAGCGAATGGGTCGGTCTCTTGAAAACATTGCTGCTGTAAACGAGAGTGTTGCCGAAAACCCGAAACAATCAAAACGGCATCGTTCTCAACAACTTCTAATTTCACGAAGCTCTACTCAGCGAATTTTGACAAAAGATCTCCACCTTCATGCGTAGAAAATTCAGCTTACTCAGAAACTCAAACCAGCAGACCATGGAAAGCGCCGGCAATTCGTTCAATGGAACGGAAGTAACAGGTTTTTCAATAAGAGCGCTACAAAAGTTTTTTTAAATAAAACAAAACCGGTTTTAGATACCAATGAAATTCTTTACTCCTGTGAAAGTACATTCGATGCCATTATGTATGGAACTCGATTTCTTTTGCATGACCCACCACGGGCACCCTTGCAGAAGTCCAGACGCTGAACCCAATTTTCGACGGTTTTCAAGCATAAATCAGCCGTTACTGCTGCAATTTCACGTTCGATATTCGTACGAAGTTCATCAATCGTCGCTGGCTTGTTGGCATTGACCATAGACTTGACGTAGCCCCACAGGAAATAATCTAACGGGGTCAAATCGCACGACCGAGGCGGCCAATCGACTGGGCCATTTCGTGAGATAACACGTTCACCAAACTTGCTTGCCAATAAATTGATTGTGGCATTCGCTGCGTGGCTTGTGGCGCCGTCCTGTTGGAACCACATGTCCTCGAAGTCCATATTATCCAATTGGGGCCAAAACTATTCGGTTATCATTGAACGGTAGCGATTCGCATTCATAGTAATGTGCCAGTCTTGATCATCACGGAAGAAGTACGGCCCAATGACGCCGCCGGCCCAAAAACCGCACCAAACCGTAATTATTTCGGGATGCAATTATGACTCATGGATTACGTGTGGATTGCTGTCTGACCAATAGCGCATATTTTGCTTATTGACGAAGCCATTCAGCCAGAAATGAGCCTCATCGCTAACGACCATAAATTGGACGTAGCGCTCTTAAAGTTGAGGCCACTGACTCCAATTTTCGGTAGTAAATTTTAATAATTTCGACTCGTTGTTGGCTCGTGTATCTTTCCATGATGAAATGGCAAACCTTACTGAAGAGAAATGTCAAAAGAGCGGAAAAAAAATATGGCGTCGTTTGCTGTCCCTATCGATTTACTTTTGTAGCGTCTCTGTTGAAAAACCCTTTAAAAGTGAAGTAATGGTGAAGTAAAAATGAAGTGAAGTCAATGCCAATTTTTTAAAAAAAAAGTGATCTTCTCTGATGCAGGGCATATCCATCTGAATAGTTTTGTGAATATACAAAATTGTCCTCATACAATCCATGAGAAACAAATGAATCCACAACGAGGAACTATCTGGTGCGGATTTTGGTCAGGCCGCTTGATTGGGCCCTACTTTGTTGAAGATCGGGCCGAAAATGCAGTTACTGTGAACGGCCTCAAGTGGATGGCATGGATCTGGACGACATGCGCCACCTGCCACACCGCGCATGAAATTATCGATTTATTGCAGCATATCGATTTTATCTCAAGAAATTCTGATGTCAACTGGCCACCAAGATCATGGAATTTAACGTCGTTCGATTTCATTCTTGGGGATTTTGTGATATCTTGGGTTTATGGAATTCCTGAGTTCTAATCCGACATCCAACACGTCATCGGCGAGATACATCCACATATCTATGAAAAAGTAATGGAAAATTTTATGGAAAAAGTAATAGTCTATCATAAGAGCCGTGTGTGCCATTTGGCGGTTATTTTATAAGTATAGCTATTATGTACTAGTTGGTTCCAACACGCCTAAGGCGCCTGTTGAAAAATGAGATAATTTAAATGGACCTTTAAGAAAATATACTTTTTGTAAAATGACAAACTTTTTTTAAGAAAATTTAATTTTTATAGAATGTATATTTTTTTTACAAAAAAACTATATTTGTAGGTCCTTCTTGTACGAATATGTATTATATTTTCCCGAAAAAGTAATTTTTTACAGAGAGATACTTCTTTTATTAAAAGCTTATGGCTTTTTAGAAAAAGGTAAAATTTTTAAGAAGAAGTACTTTTTGAAAGAAGAATCCATAAGAGTAGGATTTTTTTTACAAAGCAGTACTTTTTTTAAGAAAAGGTACTTTTTAAAGAAGTGGTACTCTTTTTAGGAAAGGTAATTTTTTTTTAGAAAATCTATTTAATGTCAGAAAGGCTACTTATCTCAAGAAACGAAAAGAAAAGGTATTTTTATTTTTAAGGCAACGGTTTTTTAGGAAAAGGCATTTTTGTAAGAAAAGGTATTGTTTTTATGAGATGGTATTTTTTTAAAGACAAGGTTTTTTTTTAAGAAATTGGAATTTTTTATAATTGGTCCTTTTTCAAGAATATGTAAATTTTTAAGAGTAGGTACTTATCTCAAGAAAGTTATTTTTTCCCAAAAATGTACTGTTTAAAGAAAACTTAGATTTTTAAGAAAAGGCAATATGTTGTAAAAAAATTTACTTTTTTAAGAAAAGGACTTATTTAAAAAAAATCATTTTTTTATGCAAAGGTACTTTGTTTAAGAATATGAATAGGTATTTTTTGGAGAAATTCACTTTGTTTATGAAAAGGCAGTTATTTAAGGAAATGTTCTTCTTTAAACTTCTTTAGCTTTGACTTTTCTAAATCTACTTTATATATAAATAAATAAATGGTTTCCCATTACATCCCATGAAGGCACAGGGGAGTTCAAAACTAAAACATATACTAAATATTGGTTAAAGGCTAAACCTAGGAAACTTCCCATTAAACAGGAAATTTCCCAACATATGTGAGACATCTAGTTAGTCTACACAAACCCAAGCAAAAGTAAACAATATAGTTGTTAATAGTGGGTCGTAGCATAATAGTGTTAAAACAAAAGTTGTTTATTTTCTTTTTCATTTAGCCCCATCCCGCATCGTGCGGTAAGTAACTTCGTTCCAATATTATTTGAGGGTGGTAAAGAAATTCAAGCAGTAGAGTGTCTTGAAAAAACAGTGCATTGTTTACCAAGAATTTATAAATTTATTTTAAGTTGATGATATTTGGTTTTCTAAAAATCGACTTAACGCATACACATTTTTGAAATCAGCTAGAAAAATTAATGGTCTGGATATAGCTAATAATTCGTACAAAATTTAAGTAAACAGATGAGAAAGATGACAGCTCTAGGATATTTTTCGGATATAGAAACAAATAGTTTAATGAATCAATTTTTGCGATGTTTTTTATTATATTTACGGATAAAACTCGTTTTTCAAATAATAAATATTACAATATCTACTGGAGTTGTGAATATTTTTCCTATTGACGATAAAGGTAACAATTTTAATTATTGTTAGGAGGATAATATTGCCTAATATAGGTTAATCTTTTGCACATAATTTTTGGTTTACATGTTATAAATTTCCGACGAACTGAAAAATACATATCCCAAACTGTTCACCAATACATGAATTTTGGTTGTATTTATACGAACTTTTGTATTGCTGGTCTTCTATATTGGCTGCCATTATTTATTTATTTGTTATTAGCCGTTTATATTTATGCTACGCAGTTGGTGGGTGACCTGTCAGTGGTCGTATAAGTAGTGTTGGTTAACTACAGTGGGAAAATCAAACCAATATTCGCATAGGTTCTAATTGTGGTTTTAATATCAAATTTAATATTTGTTGCCCAAATTTAAATTATGATTTAATTTGATATATGATATATAATATATATAATATATATATAATGATATATAAATTTGTACAGCAATGCATAGTAACACAATTTCGTTTTATATTTGAATGAATATAAAGGGTTTTTCAACAGGGACGCTACAAAAGTAAATCGATAGGGACAGCAAACGACACCCAATTTTTTCCCGCTCTTTTGACATTTCTCTTCAGTAAGGTTTGCCATTTCATCATGGAAAGATATACGAGCCAACAACGAGTCGAAATTATTAAAATTTACTACCGAAATTTGGAGTCAGTGGCCTCAACTTTAAGAGCGCTACGTCCAATTTATGGTCGTCATAATCGTCCTACCAGATACTCGCTGAATGACTTCGTCAATAAGCAAAATATGCATTATTGGTCAGACAGCAATCCACACGTAATCCACGAGTCATCATTGCATCCCGAAAAAATTACGGTTTGGTGCGGTTTATGGGCCGGCGGCGTCATTGGGTCGTACTTCTGCCGTGATGATCAAGACTGGCACATTACTATGAATGCGACTCGCTACCGTTCAATGATAACCGAATATTTTTTGCCCCAGTTGGAGAATATGGACTTGAAGGACATGTGGTTCCAACAGGGCGGCGCCTCAAGCCACACAGCGAATGCCACAATCAATTTATTGGAAACCAAATTTGGTGAACGTGTTACCTCACGAAATGGCCCAGTCCGCCTCGGTCGTGCGATTTGACCCCGTTAGATTATTTCCTGTGGGGCTACGTCAAGTCTATGGTCTATGCCAACCAGCCAGCGACGATTGATGAACTTCGTACGAATATCGAACGTGAAATTGCAGCAGTATCGGCCGATTTATGCTTGAAAACCGTCGAAAATTAGGTTCAGCGTCTGGACTTCTGCAAGTGTGCCCGTGGTGGCCATGCAAAATAAATCGAGTTCCATACATAATGGCATCGAACGTACTTTCACAGGAATAAAGAATTTCATTGGTATCTAAAACCGGTTTTGTTTTATTTAAAAAAACTTTTGTAGCGCTCTTATTGAAAAACCCGATACAATTATGTTTGCATGTCATAGTTAAAACTACATTATGTGATTAAGTGTTTGTTTGCGAGTCAATATGTTTGTGCTTAATTTGAAATGACCTTCTGTTTTCGATGTCAGTGCTCATTAGTGCCATTACTGTTCGTGGCTGCAAATAATTCTGAGGTTAATAAAGTACTCGCATATTGAAACCTTTGCACCAAATGCAGGTGGGGCAAACAACACAGCAACAAATTCTGCATAGTACACGGAAATTTAAAATTGAATGAATAAACCATACAGCAAAGCCAATTGTATTACATTTGTGTTGGAGCTACACAACTTGCTAAGTATTTCTTCAGTTATATTTTTCGAACGGATAGATTTGAATTAAAAACAAAATAAATGGTTTCCAATTAGATCCCATGAAGAAATTGGGGAGAGCTTCCCACAACCGGTGAAATGTGCGCTTTCTACTTAATGATTGAAAAATCGAAATATAAATTATCGAAATAAATATTTGACTTAAGTTCAAAACAAGTGAATTAATATGAATAGTTTTGAAATTATTTGTGAAAATTAAACATTTTGCGTTCTTAACAAAAGTTCAAGTACTTTGGAACACAATATGTAATGAAAATTTTTCCAAAAACAATTCAACTCGCTCTTAGTTTGACAGCAGAGCCCGCTTAACGTCTTAAATTTCCAAGATTTTTATACATAGAAACACAAGGAGGAGTTTGTGAACAAAATTTATATATGTTTTCGCTACGAGTATAAATAAGCATAATTCTCACTTCAAAGGTCTCATTTTCACTTACAGGAAATCTGTCACAAAAAAAAAATTGGAACGTTATTTTAAGTCCGTACTAATTTGAGTGAATTCTGATTAACGAAAATGCCATCAGATATAGTTCAATTATCTAAATTTAAGTGCAAGTTGAGTACAGTTTTTTAATTCAAATTTAGTTTTAAATTTAGACCATCTTTTTTTCATGATATAATAACTTAAAATTGTTACAGCGTTGGAGGTAATAAAGTGCATCTTCGGTCAATATGAATTTTAGAATCAATCATATTGTCGCTGTTTTGACCAACTGCTACCATGAACAATGTCAATAAGTCTCATACTGTCATCAGAGCCACCAGTATCATCGAGTCCTATAGTTGAGAAAAAATCACGAATTTATTTTACCATCTGCTTGAGGACAAAGTGATGATTGAAAATAAAATAGAAGGTCCTGAGTATTTCACGCAAAATATCAACCAAGATGTTTTTGTTATATTTTATTGTTTAAAAGATGTTTAATATTTTCCCAAAATGAGGTAATTTTGAGAAATAATCCATTGCAGTTTCAGACTATAGACATTCGTCATCAAAATTACCCCGATTCGTTACGTATGTGGGTGGAAAACAGCAAACATCTACTATAGTCCAAATAGCAAACATTTTATCCATATGCCAGGCAAAAATTGAGATTAGTCAGTCAGAATATATTTTTTCCCAAATGTCCCAATTTTTTGTAAAAACTCGCATATCGAAATATCGTGGACATTTTACCCAGATATAAAGTTTATAATACAGAGTAATTTATGCTCATAGGATAAAGCCTATGTAAGCATATATTTCGGAAAGTAACCGAATTGGAGATACCAAGTTTTGCTTTCAGCCATCTATATTATGTCAAGTGTGGTACGATTTTTGGTGTAAGAGACGTATGACGATACATAGGAGTGCTGCAATGTAACTGAACTCATAAATCCCTTATAGTTTTTGTTTTACCCCAATTCATTCACCCGCTCACATTATTTTCATACCGTCCTCATTCATTCTTTGGTTAATGGTTTTGGTTGGTGAAGCACGCCAGGCGTTGAAGTTAGACATCAACAAGCAACATGATTTACTTCGGGACAAACACCAAATATTGGGACACAATTTTCAGTGTTGCAGCTTTAACGCTGTTAGGTTAATGGAGCTAAAAAATTTTGCTGATACTCCATTGTTCTTAAGAATTTTTTGGTAAATCCATTGCATTAATATATTGGCATGGGAGATGTTGTATATAGTTGACGTTGGCGAATAATAGTTCAGACCAGTATTCCATTATGTGACAACAGTTTGTGTGCTTTTTAAAGGAAATGGAAGGTTGTGAATGACAGCGTCGTCCGCAGCTACAACTTGGGTGACAGTGATGAAGTTATTAGTAACCCAAAGTCATAAAGAAGGTGAAATTATAAAGAGAAAAGCGTACGAAAGGTGGCGTCTCTATTATTTGTTATTAATGAGAAAATTCGCAGTTACATACAACCAAAACCATTCTTTAGTGAAAAGTAATTGTGAAATTACAAAGGAATTTGTGATGTATCAGTTTTCCTTGGGTGGACACAAGATATAAATTGAAAATATCCAAGGTTTTGAAGAAGTTAAATGAGAGTTTATTTAAAAACAAGTTATTTTTTCAGACTGACTATTAATTTCAATGAAAAGCTGTTTCGATCTACAAATATATTTATAAATATATATCCACTAGATTGAGTCAACATGTATTTCCACAGTTGCTGACTATATAGTTTATTTGTCGCCCCGACAGTGTCTAAATATATTTTTGTTATATTTTTGTTTGTGGAAAAATATTGAAGTTTATGTGTTGCCAATGTTGATATAAATATTTAAAAATGATTTCAGTTCGAGGATTGTGGATGTTTCATGGGCTGGGAATAATATTTGCTGTGGTTTTCAACACGCGAGCATTTGCACTTATTCTGATCTATACTTCACCCCCATCAATTACTTTTGCAACCTATATATTACATGTAATGACTAGTTTACAATGTCATGTAGTCAGATGCCTTACATACATTAATTAAACAAACAATTTTAACGCATTCTTCCAATTATCCTTCGCCTTTTCTCGCCAGTTGGTAACACCAAGTATACGGAGGAATTCTTCGGGCCGGCCTTGGTCGTCGTCTTGTCCTGCTTCCCTTGAGTACGTCATCGAAACCCTTTCGCACTGGTTAATCTTCATCCATTCTGATAATATGGCCCAACCAACGCAATTACCCGAATTTGATTCGCCTAGTTATGCCAATGCCGGAATACAAATGATTCAGCTCGTAGTTCCAACGACGTCTGTACTCGCGGTATCCTTAATAGGATCACAGGTGTTTTGCATTCGCTTGCGTTATGACACAAGTGTCGGAGCCATGTATCAGGACTGGTAAAATGAGAGTCTGGTATATCTGTCTCTCGAGAGAGCTTCTTTCTTAAACTGCTTGCTGAGCCCAAAAGAGCATATAGCTGAAAGCACAATTCTCCTATTTACCTACA
This sequence comes from Phaonia tiefii, assembly GCA_963931995.1. Classification (NCBI taxonomy): domain Eukaryota; kingdom Metazoa; phylum Arthropoda; class Insecta; order Diptera; family Muscidae; genus Phaonia; species Phaonia tiefii. The sequence goes on along the minus strand of OZ008368.1, from coordinate 323,399,708 downwards.
GGTTGACGTTGTTGTTCGTAGCCGTCGGTGGTGCAATGGTAGTGTGCCCGGTACTAGTGCATGAGAACGTGGGCTCGAGTCACGCTTGACCACCCCAAATTTCTTTCGGCGGCGGTCACCTTGATAAGCGACGGCAACACTAACAATTATTTAGCCATGAAAATTTTCTGAAAATATCGTTCGGACCGGTGTTAAACTGTAAAATTGTAGGTCCCAATCAGTGAGTGTAAAACTAGAACGCGCACGGCTCACTGGTTGTGAGAAGCTCTCCCTAATCTCTTCATGGGTTGTAACGGAAAAACATGTTGTTGCTGTTGTTGTTGTTCTTGTTCCGTTGATCTTTTTTCGATTCTGGAAAATACTGCAGCAACTTCTCGCAGATTTCGCCAAATGTTGGAAATGTTGTCAGCATTCGCGAGCAATATATGGCTTTATTTGTTGATGGTCTTGTACATATTTATGAAAGATTTCTCATTATTATCTCCATTAAGACATTGAAAATATTGCATAAAAGTGTATCGCGTTGTGTAAGTCCTCGCCTGGTACAGAATGTTTCGCTGAGGTCTTTCCCTGCCTTCACTGTTGATTTGGTGTATCAGCGCTATTCTTGAAAAGCGAGTAAATTTTTCCGAGTAAAAAATAAGGTTTCGCGTTACATCCCTTGAAGGGATTAGGGAGACCTTCTCACAAACCAGTGAGCTGTGCGCGTTCTAGTTTTACACTCGCTGATTGGGACCTACAGTTTTTACACCGGTTCCGAATTATATATTGAGGAGCTCTTTCATAGCTAAATACTCGATAGTGGCGCCGTCAGTAAGCGAGGTGACCGTCGTCGAAAGAAATTTAAGGGGTCACAGCGTGGATGGAACCACCACCCACGGCCACTTATCCATAGCTTTGTATAATTTTTCCCGTATGGGGCTGTCGAACGCTGGTTTGTAATTGAGAAAAAGAGGATATGTATCGAGTTGATATTCGTGGGCCTTTTCCAGGATTTGGTGTAGGGCGAATAATTGGTCCGTTATAGATTTCTGTTATATAAAAATCACATGAGGTGTCATGGGACACTTGGTTGGAACGAACTTTCTTTCGCTATATATTATGTACTAGTTAGTTCCACATCGTATAAAGCGCCGGTGGAAAAGTACGATAATTTAAATGAAACTTTAAGAAAAGGTACTTTTTGTAAAATAAAAACCTTTTTTAAAAGAAAATTTTATTTTTTTTGCAATGAATTTTTAAAAATAATTATTCTTTTAGGTAATTTTTGTAAGAATATGTATTATATTTTCCGGAATATGTATTATGTAGGTCCTTTTTTAAAGAGATGTACTTCTTTTATTAAAAGATAATATTTTTTTAAGAAAAGGTACTATTTTTAAGAAGAAGTACTTTCTGTAAAAAAATCCATAAGAGCATCATGTATCATGTACTTTTTAAAGAAGTGGTACTCTTTTTAGGAAAAGGTTACTTTTTAACAAAATTTACTTATTTTCAGAAAGTCTACTTATCTCAAGAAAAAAGGTATTATTTTATTGTTAAGAAAAAGTACTTTTGAAGTTATTAGTATTAGTAATTTTTTGTAAGAAAAGATATTTTTATAACAAGATATTTTTTTGAAGAAAAGGTTTTTTTAACAAATGGTGTTTTTTTAGAATTGGTCCTTTTTTCAAGAATAGGTAAATTTTTAAGAGTAGGAAGATAGTAGATATTGTCCTATTAAATGAGACAAAATTAAACAATAGACGCAATGTAATATTTAAAAATTATAAAATCATAAGAAAATATCGAATTGTTGCAACAAGGGGTGGAGGCAACTGCTTTATTAATCAAGAATAACATACAATACTACAGTCACGATAACAAAAGTAGATATTCGCCAGATGCTTTAGAGACAAGAGCCATAAAGATACCCGTTGACTGCGACAACTTTTTGGCTATTACATGTGCGTACTATACGTCAGGCAATATAAATTCAATACGAGCAGACTTGCAAAAGCTATCTGTATTTATGAAACTTCAAAATTCAAATAACTACTATGCACTAGCGGGAGACTTGAACTGCAAGCACAAAGAACGGGGTAATACTGTTAATAACGCAAAAGGCAACAACCTAAAAAACGCTAGCATCGAATTCCTTACACGTCCAACAGGTTCAGCGAAGCCCGCTTTCCTTAGCCGTAATTATGTCATAATGACTTCCATTGAAGCCGGCACACTTCACAATGGCATGACTATCACAAAGCCAACGTGAAAGAACACAACCCTCATATACGTCTCTGACTGTACAAATCTAGTAATAATTACCAAAGCCTAATAGTATGCAGAATAATACTGGGTTGTATACTGGGTTATAGAATAATATGGTTATAAAAAAAGTTGTTTACAAATTTTTCATTTAGCCCCCATCCCGCAACGTGCGATAAGGAACTTCGTTCCAATACCGCACTGATGAAATACAATTAGGGTTTCAACAATTGGCTTTAGTCTTGAATAGCAAAAGATCGATAAGATCTAATAAGGATACAAACCTATGGACCATCTTTTTACAATACAGTCATTGTACACATAAATTCCAGTCATCAGTTATAGTTTCCCCCAACCGTATTCTGAATATAAGATGATGCATGTAGACAACCGTGGTCGTCGGTGCTGCAACGGTTAGTGCGCGCGGATGTTATGTGAGACAACGTGGGCTCGATCCCTGCTTTGACCACCTTCCACTTCTTTCAACGACGGTCTTCTCGTTTAGTGGCGGTGACACTATCAAGTAGCAAGCCATGAATAGCTTCCCACAAAACTGTTGGGATCCCATTCAGTGAGTGAAAACTGGAAACCGCGCAGCTCAGTGATTGTGAGAAGCGCTCCCCTATACCCTCACTGGATGTAATGGGAAAATATGTACTTATTTTACGTAGACAACCAACCTCTCGCCATAGGCTTTAAAAAGCTTAGCGGGTAGACCAAAAAAATAAATTACATCCCATGAAGGGACGGGGGAGAACTTCTCACAAACACTGAGCTGTGCGCTTTCCAGTTTTCACTCACTGATTGGGACCTACAGTTTTACACCGATTCCGAACGGTATTTTGAGAAGCTTTTCCGTGGCTATATACTCGATAGTGTCCCCGTCACTATGCGAGGTGACCGCAGGGTTCGAACCCAGGATCTCATGTACAAGAGCCGCGCACACTAACCATTGCACCACCGACGGCTATACATTTTGTTATTCTTAAGCCGTGATATTGTCGATTTGATCTGGTATTGGCTGGGTGGTGGCAATATACACTATCTTCAACAATCAATGCCATCTGATCTTTACTACAAGATTCTGAGTGGATTAGTGCTAAAAAGTGTTCCCTCCACATTTTAGGCGCACACTACTTATCTGTCATCAGATTCCCATTCCTGTCTTTGCAAGTGGGCAGCCCATTGTACGGTTCATAACCCGATCTTCGAATTCCCTTGAATCACTTTCACGATTTGTGCTTTAACCTTCACATTTAGTCCTCTTCACTCTGTCTGTCACTGCCACTTTTCCCGCCTATGCAGTTGGTCTACAACCTAAACACGATTTCGGGTTTCGGCAATGTTGAACGCTCTGTTCAAGCAGGTTCTAATGTGCTTTGAATTTTTATATTTTTTTGATAATATTTCTCTTTTGAATGTGTTAATCTCTTGTCCCAAGGGTCTTTAATTATCAAACTTTAAAATCACTTAAGAAAAAGTCCGTTAAATCTTCTCTGTTATTTGAGTATTTTGTTTCAGTACAATTGAAAGCATATATACATTTCTCTCTCTGAGTACTTGCCGCTTAATGCCGCCTTTTCATATTCTCATAGTTTTAAGTTCATTTCGAACTTCAGTAAAGAAGGTTCACAAATACCTTTCTTGAATTCACGTGGAAACCCCTTGATTTTCACTAATAAATTTATATAAGAAAATAACGTTAGCCCTATCGGCTCACGGACGAGTCTGCAACAGGCAATGTTGTATATTGAATCGGTTCATTCAAAATTGGTGAAAGCTGTAAATTTGGCACGGCTGTTACTGTCTAACATAACTTTTTTACAAAATTGTTGATAATAAATATTTCAGGATATTTAAGAATGCAATTTTAAAAGGACCTTATTTCACGTCGTTCGAATAAGAAAAAAATAAAAATTTTAGGCGGATAGTAAATATCGTTCTCCTTCATTTGATATCCATATTGGTGCTATTCGCATTGTCACATTGGTTGAGAAAATTGTTTTGAAGTGCTTATCCTTTGGAAATTTTAAAGTCGTGTAAAAATAAGAAATGATCATAAAATAAGAAATTGATTGCGCAGTTTTGCTACTCGTGGACCGTTGATTCACTTGAATGTAATATCGTTCTAAGTAGTAAAAGCGTGTCCTACGGTATTACCAATAAAAACTATTTTTTACTACGTTCTGAAATTTCGTATTTTTACTACGTTCTGAAATACCATAATACATAATGCCAGTATGGGTGAACAACACCATCACAATGCATGACCCAATCACAAAACATTACTGACCTTTCAATCTGCCTAATGTCTCAACCAAAACAACTAGGACTCCATCTCTGTCATATTTGTGTCAATCAGGAAAAACGACTTTTGTGAAGTTTTCACTCTTTTCACGAGAGCACTTTTAAGTTTTAGGAAATTTTTGAAATAGATATGAAGAGACGCCAACAAACTGATGTTTAATTGGAATTCCCATAACTTGGGAATAAACCATTGTATAACTAATGAGATGTAACTCCCGGATGTGGGCCATTCTAATAAAGACATCATCGTAAAATCCTCAACCCATTTTCATCCTAAAAGCTCTTAAGTCATTTTTACTTGTTGGCACATACATTCAAATTATTGGCATCCTTGCGTGCATTCACTGCTAATACTGTAGATGGGTATGAGACTAGTTACGAAGTTGTTTGTGCAATTGGAAGAATATGTGGGTGTAGGTGAATTTGTATGTGAAGCTTTAAACCATACAAACTGCAGATACTACCATAAAGTCCGTCACGTGTTCCTAGTTGTTTTTGTTATTCCGAAGCCGTTCTTGTGCACGGCCATCAATAGGAAGTTAAAGTACTCAGTGGAAATTCTGTACAAATGAAATTTGCTTATATCACGGGGAATGAAAGAATTGTTCACATTTTAGATATCTCACGAATGGTACAAACTAGGTATTTATATTCCGAATGTTCCCAGTTTGCATAAAATTCGATCTAGGTGCGTAGTCGATCTTCTTCTGCTCAAAAATTCACCAGCACCATGTTAGAAAAGTTCGCAAAATTAAGAGTTCACATGTCAACAGAATTCCACTTGTTGAACTTTCGTCTGAACTTCTTAGAAAATCAGTCGTCAACGGAATCTGATGAATATGGCGAACGTTTGCATTAGATATGTCTGCCTATTGTAGAACGCTATAAAGAAAATATCATTTTGTATCGTATAAGAGATTTGTATTGGACATTGTTCGATAAAGAGCGAAAAAGAAAGTGAAAATGATGTAAATGAGCTTACATAGTGTCTTTATTTTTGTATATACAGTATTGGGCAAAACTGTAGCTATTTGTGTAGCAATTTCTTAAAAGAAATAATAATTTAAAAAGATATCAATTAAAAATAACTAACAGACAGTATTTAATTTGTCTCATTATTGGCAACATAAATATTTGCAAAATATGCAGAAACCCACTACGCAAAACCCCAATACTTATAAAAAAATTTCGATAAGCGGTTGGTTCAGAGCGTTACTGGTTCAAAAATCATCAGAGACGTTTTTCGTCCAATTACTATTTTGAATATCATTTACGACAAAATATAAGCACTGGAATGACGATAATGGTTAACTGTGCTGTTTAGTTACGAATCAAAATTTAGTTTATTCAGCTCTGACAGGAATCGCCACGTTCACCGCAAAAAAACGGCTGGATCCACGCTTCTGTGAAGCATGGTCTGCACGTCTTTCTCTGGTGACGACATTATGGACCGTGTCTTTTACAAAAATATCTTCGAGACAGTAATGACTCCGTACGCAGAGTGGAACATGCCACTTTGATTCGTGTTTCAACAAAACAATGATCCGAATCACTCTTCGAAATTGATCACAGACTATTTAAAGACGAAAACGGTTTGAGTCTTATGATTTTCTATTTTTTATTTTATCAAATATTTTTGTTGCCAATAATGGAATATTGCCTTTTATTTTTTTTAATTGAGGCTGAATGGGACGGTGTTACAATTGCTAAGAACACTAACAGGGGGACAGCGCAGGGGGAGTTCTGTCTCCACGATTGTGGTTACCTTCTGTCAATGAACTGCTTCTTGAATTGCACAGAGCCGAATGCCAGGTCTTTGCCTATGCCGATGATATTACTATCATCTGTACGGGTATAAACCTCAATTTACTTAGCATACGTACAACCAGCCTACATATTCTGATTTCAAACTGGACTACTAACAACGGACTGTCGCATAACCCACTTAAAACCGGGCTTATCTTGTTCTCTTGGAAATATAAAATACCCGCATTTGAACTGCCGTCAGTTAATTGGGTGCAATTACAATTGACGGAAAAGGTCACGTGTATGGGAATAATTCTCGACAGAAAACTGCTTTGGAAACCGAATGTGGAGGAGAGGGTGAAAAAGGCGTCTGCTGCTCTTCACTGCTGTCTCCTAAGATCACAATGTGGATTTATACGACAATAGTCAGACCAATACTTCTCTATGGCATTGTAGTTTGGTGGAGTACCCTCCAACAGAAATATATTCTGAATTCCTTGATGAAAATTCAAAGATAATCACTGAGTGGCGTTAGTGGGGCAATGGGCACGACGTCAGGTACTGCACTTCGTACTATCCTAGACATCTGTACTCCTGATATTATGGCCGAATCGGCAGCCGCTACATCCCTGGTAAGAATCAGAGATTGTGGCGTCACGATACCGGGGTATTCCGGACACGCTGAATTACTACACCGGATCAACTCTATTCCCGTAAAAACGTACTACTGTATCCCCTAATTTTTACCAGCGACAAGTCTAAGGACTTCTATTGCGAAAAGGAATACCTGGGAAAAGTCACTGGAAGGGGACACCAGTAGTACCAGATTTTTCACGGACGGATCAAAGTGGGACGAGCAAGTAGGCTATGGGGTCCATTCACCGGACCTAAATGTAAATATCTCCTTCAACCTGCGTGATCACTGTAGTGTATTTCAGGTGGAAATTAGCGCCATACTGGAAGTTGCTGAACTGTGGCACAACCCTCCGGAGAATATGTATCTACTTAGACAGCTAGGCTGACATAAAATCGCTGGAAGCCATGTTTTCTACGCCTCTGACGGTGAAAGAATATCACTCATCACTTAGGGTGATGGCAGAGTATTTTGACATCAGGCTGATCTGTGTACCGGGACACAGCGACATTCCACGCAATGCGTAGCGGATGCGTTAGCTAGACAGGGTACTACGGCACAGGTTCTTGCGGCAATGGGAGGTGTTGTGTTAGTATGTCAAACTCTACCCGCCGTTTGCAGATCAGGCTGTGAGCCGATAATATGTTCATGGACAAGTGGAGACTTACATCAACTTGCAAACAAGCCAGGGTCATTTGATTTTTTGATTATTTGATAATTCGACTGTTTGATTTTTTGATTGCCTGCTGGATTGCGTAGTTCACCATTTGGTTTAATATTTAACTTAGGACGAGTTTAAATAATTTTGGTACAATAAGTACAATATTCGGGTTAGAATCTGCCATCCCTGACGTGGAGGAATAATGCACTATTTTATGAATGCAATTCATATTGCGTTGCGTATGTGCTGCTGTTCTGGAAAAAGAATAAAAGTGCGTTTAAGCCAAAGACAAAATTGTGTAATATGCAAATTGAATGTTTATCCTACAGTAGCTGCATATATGCATAGGTATGTCTATGTTTTGCAACTGTAGTTGTGGCCTTACAGCACATATGCACGTTTAGGGATACCTCATCTAGTTGAATGGCTGGCTCTCCTTGATGGTTCGTTGCTTGTGTTTGTTCGTTACTGGAAGAGTGGCTCACGTTTGGATTTTTTGCTTATACCAATAATTCTCGACAAATATTATTTACCGCATTGCAGGACTACTCTGTTCACTCGTGCTTCTCCATTGATGTGTGTAATTCCACTTGACGCATAACCCAGCGGCGGAAGTCGAAAGGCCTTCCACAGATAAGGCAAGCGGAATGGTTCTTTTGTAATGCCTTCCTAAAATAAGGCCTTGCGGAATGCATGAATTTTTACATCAAATATAACGAAGAAGAAGATTTTTACAATTTTGAGATATTTCTTTTCCGATTCTTTTTAACTGTAATTTAATTGGAAAATTTCATAAAAATTTTGAAATTATATGGTTCATTTAATATTTTTCAAGATATTTTTGAAATTGTCAGTTTGAAAATTTGTCTCTTTGTTGTTTGGATGCAAATATAACGTGTTCATAGCTTGTCAAAAATATAGTATACTTGCGTACAAAGACATTGTGGTTGCTATTCAATATAACATGTTTGGGACACAATGATTAATAGGTTATAATATATGTATTTGTGACCCCAATTTGGCTTTGTTTGTTAAAAACTTTTAAAAACAAAAACGAGACAGACAATAAAAAATAAATAAACAGCAGATCTTCAAATCACGAAAACAGTGCTTGCAAACATGTACATAGTTCCTGCAAAATGTTGCTGGGGCAAATATTTTTCAGCTTGTAGAAGTGGATGGAGTGGATTTTCTGATAAAATATATTATTTTAATTTTATTTTTGTTAAACAAAAATAAATTAAAGTATGCCTTCTCAGGCTGTCCTCTTTGCCTGCCTTCTAAGGTCTTCTTTAGGCAATATGCAAGGAAGCCCTTGCCTCCCAATCTCACGCAATGTTAAAAAGAAAGGAGGAGGTAAGGTGTAGTTAAGGCCTTCCGTATTTCAAAGAAGGCCTGTTGGGTAATGATTTCATGCTTTCCAGGTGATGGGACTTGAAGTAATGCAGGGTAACGCAGTACACATATTCATTTTCTATGTTTTCTGCAAATGAAATAACGCAACAATTTATGTACAATTAGAACGTCATCAACTTGTTGTGCACATGTGCCAATATTACTTTCCCAAAGAGACCAAATTCGTCAAAAATTTCTTGGGCACCGGAAGAAGGCCAAGTGGAGAAATTTGACAAATTCCTATTGTTCAGATGTTCGGAGCAGATTTTCAGTAACTACTAAATATGTATAGGCAGTGTGTCAAAGAACACTTACAATTTGGTTCCCGCGTTTATATTAATGTAATACGGAAGCTGCTCGTAATATGAAGTAATAATGGGTAAATTTTCACAGGTCAAAGTTGCAGGCAAAAATCAGGTTTTATGGTTCTGAAATTGCCTCTAACTCTACTCTAAATGTATAAAAAAGTATTCAATTCAAAATAATTTATTGTAAAAAAAGTCAATGAGTGTTCGAACTCACGGGCGAGGTGTTAACACATTTTTGTTATACGGTAGCTGTTTGATTTAGTAAATGTTACACTGGAAAATAAAAAACGAATAGTTTTTGTCTTTTGTGTTACATCTGCTTTAACATTAGATGTAATATTGTTAAAATAAATAAAACAATATTTTGCTCACTGACTAGTATTGAATAGTATAGAGAGCTTATTGCACTCTTTTTCCGCTCTCATGTACAGAGACTCATGTACAATACCATTATACTTATTTTCAGGCAGAGAATATTGTTGTACAACAACCACGGATGTAATGCTAATGCTGGGCGTTGTTTGGATGTGGTCACTTTGATAGACTGGCCTACCCGTGCGTATGGATGTTAACACTTCAAAAATGTTGATATTTATCGCTAGATGCCGTCGGTGGTAAAATGGTAAGTATGCAAGGCTCTTGTAGATGACAACGTGGGTTCGATCCCTGCTCACCTTACATTTCTTTCGGTGACGGTCACCTCACTTAGTGATGGCTACACTAACGAGTACTTAGCCATGGAAAAGTTTCTCAAAATTCCGTTCGGAACCTGTTTTAAACTGTAGATCCCAATCAGTGAGCGATAAACTGGAAAGCGCATAACTAACTGTTTATGAGAAGCTCTCTACAGTCCCTCCATGGGATGTTGTGGGAAAATATTTATTTATTTATCTCGAGCTGCGGCATTATATTGTGTGATTATCACTAATCCCGCCAATCCTTTTTGTCTAATCTGTCTCATTCCTCATGGTCTGTCCTCCATACTTCGTGATTAAAACTTATATTCAATAGGTCATTTTAAACATCAACCAATATTTGACTTGCAGAAAAGATATTGAAATTGTTCCGACAGAAAAATCATTTACATACATTGTTTCAAATAGAAATTAAGGAGAAACTGAGGGGCAGAAATTATTCAATTGGGACGTAGGGCAATCATAATACCCACTGTTGCACTTTAAAAGTAAACTTCAAACTCAGTACAGATTATTGAAATCTTATTTCACGCATATTATATTTGATTTTCGCAAATACAAATTTAAGCTGCAAATATGAAAATAATTTAATTTTCTATCACAAAAGTGAACAAACACTCAAATTGAAATGAAAAAGATTACAACCTTTTTTTTAGATAAATCCAAAACAAATCAATCTTTTAGGTCTACAACTAGGAAGAAAACAAATATTTAATATTATAATAATAAAACTGAAATTAAATTTCATCTAATACTAATTGTAGATAAATTACATACACAAGAATAATTTATATTTCATAGTATTTCCAAGTTCATATAGATTTATCCTTGACTTGTGTTTCCAAAGTTGTCAAAACAAATGTGGTTATTAAGCACTGGCAGGGATATATTTCAACATATGTTCTACCAGTATGGCTTCAACTTTTACAATATCCTTTTAACTTTCAAATAAATCTTTTAGAATATAAATTACTAATTCTTGGTAATTCCTTTGTTGCTCATATCCTCCTTCCTCAGCAACAGTCAACAAAACAGATTAAAGTATGACCTTAAAATCCAGCTGTCCATGACAGATTAGAAAGAGGAATTATCGTTGATGGAGAGAAAGAGATTCAAACGATGTAGCTAGTGAAACTTGTAAATACATCGATTTTTATTGTGTTTGAAGATGTGTTTTCAACAGGTGCTTCAGAAATTCCTTTTAAAATGAAGATTAGGCTTGAGAAAATTTCAATTTGACCTTAAGCATTCCAGTGCGTTGCTCAGAACTTCAGCAATGGGTTTTTACATAGGTATATAATATTTGAGAGGTTGAATATAAACATGCCAACATACACTATCGGCACTATTTGAAACCTTTGATATGTCATTGGTCTCCTTATGCTTCCAGGCAGGCATTAGGACATATTATTAAGTTAAGAAATGTGTGTCCTTAAGAGATTACTGATTTATCCATGTTATTTGGCTAATTCCTCTATTAAACAATAAATGGCGGGTAACAAATATTCGAGTCCTTCAATACTAAACATGTTCAATAAGTATTTAAGTAAAATAATATTGAAAGTCATATTACAAATATTTCCATGATGTGACACATATGTCACTTACCCAAATTCATAAGAAATAATTTTAAAACTGAAACTTACAACTTCGAACAATCTACTACATTGGCATAAACAAGAACAATATTCTAGTTATATTACAAGACAACGATAAGATCAACAGACATGTACTACTCGTTAGAAAGAAGGACGCAACTGTTTAAAGCATTTAATTATTGTGATATTGCCGAAGCTGGGATGAATAACAGCTGAAGGTGTAGTTGTAACAAAATGCATATTCCTCTCTACTCTACTTCATCTTTCACTCTAAATGAAAAGAGAAAATCGTAATTATGCTCCTTATAGTTACAATATGGAAATTCTTTAATTTTTATATACATACACGCTGAAGAAAAACAGCTTCTGTAACATATTCTCCCACACATATTCTGCAGGAACCATCCATATGTTTGGAACACACTTCAAACATTTATATGTTTGCAAGTCGTAAACTCTGGTGTATTTAAATGCAAATATTAGCATGTTTCCTGAAAAATATGTATGCTTTTACGTGGAAATATATGTGTGCTTCATCCCAAACATCCATACACTTACGTGGAAGCATTTGCGTGTTTCCCTTAAACCTCCATATACAGGGTGGGGAGCGGTAATTTCCTTATTTGGGAATGAAATAAAGAAAATATGAACCTTAGAAAAATTTATTTTATATTTTAATTATATTGAACAGTAAAGGAATTTTCAAATTGCATGGTTTTAAATATAATTAAATATCCGGCAAATGTCGACCTTCGCTATCCACACACTGCTGCATATGATTTCTGAAGTTTTCATGAACTCTAACAAGCATGAACTCTAACCAACTTCAGCCTCAATATTGTGAATTAGGTCTTCCAAGGTGTTGGGACGGTTGATATACACCTTCGACTTCAGGTAACCCCAATTGAAAAAATCGCATGGGTCTGAGTCTGGTAAGCATGCCGGCCATTTCACATCATCCATCAAAGAGATAAGCCGTCAAGGAAACATTTGCCTCAAACAATGCATGGTAACCATCGCTGTCTGTGGAGTGGCACCATCCTGTTGGAACTATGTCTCCTCTAATTGCATCCTGTATCATAGTCAAGTACCATTCGGAGTTCACAGTTACGGCAAGACGGTTTCCCTCCAGTACCGCATATTTTGTTTGATAACGAAAAACACTGCAGTCATCTAGTGCGCATTTGAAAAATACGCTTCAACACAAAATGACCATTCCTCACGTCCCCAATGCATAATGGCAACTGAAAGGCAGACGACTAAATATCTCCCCTCAGCCACTCTAAGCCACGCATACTCTCCACTCTCCTCGACCAACAGTGCCGCCAAAGCCAGCAGTGCAAAAAAGCAAATTATCGCGTTCCACCCTATTCATACGTGGACACGTATGCGTATTTTCTCCTAAACATAATAATATTTAGAAACGAATTATTTATTATAATTAAAATAAATAATTAATACAAAAAATTAAAATATTCAAAATGACCCTTTTTACATTTATTCACTGAATGCATTTCCCTTTCCTCCTTTCTTTGCTCTCTCTGACGTTTTTGTTTTCAGAAGGTTTCAACTATGGCTTGGTTATCACTATGCGTTGGCACACAAACAACAGACTTATATACAACTCTAGTTCATTCCAGACAAGCGTGTATTAATTAATTGTCTTTTTGGAATGAAGTTCCTTATCGCACATTTGGGGATGGTGGCTAAATCTGAAAAATTTTAAACAACTTTTTTTTAACTACTTTATTACAACCCATTATTATCAACTATACATTGTGTTCTTTTGGTTTGGGTTTTTTTAAAGGGAAGTTTTCTAGGCGGAGCCTGGAGCATTACATATTGTAGGTTAGAACCCAATAAAAACTAAATTTAGAAAAGCCAAAGTGCAAGACTGGTAATTCCGTGAAATACAACCTTGAGCATGGAATTAAATTTTGAAGCACATTTACTCTTACACTGGTACTTTTGGTTAGTGTCCAGACTAACATATTTCTTGTTTAATGGAAAATTTTCTAAGTGGAGCCTGTAAAGTAAATTTAGAAAAGCCAAAGTGAAAGAAATTTAAATAAATAACATTTTCTTAAATAAGTTCGTTTTCTTAAAAAAAGTAAATTTTCTCAAAAAAATACCAATTCATATTCCTAAACAAAGTACCTTTACTTAACAAAGTACCTTATCTTAAAGAAGTACCTTTGATTAAAAAAGTATGTAAAAAGTACCTTTTCTTAAAAAAAATTATTTTTTAAATAAGTACCTTTTCGTAAAAAAGTACATTATCTTACAACAAATTGCCTTTTCTTAAAATAGTACCTTTTCATTAGAGAGTACCTTTTTGTAGAACAAAATAACTTTTCTTGAGATAAGTCCCTCCTCTTAAAATTGTACCTATTCTTTCGTAAAAAAAGCTTTTCTTCAAAAAAAAAAAAAAACCTTCTCTTACAAAAAATACATTTTCTTACAAAAATTCCTTTTCTTAAAAGTACCATTTCTTCAAAATTGAATAATACCTTTTGTTTTCTTGAGATAAGTAGTCTTCCCGAAAATAAGTGAAATTAAATTATAAAAAGTACATGTTCTTAAAAAAAGTATTTCTTTGTAAAAAAAATTCATACTCTTAGGCTTTTGCTTACTTAAAAATGTTAGCTTTTAATAACAGTCGGCCGTCCGTGGTGCAATGTTTGCGCAGCTCTTGTGCATGAGAACGTGGGATTAATCCTTACTCTGACCACCTTAACTTTCTTTCGACGGCGGTCATCTGGCATGAAAAAGCTTCTCAAAATACCGTTTGGAACCGGTGTTAAACTGTAGGACCCAATCACTGAGTGTAAAATTAGAACGCGCACAGCTCACTGATTTGTGAGAAGCTCTCCCTAATCCTTTCACGGGATGTAACGGGAAACCATTTATTTATTTGAATAAAAGGTGGCATGTCATAACGTCCACAAAAAAAGTGTCATAAGGTCAATGGACTTTATGACCATTTGGCTTGTGACATAAGGTCCATGGATACTTATGACATAGCGCTTATGGACCTTATGACACAACCGAAAGTGTCATAACATCCATGCATATTTAGACACTTGCAAGTAAGAAGACAATGTTAAAGGTATATGTATATATAACAATTTATTGGATAATGTGTAGGTTTCCTTCAACAATTTGCCTGCAGTAAGGGTAAAGTAAGGGCGATTTATTTGTCTTAGATTTTAGTTCTAATTTTTCCAAGCAGCCTGAGCATATTTTAAAATGCTTGCATGGCTGGAGGAGGATAGTCTTCTTCATCCGAAACATCTTGCTCGCCATCCTCTTCAATTATATCATTAGCTTCAAGGATATTATTCTCAGTATTAATGGTAATATTGAAGAAATCTGCCAGCGAAATATCTCCTTTACTAAGTCGTTGGCTCAGCTGATGAATTCTTCGGTCTTTATCGCTTTGCGGCTTACGTTTTTTGGGTAGTACGTTCAAGACCCTAGCAGATGATTGAGCTAGCGAAACTGAGTAAGCAAAGTCTTCATCGCGGATAACTTGAAGAAACTTAAAAAACGACCGTGCGTTTCCAGTTTTTTGACAATTTGGAATTAAAACCTTCTAAAGCACTCGTGGTTCTAATAGTTCTAATTGGTTGGTGGTTCTAATCTAAATAAAAAATAAGGGATACTTGCGTTACAAAGGACACAGAAAATTAGTAAGCCGACTTTTTTCCTTTTCGTTTCTACATTCCCTTCACCCATATTTCATCATCTTCCATTTCACACCATTTTTTTTAATGAAATGCAGTTAAAGTAAAGGTGATAAACACAAACCGGCTGCAGATTATAAACTACAGACTATAGATATAATTATAGATTATAAACGATTGCTTTAACAATTCTTCTCATGGAACATTACCTGCTTCATCCACTGCCTCTCAAAGTATATTACGAAAACGTTAAGGCATTCCCGTTGATCCCGAGGGAATTCTCCCAAATCGTTCTTCAAATGCAAGAACATTTCCTCAATGTGTTCCGGGCTTACCAACGGCAGGGTCAAAAACTTGCGATACCATTTTCTACAGTCTTCGTTGCTCTTAATAAAACTTCCGAACGTCTTAATGTTTTGAGTCTTGCGCCGCAATGCCTGGCAGTAATGAAACCAGCAGCCTTTTAAGGCCGCAGTCGGAAAAACAATTTCCAAGGCTTTCCTTAAAGACTTTTCATAATCGGAATGAAACGCCGAAGCCTTGAATTGGAAAAAATGAGTGTTAACCCTGCTGTTAGATTAGGACCATTTGGTCCAAATTTTTTCTGTTTTCCCTTGTAACTTTGGAACGGTGATATATACTGACTAAATTTTTCTGCTAATGGGGTCTTTTAATAAAACAATGTTATGTGCGAAAATTAAATTTTCTAACTTTATTCAGGACTGAGAAAAATACAAAATGACGAATCTTAGGTTAGAGGACCATTTGGTCAATAGTACATTTTTTCATTACCAAGCGAATGTAAATTCATGTCAAATATTTAGAAGATGTTTTTGATATGTCAAATACTTGCTTTAGAAATTATTGAACCAAAATAGTTACAAAGGATAAGATAAAATTTTTATTTTGGATGAAAATTCCAGTATGGACCAAATGGTCCCTCAATCTAAGATTCGTAAGTTTTTTCATTACCAAGCGAATGTAAATTCATGTCAAATATTTAGAAGATGTTTTTGATATGTTAGCGGATGTTTTTGATATGTCAAATACTTGCTTTAGAAATTTTTGAACCAAAATAGTTACAAAGAATAAGATAAAATTATTATTTTGGATGAAAATTGCAGTATGGACCAAATGGTCCCTCAATCTAAGATTCGTAAGTTTTTTCTAATCTAACAGCAGGGTTAATAAATTGGAACATATGCACGTACGCTTCTCTTGTCCTCTTTGTCATTAATACATAAACGAAGAGAAATGTCTGCAAAGAAAACAAAAAATTATATGTAAAGGGCGTTTTTTTAAGCTAGATAGAACTTCAAATTGTAAAAAATAACACAAAAAATTAAATTTTAATAAAAAAATTTCTATTATTTGTTTCAGTATACTCTGACAAATCATCATGAATAGACTCACGCTTGAACAACGCTGCCAAATTATCCAAATTTACTTTGAAAATCAGTCGTCGATTCACGCAACTTATAGACGACTTCGTCATTTGAAATTGTGTTCAGCGATGAGGCGCATTTTTGGCTTAACGGGTTTGTTAATAAGCAAAATTGCCGCATATGGAGTGAGACCAATCCACAAGAGACCCTACAGACTCCATTACATCCAGAAAAATGCACCGTTTGGTGCGGTTTTCACGCTGGTGGCATCATCGGACCTTATTTCTTCAAAAATGAGGCCGGAGCTCGCGTTACGGTCAATGGAGATCGTTACCGCACCATGATCAATGATTTTTTGTTTGAAAATATGGATGACATTGATCCGGAGGAGATGTGGTTTCAACAGGATGGCGCTACGTGCCATACGGCGAACGCAACCATCGACTTATTGAAATCAAAATTTGGCGATAAGTTGATTTCGAGAAATGGACCTGTCAATTGGCCTCCAAGGTCGTGCGATTTGACACCTCTCGATTATTTCCTGTGGGGCTACGTGAAGTCAGTGGTTTATGCTGATAAACCAGCAACAATTGACGCCTTGGAGGCCAGCATTGTTCGTGTTATTCGTGACATACGGTCAGCAGTGCTCGAAAAAGTGGCCCAAAATTGGACGTCCAGAATGCGCTTCGTCAAGAACAGCCGCGGTGTCCATATGCCCGAAATCATTTTCAAATGTTAATGTCACGTATTGATCTTTCGAATAAAAAAAAAATTTTGATTACAATTTAATTTTTTGTGTTATTTTTTACAATTTCAAGTTCTATCGGGCTTAAAAAAACACCCTTTACATTCAAAAACACTTAAGTCAACCTACATGATCCATGTAGTAAAAATGGATTATCAGCAATTGTTTTTGGCCGCAGCTTGGTACAGTTTTGAATGTGCCGTTTACCAAATACCGACGGTCTCCCGGTTTTTTTTGTATTACAGCCGCTATTGATAGAGATATGAAAACATAGATCTTATGTCACAATGCTTATGGACCTTATGACACAAGGCAAATGGTCGTAAAGTCCATGGACGTTATGTCACTTTTTTGTGTCATAAGGTCCATGGATGCCAATCTCTACCTGCCGTTTGCAGATCAGGCAGTGGGCCGATAATATGTTCAAGGACAAGTGGAGACTTACTTCAACTTGCAGACAAGCCAGGGTTCTCTGGTCACAAGTGGACTGGAAGAAGACTAGGCAACTACTTAACTTGCCGAGAGGCAGGTTATCCACAATGATAGGAATGCTTACGGGACATTTTCTTGTAGGAAAACACGCTTTAAGATTGGGACATAGAAACTCCACTACTTGTAGTTGCTGCATGGACGAAACACCTTCTCTTGGATTGCCCTGCTCTGGTGGCAGGACTGAGAAGTAGGATATTCGGTACACGATTAATTAGCACCGTAGCCCTACAGGATATTCCTCTGGGTCTTATAGATAAAATCATTGAAAGGGCAAATTGCCTTGACGACTAGTCAATAGTTGCTATGGAGGAAACTGCAGGAATCACAGTGGGCTTATTTTGCCTAAATGTGCTAGATAGCGTGTTGTCTTGCAGCCTTTTCAACCAATAAACCTACCAGGCGTACTAAAATTTTTAATTTGTTTAAATATATATAACCAAGTTCATTAAATTTCAAGTTCAAGTTTAAGTTCATTAAATTTCAGTTCAAATTTATGTTAAATGCTTTAGCTTTCTACTACAGAAGTACTTTGGCATGACTTTAATTTGTAGGGTACCAATGTGTCGCTGATTTTGACGACTATCTATCTACTTTTATAGAACTCTTCGTAAGTAAAACATAATTTACCTTTGGCAAATGACGACCGGTGGCAAAATACCATTACGAAAGCTTGCAGATAAAGTAACCAACCAAGCAAACAATAATCTATATTGTTGCATCCGCTATCTCCTTAGACCGCCAGTATGTGCCCGTGAGCAAATTGACTTTACTATTGCCATCATCATCAGCGTCAGTACCTGAGCAAATATTATTATAGACTCTACAGACGCTTATGCGATGTATGCATACCTTTCCTTTATTTTTGAGCCAGTGTGTGTGAAGTTGTGTACAGAATGTAGAGTAAATATGTGTTGAGGAAGGTAAAGAAACCCCGGCTAAGGACATTCCATTATCTGCCATTTTGTTATTTACATTTCTACTTAACGCACTGTAGGCCGGCAATGAGGACGCATTGTACTGCCATAATTTTTGCGTTTTGTGTGCAGAGCTGCATCGTTTAAATCATTTTTCTACTTTCACCCCGCAGTTGTACTCCCTGGTTTCATATAAGGGAATTTGCCGTCATAGCAATCCTCTAGTGGTAAAAGAATGCAACAGTGGCAAAACGACATCATAGCTTTCACCCGATGCCACACGAGGAAGCGGACACTTGTCGAAATATGTCAAATATAAAATGGTACAATATCAGGAGTTATAACTGATACGCACAATTGTGTAAAAGCGTAAATGTATCTGAGTCATGGAATTGTAGTCATTTTGTATATTTGATATACATTTGTAAAGAAAATCGTGGGTCTCAAATAATTTTTTTATAATGTGCAATTTTCAACTTCCATTTCCGTGTTTATAAATTTTTGGTATTCCGGAATAGCCTAAATAGTCTAAAACACACGTTACGGCTGTTGGGTTACATTAACGTAAATAGAGGAAAAATAAATAAAAATATTATATTGTGGTCACTTGAGTACTGTAGGTGCAACGGAAAAAGTATGAGGTTTTGAAAAAAATATAAAAATTGTAAAAGAAGGAATCTCGTGCAGTATTGTCTTATTTTACTCTTATGATCTTAAGCCCAAAAAAGGATATTAAGGAATTTACAAAGGTCTTTGGTGCTTGTGAATGTTTTGCCATAGATGTTGATTTTCACGAGTGACAGTTTGCAAGTTTCTTACTATTGGCAGGGGAAATTTGGGCGTCAAAAGTGTTTATGAGTTCATCAATTATGATGGTGCTCGATGAACGCTTCAATTGATGGCATTATACTTACTTGGAAGGTTCACGTCGGGGTCACTAATGATCGACTTGAATTTTTGTATAATAATTTGTTATCAAATTTTGCAAGTTACTTCCAATTTAGTGGTTTTATTACACAAATTCTTGCACGTCATATTGTCATTGTAGGCATGGTCAACAGTGTCAATGAACGCCGCAATATTCCATAGTCAATGGTGTCATAATCGTCAAATAATACTGCAAAATCAACGGAGTTGCTGGCTGTTTTATGGCCATTGACTTGTTACATGAGTACAAAGCAGTTTGTGTTATATTCTGTTATTCTGTGGTAGCGCCGACAGAAGTTGTTCGTAAATAAAGCTAGATTTTCTGAGAAAACAGGCTACAAATATGGGGCCATCTTCAAGTAGTTGCTCAATATCCTCAACTATATTGAAATCTTCTGGGACAAATAAAGCTGAAAAGCTACCTTTCCATAGTCCTAACATACTCCGCATACCTGTGACAAGATTCCCGTCCCTATCTCTACAAAGGGGGAGCCCTAATCCTTTTTCTTTGTTTTGGCTTTGTATTCTCCGGTAGAATCTCTTAGCCTCATTCTTCCTTCTGTAAGATTCAATTTGTGGCTCTCGGTGGTGCAATGGTTAGGTTGCGCAGTTCTTCTACATGAGAACGTAGGCTCGATGCCGCTCAGACCACCTTATATTTTATTCGACGGCGGTCACCTCGCTTAGTGATTGCTGGAGACACTATCGAGTACTTAGCCACGAAATAGCTTCACAAAATACCGTTCGGAACCGGTGTAAAACTGTAGGTCCCAATCCCAGTGTAAAAACTAGAAAGCGTACATCTCACTGATTGTGAGAAGCTCTCCTCAATCCCTTCATTGGATGTTATGGGACACCATTTTTTTATAAGATTCTTGCCCTTTCTCCACAACCGTTTTTTGTTGTTAATAAACGGGGTTCCTCTCTTCTCTTCTCCTTATACCGCTCTGTCGAGCATGACGTTGCAACTGACTGCAGCATTCCCATACAAGCAACTGTCCTTTCATCGCTTGCCATGCGACACTCGTCGTCGTACCATGGTTTGTCTTTAAGCGGTTTTACATAACCAAGTACGGTCTCTGCTGCAGATTTCATAAAGTGAGAAACTTATTACCACTGCGCTTCACCATCAGGGTGCGGGGGTGCGTTCTGCGACAGTATCTGATTGAGTATTTGCTGCAACTAGGTACTGATCCGAATCGATATTAGCTCCTCGAATCACACGTACGTCCATTACAATTGTAGAGTACTTTTCATCAATTGCCAGGTCATCAGTCTGGTTCTTCGTCCATTTATCAGGGGTTATCCATGTAGCCTAGTGGATGTCTTTATGTTGAAATCTCGTAATACCAACAACAGTCTTATTCCGTTATAAGGCAGAGTTCGTATTTAACTCCCATGAATAACCCATACACATCATCGTGGGGAATGTGTAATGAATGTTTACCCATTACCCGCAGGGTAATATCTATATAATATCTATATCTCGAAAACGGAGCGACAAACTGAAAAAATAACCAATTTTTGTGAGTTTCTAAGGGTTTTTCATAAAGTGGTCCAATTCGTATGGAAGAATTTTTTTTTCGAAAAATCGCCAAAATAAAAAAATCGCTAAAATAAAAAAGTAGCTATATCTCGAAAACGGTGCGTCCAATCGAAAAAATAATAAAAAATTTACCTCCAAATAGCCACCTTTTTATTTTAGCGATTTTTTTAATTTGGCGCTTTTTCGAAAAAAAATTCTTCCATACTAATTGGACCACTTTATGAAACCCCCTTAGGAACCCGCAAAAATTGGTTATTTTTCGATTGGACACTTCGTTTCCGAGATATAAATATGAGAGCGGTTTAGCGATGTTTTGTATGAAAAGTTTTATTTTTAGCGATTTTTTAAAAAAAAAAGTGATGCCATATTGGAGACACCCATTGGTTAAAGCTTCCTTTGGAGGTAAATTTTTTATTATTTTTTCGATTGGACGTACCGTTTTCGAGTTATAGCTAGTTTTTTATTTTAGCGATTTTTTTATTTTGGCGATTTTTCGAAAAACTTTCTTCCACACTAATTGGACCACTTTATGAAAACCCCTTAGAAACCGACAAAAATTGGATATTTTTCAATTGGACGGTCCGTTTCCGAGATATAGACATTTTTTCTAATTTTTTCATATTTTCGATCAAAAATGGGGATGAGTTACCCTGGGTAACCCATTGCCCATTGTCGTGGGTAGCTCCCCCTTATTTTCGCCATTTCCCTGAGGGTAATGGGAAATCTTGATGAGTAATTCCCCATTGTCGTGGGTAGCTACCCTTTATTTTCCCCATTTCCCTGAGGGTAATGGGAAATCGTGATGAGTAATTCCCCATTTCGTGGGTAGCTACCCATTATTTTCCCCATTGCGTTGAGGGTAATGGGTAATCGTGATGGGTAATTCCTCATTTTCGTGGGTAGCTACCTATTATTTTCCCCATACCCTGCGGGTAATGGGTAAACGATAGCTACTCATTCCCCACGGCAATAATAATGGGTTACCGTAACCCAGGGTAACTCATTACCCACGAAATACGAACCCAGGTTATCGGACGTGATGGCGTGTAGATTGAATTTAGCGATGGATATTTTCTTTTTTTCTCTGCCAACTTTACCATTAAAGTCACATAGAAAAGTCTTAATGTCATGGCCAGGGTAGCGGTCGTAAGTTTCCTCTAGGCGCGCATATAACAAGTCCTTGGCATCATCATCATATTCTTCCCTCTGTGCTTCTACACAAAATAGGGATATGTTTAAATATTTCGCTTTAATGCGGATGGTGGCTATACGTACACTCACGGGGTTGTTCATTGATACCAGATGTAGCAGACACCTGATTTTCTAACAGCAGCTGTATTATAAGTCACAATTCTCGGTTCTTGTATAGCTATAGCCTGCCCATCGCATATCCTTCTTCAAATAGGGGGGATTTATGTTTCATATTCTTATTGTTTATGTTCATTGGCAATATAGAGGTGGTAAAGGGCAAGCCCACCCCACTGTGGGTTTGCATTTTCTATTTTAGCCGCCCATTATATATCAGAAGTTGCCAGAATGCAAAGTGTCGAAACTGGATTTTTGTTTGTTTACTTTTAAGTAAATACTAGTGCGCTAGTTCTCAAGAGCTTCAGTGACAGCGTCACCTATTTAACACGAGATGATTCAGTGATCGCGTAAGCAATCAGGCTGTGATTTTTGAGATATATAGTTTTGAGATATACAATGAGACGACCTTGGAACTATGTCCAGCATTTGGTACTATGATAATATTTTAAAACGGTATAGTGTTGCTAATACTAGAGGGGGCCTCTCTACCGTCTTGACCCTTGAAGTGCGACTAATTCCAATGATTAGGCAAATCAGCTGGCCGCTGAAAAACTTAATCATGTTCATCTTTAACGAATGCCTTCCTTAAACACGTCTGCCTATTTGTACAAATAACAATCGTACACTCCGGTTCACCTATTTAAAGAGACTACAAATTCCATATTATAGAATTTTTAAATGGAATTTTAAAATGGAATTGGAAGCTAGACATTTTGTGGTATAAAAAAAATCATGACAATTTTGGGTTCTTTATTAAGGACATTTTTTTGAGCAAGTTATAAAAAAAAGTTCAAAAATGTGGTATCTTCTTGGTTCACTTGAATAAAGGCACTTTCACTAATTTTAATGAAAAACAGTTTTCTTGTTTTTTTTTAATTTATTTTACTTTATTTAAGAACTATTAGTAATGTGTACAACCCGCTTTGTTTTTAATAACTTAAAATATCCGGTTTTAATTGAGAGATAAAGAGAATTTATGTAATCCAACTAGATTTGATTCCAAGCATCCTTAACGGCGTGAGTTAGTGACGTGGGTTAGACCTTACGAGTTGACCAACCCCAGACATTTTCGATAATGTTTGGGTCTGGCGAATAGGGTGGCCAGTCATGATATTAACATTTTGGGTTGCAATGAACTCTTTTACTACTGTGGTGTTGTAACTTTATGAACTTTGAAATTCAAGATCGATGGTGCCATAGTACGTAATAGCACCCCACACCATAACGCCGCCCTCTCGGCTGTGATGTCGGTTCAAAAAACGCTTTTCTTTGCGCAGATCATGGAAATAATAGTTGTAGCCATCAGGCCCATCCAAATTCAACTTCTTCTTATACGTAAATACGACGGTTCTCCAGCCATTTATATGACCTCTTGGATGCACATCCCATACCATGTAGTCTCTTGCGAATTTAAGCCGCTTTTCCTTACGAGGAGCATTAAGTGGCGCCCTTTTTGTAATTTCAGGTATTTAAGATACTCACAGCTCTTAAGTCTGACTACTAATGACTTGCTCGCCTCCACTCCAGATTGAGCTCTTATTTTTGATAAGGATAAGACAGAATTAGAAGCAATTCTGATGATTTTTCTTTTCTCATACGTAGATAACGACAATGAAACCCTTCCTTTCAAATATTTTCATACCCTTGGGGTTCTTGATGTAATTGTCGACAACTGTTGGGCTCCGTCGAATTTTTTTGGCTATTACGCGGTTAGAATAACCTTCAGAGCGGTAAACATCGATTTTAGTTTTTTCCGATAGATTTAAAATTTTTTGTTGTGCCATTTTGACTAGTAAAATGATTAAGATGTAATATATTGTAACAAACAAACGCTCCGTACAAGAAGTCATTGCTTACTTTAAAAATAATAAAGTGCCTTTATTGAAGCGAACCAAAAAAAAAAAATAGAACATTTTTAAAGTTTAGTTAAGAAACCACTATTGTCATAAATTTTTTTTATATCTCAAGATGTCTAGCTTCCATTTCGGTTACAAATTGCAAAAGATACAGGCTGCTGAATATGGAATTGTTAGTGCCTTGAAATAAGTGAACCGGAGTGTATAAGCAATCATATTTGATGACTTATGCAAAACAAGATTTACGTGGTTTTAAAATGGGTCTGGAGACCAATGGTAAACCGGTTTCCTTGGTAACCATGTGTACCCATTTGAGAAAGCCTACACTAGTATGTCCTGAACAAAATGAAATTGCAAGTGAAATAATTTTTTTCCATTACATCCCGTAAAAGGATTAGGTAGAAATTCTCCCATTCAGTGACCAGTGTGCTTTCTAGATTTACACTGGTTTGGACCCACAGTTTTATACACGCTCCGAACGATATTTTGAGAATATATTTCATGGCTCACGACTCAGTACTGTCGCCGTCACTAAGCGAGATGGCCGTAGTCGAAAGAAATGTTAGTTGGTCAGAGTAGAAATAGAACAGATATTGTCATGCCATGAAACCACTGTACCACCAATGGCCATTTGCAAGTACTTAACTCATACTTTAAACTTTATTAAATGATGGCCACAATATAGTGGATTTTTTTTTTAAATTATCAAAGAAATGAGGTCTGCAATACATTTTCAACAAAACTAAAGTATGGCAGGGCTTTGACCTACATTATTCATTAAATATTTTTTTAATCTGCTCCAACCTTTACTATACATCGGATTATTATAGACTCCTAAATGCGTTTGCTGCTTGAAGGTATTACTTGCACTTGTATGCTTTCAAATATATGTGAGTATCATCTGCAAAGGATGACTTTGTTCGTTCTTCTGTCTGCATTGTCTACATAGAACCAATTCAAGTTACATGTGATGTTTTTCGCTCACAGAATGTTGCCTGATTTGTCGTCTTTTCATATAGTTTACATCTTTTTTTTTTATATATGTGTAAGATTAATTAAAATGCTTCCGAAGAAAGAACAAGAGAAAATCGCATTTGTACACATACAAAGGCGCTTACTTGGATCCTGAGGGTGATCCAGCTCAAATACATTTGTATGGATTTGTTTAAGTGTTCTTGCATACTATAGGTGAGTACTCGTCCAAGTAAATGTTATTGTTCTAATTCCGTTATATGAAATTGTATTTTTTCTTTTTCTTTTTCTCTTTCTACTCACGCATTGCTTGTTCTTACTGCTAGTATACGTATCTACCCAGCGGACGTTGGCAGTTGTAGCAAGGTCATGGACGTTGGCAGTTGTAGCAAGGTCATCACTACTAAACGTGATTAAAAACGGATTTGAAGTATTTTGCAAAAAAAGAAATTGGGGCAAACGTGTTTAGATTTTACAGGATTTGTGAATGAAGTGCAACTACATTTCCCTGTTGGTTTATTGCTAAAAGGGATTTTTAGTAAATTAAAATGTAAAGCTTTTTCTGGCGAAAGTAATTACGCCGAGGCGCTGATGCGTTTTAAAAATGTTGGTAGCAGAAAAAACCATTACGATATTCAGGTAGAAAGTGGTAGGCAAAATATTAAAAAATACGTAAAATTTAGAAATTAAAACATGCATTAAATTTTGAGGGAAGGGAAATGGTGCATAGAGTACATGTATTACTTTATATATATCAGGAATTTATCCCATTTCATACCAAGCATATGTGAATGGATTTTAGTCTTTCTTGATTCTAGTTTGCCAACAATGGAAAAATACAGTTGTGAATACAGTATATGAATTTGGTCACAAGAATAATGTCTCTATTTTCTTAATACCGGGCAATGTTATATCGGTCAAAAAAAACTATATGGCGTTTCGCTGGATCACGTCTAGGATTCGAGATATATGGATTTGAAGTTAGTACACTCCGGTTAACTTACTTAAAGGCACTAATAATTCCACATTCAGCACATTAGCTGACTGATTAAAAACAATTGACTTTTTCCAGATGAAGACAGATCCTCATCCGATACAGACTGCGAATCACCACGCAAGATAGTAAAGGGAGACAGCAAACGAAAATATATTTATGAGTTTACCGATTTTCATGACATCTGTCTCATTTTGTTCATAGGTTATGTTACTTTACACTTTCTCCCATTTTGGATTTTTCATTATTTTTAAAAATAAAAATTTTGAATTGTTTAGGCAAAAAATAGTTATTTTTCTTCATAAATTTATTAGTAACGGCAAAACTGTTGACTATGTAGAGAAATATTATATCAATAGATTAAAACAATTGTAATTTTTAATTTTTCTAATTTTGTTGTAGCAAAATCGGACTAGCTGTTATCGAGTTATGTCAAACAAAAAGGCCCAAATGTGTTAAGTACCCCTATGACTAACTTCAAATCGATATATCTCGATTCCTAGGCATGACCCAGTGAAACGCCGGGATACGTGTAACTAGTTTTTGACCGATATAATTTACTGCGGTAGATAGATATAGTGTTCACCAGTCAGCTAGCTAGACAGACAGATATGGCTCAATCGTCTTAGATGGTCCTAAAACTAATTTCGTCTAAAGATACTAAGGGTATAATGTGACTTCTTCTAAGTGTTACATATTTCCCCGTATTAAATGAGGGTACGATTTCAGATCTATAATGTTTTTTTAGATTCCTTTATGAATTTTTATACCATATGAAAGGAAACAAGAATTGAGGCTTACGCTGGGCTAATCACACCCATTCTTTTTATAGAACTATAGAAATATAAAAACAGACCACATTTCAACAATGCACGTCTGAAAAAAATTAGAAAAATATAGTTGTTTACCTCAGCAAAATAATTTCCAATTTAAAGCTTCAACAATTTACACAAAGATATTACTGCTTATCGACCGATTTTTACCACTGTGCAATGGGATGAGATTAGACACCGAAATGAATGGCAGCTACGATGAGAACATTAATTTCAAAAATATCATTAAAGGTGAAATGAAATTGGTTTATTTTTTGTCCTGATTCGTAATAACAGTCTCTGTTTACATTGCACACTCCTTGCACTACCATTCAAATCCTCTTTCTCCAGTAGCTTTTGGGACGACAGGGATTACATTCTTTATAAAAAATACATTCTTTACACAGTTGAAAATTATGATATACGATTACAATCAGTAGAAGGAGAGACGACTTCGTCTTAAATTATTATTATTTTTGTTATCATTTAATTGTTATCTTTCGTTTTGTTGCGAATGTAAATTTTGGTGGTGGTGGTCGACTTTGGATTCTTTCAAGGATATTTCTCTGCAACATAAATTATATGAAGTAAGAAATTCGTAAAATGATGTGAATAATTTAATGCAATTCTCATTTCACTTTTATTGTAGGGGTGGTAAAGAATTCAAAACGGAAACTCAAATTTAGGGAGGGCTTTGATTTTGTTTTGTGATTATTTTCGGAGCAAATATTTATTGTTTTAATTATCTGCTGTACTTACTATTGACGAAAGCGAGAGAGCAATTTTTAATTATATTGCGAAGTATAGAAACTTCATCATTTTATACTAGCAATAAATATATATTAACACAGCTAATAGCTGCGGAATTAACCACATGTAAAGTTATGTGAAGTTATCGATTTTATACAAGCGTTGAAATTTAGAGTGGTTTATAATAGTAGGCGAATACGAACAGTTCCCTAATTACAAGTGAATACATATATAAAATTTTGTTCAGATTTGTATTAAACTACTTGGGAATTATATTGGGGAAACAAAGTTCAAATATAGTACTTTGTAATAATATTGAGGGCTAAGTTTGCTGCGAATATATTTAAGATAATATGTGCGGTGGTCCAAAATCTGTTAATACTTGCACGTGGAACTTTTATTAATTTGAGTAATCTACTTATATTCTACAGTTATCTTTTGTATCATATGTTATTTCGATTAGATTAGATACATTTTTGTATATCATATACAATAGTCAGTTATATCATATATTATTTTCATTAGATTATATAGGGTTTTTTCTTCGAAATACTGACTATCAGTCAGTATCATAGCTCGGCGGGCCAAAAATATGTCGCTTTACTATTGGATATTGTTGGAAAATATGGGCCTTACAAAAGCTCCAATCGGGCATCAGAGTTGGTCGAAAAATCATATCATATTTCAAATTAAAATCAAATTTCGTTTTCGTGATTATAATTTTATTATCGTGAGGATCATTACATTATCACTACAACACTTTTTTAGCGATCTGAAACACATTACTTTCTGTAGCCATCACTAGATAAGCTTAACTCCCTAAACTATCATAGAAAGTATACTACTAAAGAGAATAATTGTCGGCAAAAATTATATTCGCCGCCACTTAAGAGTCTCTGAGAAAACGTGCTAGCCGAATCTATACAGTGCTCCAACTTATACGGGTTTTCCCTACAAAATTTCGGAGTTGTAGCCTTTAAAACTATTTACTGTACGTTTTTCCGGCCAAAAACACAGATTCACATTGATAATTCCCATCGTTAGTAGTATATATGCACCAATTTGCAGCCTTCTAGCTCTAAAAACCGAAAATCTAGAATCTAGAATTATATCTGTTTTTGGCTGATCACCAAACGCGTCTACAACAACTATAAGGACGCTCGGGGTAATAGTAATTCAGGTATTGAATTTTTGTTAAAGGGGTCGATCAGATGCCGCCCATTTTTGGAAATAAAAAAAAAAATAAGCAACTCTTTTTTGACACTAGTATGCTACATACAACCCAGTATTATCAAACATGTTGGGTACTTTTGCTTTGGTTTCAGTCTAGACTAACATATGTTCAGAAATTTCTTGTTTAATGTCAAGTTCACTAGGTGGAGCCTGTCACCAATATTTAGTATATATTGTAGTTTTGAACACAATAAAACGTAAATTTAGAAAAGCCAAAGTGAAAGAAGTTTGAAAGAACTGAATTTTCTTAAATAAGTGTCTTTTGTTAAAAATAAATAAATTTTCTCACAAAAATACCTGTTAATATTCTTAACCAACGTACGTTTTCTGAAATAAATGCCTGATCTCAAAGAAGTACCTTTGCTTAAAAAGTACGTTATCTTAAAAACAGTAATTTTTTTTTAAGTAAGTACATATTCTTAAAAAACTACATTTCCTTACAACAAACTGCCTGTTCTTGAAATACTACATTTTCTCTAAAGAGTACCTTTTCTGTGAAACAAAACAACTTTTCTTGGGATAAGCACCTGCTCTTAAAAATTTACCTTTCTTGAAAATAGGACCAATCCTAAAAAAAATTACCATTTCTTAAAAAAAAAAATTTTTCTTAAAAGAATTCCTTCTCTTAAAAAAACATTTTCTTAAAAAAATTCCTTTTCTTAAAAGTACATTTCTTAAAAATAAAATAATACATTTTATTTTCTTTTCTTGAGAAAAGTAGGCTTTCTGAAAATAAGTAAATTTTCTTAAAAAAATAGCTTTTCCTAAAAAGAGTACCACTTCTTTCAAGAGTACATTTTCTTAAAAAAAGTTCTTCTTTGTCAAAAAAAAAAAACTCAGAATCTTATGGCTTTTTTTTACAGGAAGTATCTGTTCTTAAAAATAATACCTATTCTAAAAAAAACATTAGCTTTTAATAAAAGAAGTACGTTTCTTTTAGCAGGGCCTTTTCGGGAAAATATAATACATATTGTTACAAAAAGAACCTAAAATATCCTTTTGAAGAAAAAAAATTCTTAAAAAAGTTTATCATTTTTCAAAAAGTATCTCTTCTTAAAGATCCAGTTACATTTTCGTATTTTTGAATGTGCGCCTTAGGCGAGTTGGAACTAACTAGTACATAATATATAGCGAAAGGAACTTCGTTTCATTCGGGTGTACTCTGACACCTCATGCAATTTATTTTATTTTTTTTAAATGGAAATGCATATCTCAACTAACTATATTCCATATTTCAAGGAGGTTGGTGCAGTAGTCCATCAGATAATGCGTTTTCAAATTTGGTTCCTATGGGAGGGACCACATACCCTCGATATATCAAATACTCGCGTAGCCTAATTTTACCCCCGAGAATACAGCATTATTCCATGAACATATGAAGAAAATCGGCCCAGGCGTTTAAACGAAATTGAGGTAGAAACTGATAGACAAACGGTATATAAATAAATAGACGAACATTAACTTTTTTATATATACTTATAGTAGATTATATTAATTTAGAATTGTTATGAAGTGTTACGAAGCACTGGTTAATCCGTGAATTGTACCAGCTACATCTAAGGTTTTCGAGTATAATATGAATTGCCACTTACATAAGGCTAATCTCTTAATTATTAAATCACTTTCTTATTTTTACCGCAACAAGTTATAGCTTCATCGGTACATTTGAATCCGAATTTTGCTTTTGCTTCATATCTGAAAGTATTTGCATCTTTAAGTAATTTAAATCTTAAGTTAAAACGTCCTAAGTTAACTTCCTTCAAAAGTTCACTACATCTACTGCCAACTTACAATTAATATCAAACTGATATATATAGAAAACCTTTTATAACGTTTTAAGTTCACCAACGTTTTACTGGAGGTCCTCTCGTCTGATACTGTAAAGTACGTCCCATTAATTTAAACCTCTTTATTCTTATTCTCGTGGCATATTACCATTTCTTATCAAGTGAGAAAATTAGTAAATTCATACTTTTTAGCCTGTTAACAGCAATCCATATACACATTTTATTTTGAACGCTTAAAGTGTGTGCTGAAGTAACAACTTGTCTCCTCGGAATCAGATTTGTATGAAAATATTGTACCAAATGCAACTACCCGCTGGGATTTGAAATATCACACAAGGACACATGACCCATTATAAATGAAGCAAATTATTTAGTGGCCGTCGGTGGTGCAATGGTATTGTGCGCGACTCTTGTGGATGAGAACCTCTCCACCGCGATTCTTGTGGATGAGCCACCTCTCTTAGTGACGGCGACACTATCGAGTACTTAGCCATGCCAAAGCTTCTCAAAATACCGTTCGGGACCGGGGTAAAACTGTAGGTTCCAATCAGTGAGTGTAAAAACTATAACGCGCACAGCTCACTGGTTGTAAGAAGCTTTCCCTAATCTCTACATGGGATGTAACGGGAAACCATTTTTTTAAAATTATTTTATTTTATTCCCAATATTGAGACCTTCTATCTACATAAGGCGTTAATTTTAAAAATACATTTGTTAAACTTTGCACTTATGCTGGGTATAACAACCGCATAAACCATTTTAAAAGTACTTAATTTTAAAGATAATTTAGTCGCATAAAGAGTCATCGAAAATAAGAGAATATGACATTAAAATCAAAAAATCGGTAAATACTAAAGCCGCAGTTATATGAACCATATTACCTTGTGTGGAGTAAACGCATTTTTTTTAAATGTTGACAGATTATTATTTTCACGTCAACATTAGGAAATCCTGATAAAAATTCACAAAACCAACCGAATTCCTACCCCTAGCACCCACAGCTATCCCAAAGGGATTGAACGTGAAAAGAATTAACTTGCAAGAGGAACGTTAACATTGTGGCTAAATGCCGTATATATATGGGAAGGGTTTTTCAACAGAGACGCTACAAAAGTAAATCGATAGGGAGAGCAAACGGCGCAATATTTTTTCCCGCTCTTTCGACATTTCTGTTCAGTAAGGTTTGCCGCTTCATCATGGAAAGATATACGATCCAACAATGAGTCGAAATTATTAAAATTAACTACCGAAACTTGGAGTCAGTGGCCTCAACTTTCAGAGCGCTACGTCCAATCTATGGTCTTCAGCGATGAAGCGCATTTCTGGCTGAATGGCTTCGTCAGAATGGCTTGTGGGCCGGCGGCGTCATTGGGCTGTACTTCTTCCATGAGATCAAGACCGGCACATTACTGTGAATGCGAATCGCTACCGTTCAATGATAACCGAATATTTTTGGCCCCAATTGGATGATTTGGACTTGGAGGACATGTGGTTCCAACAGGACGGCGCCACAAGCCACACAGCGAATGGCACAATCAATTTATTGGAAACCAAGTTTGGTGAACGTGTTATCTCACGAAATGGCCCAGTCGATTGGCCGCCTCGGTCGTGCGATTTGACGCCGTTAGATTATTTCCGGTGGGGCTACGTCAAGTCTATGGTCTATGCCAACAAGCCAGCGACGATTGATGAACTTCGTACGATTATTGAACGTGAAATTGCAGCAGTATCGGCCGATTTATGCTTGAAAACCGTCGAAAATTGGGTTCAGCGTCTGGACTTCTGCAAACGTGCCCGTGGTGGCCATGCAAAAGAAATCGAGTTCCCTACATAATGGCATCGAACGTACTTTCACATGAATAGTGAATTTCATTGGTATCTAAAACCGCTCTTATTGAAAAACCCGTTATATGTAATTGGTGTACGCATACAACTTTTTTAAGTTTGTACTGGTGGTTGAAGGAAATCAAGAATTGCATTTTGCATAAGTGAACAATAATAATTCTGTATTGTTAGGTGAGAAGGTGGAAGAGGAGAAGAAGAATGCCATCACTTTACTTGTTGCGACACAAGTTGTTGATTACGATGATGAGTGAATGCCCGTAACTGAGTTTGCATATATTATTATTATAAATCTAAAATAAAACCAGAAGCAGCATTAGCCTTCATGTTATATACAAAGCTCTGTTACGAACACTCATGTTGGTTTTGTAGAATTTTTCCTTTGTTGTGGAGTTACTAAAGTTAGGCATTGTATTATAGTCAAGAAACTTCAGTTCATAATATAAATAATTTGAGTGCACTACCTCTAACTTAAAGTGTAAGAGACACAGATCACGAAACTCGAAAAATAAATTAAATTTTTCACAACTTTAACAGAAGTTTGCAAAATGAAACAAATCAAAAATTTTTGTATATACTATAAAGAATTATTCTTTGAATACAATCAGACCGATAACTTAGGAGTTGAAATTTGTAACTTGAATACCTTTTGAAGAAGAACAATATTTGGCATTTAACACAAAAACTACGTATCTTTTTATTTCTCTAGCGTCTCTAGAAACATCGTTGTCATCATAATTCGAAAGTTAGAATGTGTTGACAAACGTTTTCCTTGTTTCCTAACAATTAAATACAAAATACATATTTAGAATCTTTCACAGAAATATGAAGGAAAATGATAAATCTATATTACGTAGGGTGAACGGTTACAGACCATGCGATTTTTTGAGATTGACTGAGATTTGTGTGAAAGAGTAGTTACTGAACAAATATGTAAATGTAAGCAAGAGCGATACATTTTGACGGCAAGTGATTGTGTCTATCGACAACGTTTTATGGATTTACGCCACCATTACGATAAATTTGGGTTGAAAACTTTCGATTTTAAAGAAATTCCAGAACTGGAGTCGGAGATGTCCACATTTACTGACTGCAACTCCGACTCAAATTCTGGAATTTTTTTTAAAATCGAAAGTTTTCAACCAAAATTATTTGTTAACCGGTTCTATGATTTTTTCATTTATTTTTTAAACTTTTAACTATTTTTCGTTTCACCGCGTCGTTACTATCATAACAATCAAAGTTAATGAAATGCTGGAGTCTGAGTCGAAGTGGACTCGTACCTTTTCAAAGAGCTGGAGTCGGGATTGGAGTAAAGTTGTGCGTTTTCCAAATGCTCGAGTTGGAGTCGGCTTTGTTCAATTGTGGTGCATTTTGGGTATTTACACTATGATCAAGTGGCCATATGATTTTGACAGAAGACAAATAGAGGACTAAACATAAGCATTTTTAATTGTTAATGTTAAAGATTATAATCATCATTCTAACTAAAATAACAATTAAATTTAACCATTTAACTTGTAATGCTTCAATTCTACTCAAATATTTTCGAATTTCTTGTGAAAATGGTGCGAACTTGATGCATTGTAACTGCTAGCTGATAAATGTCTGAATACTGGTTATTTTTCGTAACATTTGCCACTGTTACCATATAAGCAGTAAGGTTGTTTCACAAAGCTCGGAAAAACTTTTTTCGTATTTAAGTCATATCAAACACAAATAAAACTCAACTGATTTAAATAACTATCAAATAATTTGGTCTAGTTTCTCCATTACGAAATGTCAAACAATACTCAACAAACATAACATGACAGTTTGATCTCTCATAACATCCCCTAACTCTAAATTTATAATATAACACTGGCAAAAGAGAAAACGTTTCAGTTTCTACATATTAACTGCCTGCTTAAATTTGTTCACAACCACAAAGACCCAGCAGCGCTGACATCTTCACTAACGCTTTAGCTTCCGCGCCAGAAGACTCTAGGCCCAGGATGAGTCTGGGAGTGAAGAGTACTGTCAATGTGTGAACAAAGCCAGTTTCATTGCAAAAGCAGATGATAATAGTGACGCTTACAAAGATGGCAATAACGACGGCATACACTTGTAGGAAAGCTACGATGTTGGTAACATCAACTCACACCGGCTGCAACAGCTGTAGATTACATAGTATATAAGAACAACGCCCGCAGCATATGTACGCTGTGGTTGCTGCTCCACTTATTTGCATGTTTTCTCGAATTTCATATGTATGTGGCCGAAAGGTAGATAATACAAAATAATAAGTGATGAATACGTATTCATATTCAGAGAAATGATGAAGAGGAATCTAAGCAATTTGCATACTTTTTTTTATTTTCGGAAATAAAGGAAAGTGTTCTGCTAAATATATAATGTTTATGGAAAATTTGAAGGCAGAAAGTACTTTGAACTAGCATCTGTATTATGGAGTTAGTTCTATTAAGCGTTAAAAGCGGAAAAAAGCGGAAGTTAAGAGTTTAATAGCATTTCTAGACGTAGTCATTGATATTTGTAATACGCAGGTTCAGATTAAAGTCAAAAAAAAAAATTGTAAAATTGTTTGATTTCCGCTGTGTAGGATTTTTGATTGACTGAGTGCGCGCAAATTTTTTTCCTTACAAGTGAATTATTTTGTTTTTATTTTTTGACAACAAATGTACAACATTGTCGAACATGGTCTTCCTATTTTTCGTCTACCTTCGAGATTTGGTTTTGAAAATTCTTCATGCTGTTTAGTCTTCATCCATTCTACTAACATGACCAAGCAGCTCAATTGCGATATTTTGATGCGCTTGACTATGCTAGTGTCGGAATATAGCTCATACAGCTCATGGTTCATACGCGGCCAATACTTGCCGTTATGCACTATAGGGCCATACATTCTTCAGAGTATTTTTCTCTCGGAAACTCCAAGAGATGTTTCGTCTGCTTGCGATAAGACCCACGACTATGAGCAATACAACAAGGCAGGTTGTGGCAGAGTCTGGTATAGCTGGACTTTTGTTACTCGATAGAGGGCTTTATCTATAAAGTGCTTGCATAGCCCACGATAAAATCTATTCGCAATCACAATTTTCCGGTTGGTCTCAAGGCTGACGTGGTTGTTTTTCCTTACGGCAGACCAGAGATATATAAATTTATCCCGCACCTCGATATTATAACCGTTAACAAAGTTCACGCTTTGTTCTAATCGCGTGGAGGCCCTACTCGTTAAAGACCATAAATTTTGTGTTGTCCTAAGTTACTTTCAGATCCACTTTGGCTGACTTCTTCTCAGTTCTCGAAAACACCGCACAAACTTCTCTCCAAGTTCGCCCAATTATATCTATATCATCAGCATACACAAGCAGCATATGACTTTTGCTGGTGATGGTTTTATCCATGTGGACTCCAACTTTTCTCGTAATGATCTAAGTAAAGTTGTTAAAGGCATCGCACGACAGGGTGTCGTATTGCCTCAGGCCTCGCATAGTTTAGAAAGGTTCGGTACGATCCTTACCAACTTTCACTGCCGACTTGGTGTTCGTCAAGGTCATCCTGAAAAGGCGTATGAGTTTTGCAGGAATGTCAAGCTCTGACATTGCTTCGTAGAGTTTCTTCCGGGCTTTCGAAGGCCGCCTTATAATGGACAAATAGACGACGGGTGTTGATTTGATTTTCATGGGTCCTCTCCAGGATATGGCGTAGCGTGAAAATCTGGTCACTTGTCGATTTTCAAGGCCTAAAGCCACACTGGTTCAATCAGGTCAGCATTAATTGGTTTTAGACTTCCGCACGTTATGTTTGACAGGACCTTCTGTGCTATGGATAAAAAGCTTATTCCACGATAGTTGGCACAGAAAATCGGGTCACCTTATTACATATTGAACGTAGTACACTGAGACTCCAATCGTAGGGCATGCCTTCATCTAACCAAATTTTGCTAATGAGCTGATGCATGCACCTAATCAGCTCATCGCCGCCAGCCTCAAACAGGGCCGCCGGAAATCCATCGGCCCCTGCGGTACTGTTGTTCTTAAGCCGGGCAATAGCTTTTCTGACCTCGTCTTGGTTAGGAGGTGGGCAATCGACGTCGTCGTCCAAATTAGGATCGCGCGGAGAAATGATCTCTCCGTATTCCCAACATGCTCCGCATATCTGCGATGAGATTTTCGTCCTTGTCTTTTCAGAAGGTTGTCCTGAACCATATCCAATTGTCCGTTTTTTGACTTTTTGGTAGAATTTTCGGGCTTCTTTCTTCCTTCTGTATGTCTCAATTTTCTCACCCTTGTGCTTATTCCACCACCCTGTCTTACGCCTAAAAAGACAGTTTACCTTCTTTCTTTTTTCCTTATACCGCTCAGTCGCAGCTTGCGTTGCAATTGACTGAAGCATTGCCATATGTGCAGCGTTCTTTTCATCATTTGCAATACGACACTTCATCTGCGAAGCGGTTTTTCAAACCCAAGTATGGTTATTGTGGCATTTTTTATAGAGTTGGAAATGGGTTTCCACTGCGTTTCAGGATCGTCATCGGGAGGGGGTGGGCTCTGTTGCAAAAGTTGCGAGAGTCTGGTAATTGCAATTACCAAAGTTGAGAAGTCTGGTAATTGCAGCTTTCCGATGTCCAGCTTCTCCTGCGTTTGGTTTCGTACGATTTTCGCTTGTGCGAAACGTTGCTGTTACCAGGTAGTGATCAGAATAGATGTTAGCTCCTCTGATCACTCGTACGACCATTACACTGGATGAGTGCCTTCCATCAATTACCACGTGATCAATTTGGTTCTTTGTTCTTTGATCAGGGGATACCAAGTAGGATGCCTTCTTACTGGAATCTTGTACCACTAATGGCCATGTTTTTTGACGCGACGGCATGTAGGCTGAAATTGCCAATAGTTGGATGAAACACATTCTGCCTGCCTACTTTAGAATTAAAATCTCCTAGTACAATCAGAGTGTCATGGCCAAGGCGGCGGTCATACATTTCCTCTTGGAGCTCATAGAATATGTCTTTGGAATCATGAACTTTCTTTTCTGTCGGGAAATACACGCAAATTAGGAAAATATAATAATAGTTCGATTTTATGCGGATTACGGCTATACGTTCACTCACATGATTGAACCTAGAGACTAGATGTGGCAGTCTTTTGCCAACTGCATATTTCATAATTCATATTTCATTTGAATTAATTTTTCAAATGGCAACTGTAGTTTATGTTGCAGTTTTTTTTCTTGTGTAGTCATGTCCTGTCCATCGCATTTCCAGGATAGCGGTAATGCCGGCCTTATCATTTTCGAGGACATCTGTCAATTTGATACTTGCACCCGATCTATATAGAATTCTTACCTTCTAAGTCCTTCAGTAATGTTTACAATTACAAATAGGGGTTGATTATGTGTTCTTCTCGTTTATGTATATTCGCTGCCATGGTCTGCCTCCAGCCGACCCAGTCCTCCGGGTTTTGCAATTTACCTACTGCAAGGCTCTTTGATTGCAGCTGTCCATTACGGATCAGACGCTGACCAGAATGAAAATTGTCTGATCTAGGTTTTCTTCTTTTGGTTTCTATCCGCTTGGTCCATATGATTGGCTCATCCGAATTATAAATACAAAAGAATATGCCCGATAGCATGACCTAGCTTCAGTGGCAAGGTCACCTAATAAGTTTGAGGCGAATCAGTGATCGCATAACAAATCTGGCTGCTTATTTCTTTCACCTTCTCACTCTAGCTAGATTACGGAGGATCCCAAAAAAGCCATTGCCCAGGACATATTGCATGGAAGTAGTGAGCTGCTTGGACTACATAATGATGGCATTATTTCTGGCCACTTCTTACTGAATGGCTGTCAGAAACTTTCCACCTCCACGGACAGTCCCATGTCCCTCATTGCATGTAATTTCCTGTTTGAAAGAACTCCAAAAAATAAGATAGACAAGAGCAATAAAGTTGCCAAAGTAATAATCTGTATTTTTAGTTATTTAAAATTATTATTGGCCTTTCAGTGATGTTGATACTTAGGGATCTTCGATCGATACTAATTCGCACATGTGAATTGCAGAATTGAGTTTGTATATGCACGATTGATGATCAGCCGATGGTATCAATTCAGGCACAGTAGTTAGGCATCTGACGATGAACTTGTCACGGAGTTCGAAACTAGTCATGCCAGTGAGTGTGTGTTGAAACTGAATTGTCTATTATTTCCAGTGTTTGAACGTGCTCACAGCAAATTACTCAAATTACAAAAATCTTCAATCTGTACTGGATTGTGATTAAGACATTTTTGGATTCGCACATATGTCGTTGAGCACATTTCGAAAATAAAATGAGCTAATCTTTGAATGTGCATCCAAATCCGTTTTTTGTATGTTTTTGCTCCAGTAGAAAAAAATGAGGGAGAGCTCGTCCAATGAGCAAGAGAAACAAATAAATCGACTGCTCTCAAAAGAGAATACAGAAAACGCAAATAAATTCACTGCTCTCAAAAGAGAATACAGAAAACGCAAATCAACGACTCCTATCAAAACAGAAAGCTAAAATATATTGTGTGTGAGATCTATGCATGGTACAAAGAAATGGTAGAAGCACTAGCCCAGCTGATTTGAACTTTTTTCTGGACTGAGTGTGAGTAAGTTTTTCTCTTATGTCAAAATTTGTTTGTCTGCAACCCCCGTTCGCCAGCAACTGCTGTTTTTGAAATATTTATCTGCAAAAATTACATAGAAACGTTTTAATTTTCACACTTAAACACTTTCAATATATCAAATAACACTCAATCAGTTTCTAAATGGCACTTTTTGCAAATTTGTTTACATTTTCATAATTTTTCTGTCAGCTGACTTGACACAACACAGACACTGAGCAAAAACAAAATGCCTGTTGTTTTTGGCTTGTTGTATATGTTGTCGTACTGCATCTACCATTATATTTCTACCATGGATCTATGCATATGTAAAAGCAATTGAAATATATTTGGTGAGTGTTTCTTCTCCAAACTGACTGCAGTAAGATAATATTTTTGTAGCCTTCAGCATATTTGCGCCGTTATCGGAAGTTATTGACACTATTTGACTTAAGTTTATGTTGTACTTATTCAATGTATTTAATATTTCTGTAGCTAAGGGTTCAGACTTGCTTGAGTTGGCACCTTTCAGCTCCACCATTCCTAAAATTCTGGATTGAATTGTATCATCTTTAATAAACTGAGCGCTTATTCCGAAAATATTCCTTCCTTGTCGCTTTGCGCCATCTATTTTTAATGAAAATAATTTGTTCTGTGCTTCTGCTTTTATGCTATTTCTTATGCCATCAGCTACTAAGTTCACGTAATTTTTGCAATTATGAGAATTTAATCGGAATTTTTTTCCTAGCACATCTCCAAGCCCTTCACATATTGGATCAAGGATTGATCGCATGCTTTTGGAGTCTAATACGTTTAAGGGTATACTAGCCTCTGTTACCAATCCAATACAAGAGCGAATCAAGCTTTGCTTTGTAATAGCTACTTTGACCTTCTTATACCGTTTGCCAACTGAACTAAAATTTTCTTTAGAAGTGCTCTGAATATCTTCGATCATGTGCGCTTTTACCAGGTGCCGTTTGAGATTATGTACTCTATTGTTTTTAAAATTTCGCTTACATATTGTGCAACGAGCGATGCCTTTTTCATCGTCATTATCAAAATATTTAAAAATTTTTCCAACCTGACTTTCAGCCATATTACATATATATGTACATATATGTACTTATAGTAAACAATTTGGTTACGTCCGCCTGCAGCCAGAGGTATTTTCATACTAATACTAATGACCTGGCTTTTGTAATTGTTTTCTCCCCACGCAAAACAAAATCAATCAAAACAAAAACACCAAAAATTATTCTGAGTTTTCTCTTGTATTTAGGTACAGTCGTGAGATTGATCTTCGTCTGAAACCCGAGCTGTGTCGTAACAATTTTCTTTTGCTTCTGCAAAAACAAAATATATTCGGTGGCTAATCTGTTAAAATCTCATTTATTAGCACACATTCTTTGAGTAATTTTCTGTGAGCGCAATCAAACCAGTAATCCATTTTCAAACTTTTGACTGTGTAAACTCTGAGCAAAAGCAATCAATCCAAATCCACTGTTGATTACATTTGCATAGATTATGGATTGGCCTGCTGATTCTCACAATAGCATGTGTGTGAAATGTGATTATTTGATCAAATTCAATCTCTGATTATTTCCAACAAAAACCAAAAATTTTTCAATTCGAAAAATGTTCATGACTTGTAAGTTTGTAGTATGAATTTCTCATACATTAACCAAAAATTGTCAACAAGAAAGTCTCTGCTGTAATCGTTGGAAATTCATGGATAAAATACATACACAATATTTTTATCCTTCTAGCGAATACTTACATTAATTTAGATTCAGTGAATATGAGTTTTCCTAATTTTTGTAAGGACTTTCACCAAAGTTAATAATTTGCCAACTCGATTTGATTTATTAAACGCTGGAGAATGAAACAGTACTTTTCCATTCGATATGGTTTAAAGCTATTATTGTTATTGTATTCGAGCTTGACCAATTTTTGGAAAAAATCTACAATTGAATTGCTTCTCACCTTGTTTCAGTTATTTGCATATATTATTGATTTATGATTAAAAATGTTTATCAGAATTCCAATAACGTTAAATTACGTGCATAAAAACAACTTTAATTGCTCGTATTTTTTTATTGTAAATAAATTTAGGTGTTGTATACAGTTGAAGGCGCTTTTGACTGGTTTATGTGGGATTTGATATCATAAAATATGAGGTAGTAAGTGTAAATAATACACTCACTGTACAGAACACCATAAGCTTATAAATGATAATTTATTTGCGATAAATAATTAATTTTAATATTCATACTAAAAGCGATTATAACAAATTACCATGTTATGAAAGGTATTAACATTTAAAACCATTTACAATTTTAATAATATTTAAAAATTATCATTTATTGCATTTAAAATGAATGAGAAACATTTTTGTGCATTGACGAACTCCTGAAATGGAGAGGCATAAGTTCCACCCATGAACAGATGCAGAAATGAAGTTAATCGATATCGATGTACATATTATTTGCCGTATTTGCTTCCGAGAGACTTGCAACGAGTGTGCAACGTCATATGTAAACATTGATTAAATTTCGAAAGTTAAGCTGACAAATTCAAAAGACCAATCGGAAGGAACATATGTATTCCTCATTAGGTCATAGGAAGCGCAGGTTATAAAGAGTTTTCCAATTTGAGTGATATGATTTCTAAGTGCATTTTGGCCATTTGCAGTATATCATGATTTGTCAAAAATTTTTTCCATTGTATTCAGTAATGTTTACAATTTCATCATGGAGAGATATACGCGTGAACAACGTTTATAAATTATAAATTTTTTTGCATCTTTTTGTGCGCTTTGCCATTTTATGGTCGAAATAATCGTCCACCTTTACTCGTTATTCGCCGAATTGTTACGAGCCTACATTTTCTGTACATAATATTCAAACGCCAAAAAGACAAAGGACCGCTCGAAGTAATGAATATATATTGCAAGTAAGATATGCTTAAAACCGCACTTTGTCGAATACAAGACGTTATCGACAATTGGGACTGTCTCACACCACAAACTGGCAGATTTTGAGAATGGATTTGGGCTTGCATCAGTATGAAATTATTATCACTCAAGAACTGAAGGCATTGGACTACCGCAAATGTCATGAATTTGCTGATTTTATTTTGGAACAACTTGAAAACGATAACGAATTTTTTAAGGAAATCATATTCTCCGATGAGACTCACTTTCATCTGAGTGGTCCGGTAAATAAACCAAACTGTCGATTCTGGTGCGAAGAAAATCCACAAAATATTCATGAACAACCATTACATTCACCTAAATTGACAGTTTGGTGTGGTTTTTTGGTCTGGTGGAATCATCGGAAATGAAGCTGGTAGCAACGTTACTCTCAATGGAGAGCGATATAGATAGATGATAACCAACTTTTTATGGCCGAAATTGGAAGAAGTTGATCTTGACAACATACGGTTCCAACTAGACGGGGCTACGTGTCACACAGCACGTGCACCAACCGAATTATTGCGAGAAAAGTTTCGAGATTCAATTATTTCAAGAAATTGTGTAATTGAATGGAGGTGATTTAACACCATTAGACTATTCTTGTGGGGTTATTTGAAGTCAGTGGTATTTAGCAATAAACCAGACTCTCTTCAAGCTTTACAAGTTAATATTGAACGTGCTGTTCTTGACATACGACTTGATTTAGTGGAAAAAGTGTTAGAAAATAGGGTTCATCAAATTCGTTCCTGCAAAAGAAGGCGTGGAAGCCATTTGAAAAACGTTTTATTCAGAACTTAATTGTGCAGATTGTGCTTCATATTAAATAAAAAGCATTTGAATTTTCTTAACAATTAGTGTTTTTGTTTGATTTGTTACCATCTATAGGCGCGGGTAGGGACTAACTCACAAAGTGAACACATCCAAATACAGTTTGTTGGACTGCGATCACAGATTTTTTGGCGTTAAACTCCTCCGAAAAGGCTGGACCGATGTGTATGTAAGTTTGCGTGTATATCGCGTAGGTTTCAGAATCCACCAACATATATTTGTCATACCCCTAAATGATAAGGGTGATCCACCCCTATATAGAATACATATTTGTCTGACTGCGAAACACAGATTGTCGGACTGCGAAAAAAACAAACACTAATGTAGCGGCGGCGAATAGCTGTCTTGTCTGGGTGCGGAGCACTCTCAAAGCATACCCATATAATAATGAGATAGCAAGAGAGCAACGATGATTGTGTGAAGTTAAAAGTGCAATTGATTTTAAATCTAGAATACGGAACTTGCAAATTTACGAAGATGAAATATTGGTGTTATCGGACTTTGTTAATCTATTTCCTAGTGAGCGCATAAATTTGGTATTCAGGGCGATTGGGGATAAATGGAGTGAAATTGGAATGCACTCGACTATACCACGATATCTTTTCATGGAACTACTATCGTTCAGTGTCAAGGCGACACGATAGTTTAAATAGTTGGGTGGAATTTATGAATAGCGGAGAGGTATGTATATGGGGTCTCCAGCAACGCCGATCGTGTCAAGCATTATGACGGAAGTTGAGCTGGATACTATATTTGAGACATTGGCGGAAACTCCGCAAATCTTTACCAAATACGCAGACTATATATATGTGTGGTTATTAAGCAAACTGAGGTGGAGGCCACGCTAAAGGCCCTTAACTCCTTCAATTGACAAGTACAATTCACAGTGGAAAAGGAAAGGAACCGTGCATTGTCATACATTGATAGTTTAGTTATAATTCTAGACAGCAACATCAAAATTGACTGGCATCGAAACACTACTGTATTCGTATGATTAATAAACTTGTATTCCATGCATACAAGCGGGACGACAACACTGTGGTAGTTTTTGGCAAACATTTTTTAAGACAAGGCCGGAGAGGACGGTTTTACCCTAATTCTGATACCAGGAATCGAACTTCATCACTAGTTTTTTGAGTTACAATTACGGTTTTATGCTAAATTATTTTTATTTTGACTATCAGAGTGGATTTTTTTAAATTTTTATTTTGACTCGCTTTTTACTATCTCTGAGAGAATTACGATAGAGAGATATTTAAATTAGCAGCGAGTGCAATTTTACTCCAGATCAACTTTTCAGCAGGACCAAATTTAGAATCGACAGCGGCGACAAGCCAAATATGTTATACAGGATCGGGTGCAACGGGTACAAATTCAACATAGACCAGAAAGTATATGTTGCCAATACAATCGACAAACTAAAGACGAGAATATCATCACACAATTCGCACCGAAAGGACCAAAACTTTGCAACAAAAACAACACTCGCGGTCTACTGTACTTCAACTGGACACACCCCAAATATTGTTGAAGTTGAAATTTTAACTGAACAGTAATGACGTTCATGA
Source organism: Phaonia tiefii (assembly GCA_963931995.1). Classification (NCBI taxonomy): domain Eukaryota; kingdom Metazoa; phylum Arthropoda; class Insecta; order Diptera; family Muscidae; genus Phaonia; species Phaonia tiefii. The sequence continues at coordinate 323,354,873 of OZ008368.1, read as the reverse complement.
CGTCTCCTTCAGGAATTGCTGGTATTGGTGTTCCCACAGGGCAAAATCTCAACTACAAGGGTGACACAGACCGATGTGCGCAATTCTACAGAACCTTTTCTAGGTGACTTTAAATATGAATGATGAGAAATTAAATTTTTTTGACTGTCGTGTGAGGATTTGAAAAGAAGGGTTGAAAAAATGTCATAACCAGTGAACTTTTTAAAAACTAAAAACCGACTATAAAATTTATCCTTTTATATGATCGATTTCTGAACATTCTAAAAAATAATCAATAATTCCAAACTTTCATGTTCATATTTATGTAAAAAAAAAGGGAACACTTTCAAATGCTGAAGCACTCTTTCTAATATGCGAGATCTTTTCTGAATGTGTTTGCTGGGACTTTTAAAGAACACACAAATTTGTCACAATTTTTTAAGAATTTTTCAATTTTCAACCAATCTTGTCCTTTTTAATCGGGCTGCAGCATGTTCACTTTATTTGCATACTATTGACTTTAATTTCTGTGAACTGGTCTTTTGTTGCGTTGTGAACATATTTCTGTCTCTGATTCTCTTCTTCTTCGATTAAATTTCTTTGATTTAATATCATCACATTTCACACCATGCGGCAATATAGTTTCAAGCCACCCAACAGTATAAATTAAAGAAAAAATCTGCATGCGAGGAAATTACATATTTTACCATGCTCTGCAATTTGTATGTGAAACAGATTTATTGGTCGTTGTCCTTGCTGAAGAGACTGATGGTTATGCAGTCAATACGGATATAACACTTACGCATACGCTTACATATGCAAAAGTGCAATTAACATGTAAACTGTACTTATTTTAATGACCACACAAAAACGAGGCCAACAAATACTTGCACAACTACAGGGTGATTCATTTAGACCTTTCTTGGTGCATCTTAAAAAAAATACAGCAGACAGTTGTCCGAGGCCTTCGGCCACGGACTGTCCCTGCAGGCTGTGTCAGAGACACGGCCATTAAGTTTAACGTAGAATACGTCGAGATGATAGAATGACTTTGCATCGCATCCGAGTCAGACTTTTATGCGATACTTTGCAGGGTTGGATGGGATGTACTACGTAAATCGAGTTCTTGCGCGATATGCAAATAGTTGATCGTCAACTGTTATTTCCCCCGATGGTTGATAGTACCGACGATGATTATTGTTCATTAGAGCCCATAAAGCAGACATTGGGGCAGCCTTGTCGTTAACAAGTCGAGCAGTTCTAGCACGCTCACTATCAAACCGAATTTACCGCAAAATTTCCTTTATCGTAGATTTCGGCATTACTGTACCGTGATAACAATCTGCGTCCGTATTGCACAATACATCTGTATCTCCATCGTTTGATCTATTAACGCCTGCCAAAAATAAAGGCCCAATGAATGCTCTCAATTCAATATATGTCACCTTATTCCACACCCTCTCCTTTACGAGGCGGTGCAACGAGTAAGAAAAATACTAAATGACATGTTCGACAAGTCGTAATTCAAAACAATTCTAGTTGAATAAAAGAGAGATGTGAATTTCCATACATTTTATAAGGTGTCTACAAATTATTGCTGCAAATTAATTTTTTAACGTTTTAGTGGCTAAAACTGCTGAGAATTGATTTTTAGGAAGCTACTGAAAATTTCGGGCCCACTTGTTGTGAAAAATTTTTTCTATTTAATTTTTTCTGCATAAATGCTACAAATGTAGACTACCGAGTACATAAAGGTTAAAGAAGTGTTAGTCTTTTTAGAAAAAGGTTATTTTTTTAAGAAAATCTACTTATTTTCCGAAACGCCACTTATCTCAAAAAAAAGAAAAGGTATTATTTTATTTTTAAGAAAAGGTTGTTTCAACAAAAGAAATTATTGTAAGAAAATGTATTTTTTTAAGAGAATCTATTTTAAGAAATGGGATTTTTTTAGAAATAATTTTTTTCAAGAATAGGTAGATTATCTCAAGAAAATTTATTTTGTTTCACCAAAATGTACTCTTTAAAGAAAATTTAGTTTTTTAAGGAAATTCAATTTGTTTTAAGAAAATATACTTTTTCAAAAAAAGGTACTTATGTAGAACAACTACTTTTTTTAAGACAATGTACTTTGTGTATGAAAATATACTTACTTTAAGCGAAGGTACTTCTTTAAGATAAGGTAGTTTTTTGAGAAAAGGTACTTTGGTTAAGAATACGAATAGGTATTTTTTTCCCTTTTTTAATCTTCTTCCACTTTGATTTTTCTAAGTTTACTTTCTCTTGGGTTCAAAACTGCAATATATACTGAATATTGGTTACAGACCCATTAGACAAGAAATTTCCCAGCTTATGTTAGTTAAGACACAAACCAAAGCAAAAGTTCGCAATATAGTTGATAATACTGGGTTGTTGCATAATAGTGTTATGCGGGTGACGTTGGCGTCGAAAGTCGAAGTCTTTTATGTTTATATAAACTCAAAGAAATAAATTAGGAGGTGTGATATAACATGATCTAGGCGGTCAGTTGATATGTTCGAAACGTGAAATTAGCTGCTGTATATTATACAATATACTAAATTATTTCCCAAATAAAGCCATTGACTCGAACGGTATGCTTGCCGTAGCAACGTCTTGTTGAAATCAAATTTCAGACTTAAAAAATCCAATATTTTGGTGCAGTAGAGCTTTCGATAGTTTTAAAGAAATACAGACCGAGGATTCCATCAGCCATAAACCACACCAAAAAAGTGGGTTTTTGTGGATATGAGGGTAGTTCGAGGATCTCTTCGGGTTGCTTGTAATTTAGGTTGCAATTTACCCAGCAATGTGCATCATATGTTACTCGAAGTCCACGAAATAAATAATCACAGAAAGCCGTCGGTGGTGCAAGGGTAGTGTGGCGCCTCTTGTAACGGGTTTTTCAATAACAGCGCTACAAAGGTTTTGTTAAATAAAAGAAAACCGGTTTTAGATACCAATGAAATTCTTTATTCCAGTGAAAGTACGTTCGATGCCATTATGTATGGAACTCGATTTATTTTGCATGGTCACCACGGGCATGCTTGCAGGAGTCCAGACGCTGAACCCAATTTTCGACGGTTTTCAAGCATAAATCGGCCGATACTGCTGCAATTTTACGTTCGATATTCGTACGAAGTTCATCAATCGTCGCTGGCTTGTTGGCATAGGCCATAGATGTAACGTAGCCCCACAGGAAATAATCTAACGGCGTCAAATCGCACTGGGCCATTTCGTGAGATAACACGTTCACCAAACTTGGTTTCCAATAAATTGATTGTGGCATTCGCTGTGTGGCTTGAGGCGCCGTCCTGTTAGAACCACATGTCCTCCAAGTCCATATTATCCAACTGGGGCCAAAACTTTTCGGTTATCATTGAACGGTAGCGATTCGCATTAACAGTAATGTGCCGGTCTTGAAACCGTACCAAACCGTATTTTTTTCGGGATGCAATGATGACTCATGGATTATGTGTGGATTGCTGTCTGACCAATAACGCATATTTTGCTTATTGACGAAGCCATTCAGCCAGAAATGAGCCTCATCGCTGAAGACCATAAATTGGACGTAGCGCTCTTAAAGTTGAGACCGCTGACTCCAAATTTCGGTAGTAAATTTTAATAATTTCGACTCGTTGTTGGCTCGTATATCTTTCCATGATGAAATGGCAAACCTTACTGAAGAGAAATGTCAAAAGGGCGGGAAAAAAATATGGCGTCGTTTGCTGTCCCTAGCGATTTACTCTTGTAGCGCCTCTGTTGAAAACCCCTTTACATGAGATCCGGGGTTCGATTCCTGCTCTGACCACCGAAAATTTCTTTCGACGGCGGTCACCTCTCATAGTGACGGCTACACTATCGAGTATTTAGCCATGAGAAAGCTTCTTAAAACACTGTTCGGAACCGCCGTAAAACTGTTGGTCCCAATCAGTGAGTATAAGAAAGCGCACAACTGACCGGTTGTGTCCAAAATACCTTCATTGGATGTAATGGAAAACAATTTATTATTTTTTTGAATGCTTTGGAGACTTTGCTGAGGTATGACACTTTCAACGATGCATTTTCAAACAGTACTGAATAAAAGGAAAATAATAGTATGACAGCAGTTTCTCATGATCTCTAAGAATACAATAAAAAAAATCCTCTAAATGAATCACACGCTATAACCTTAAGCATACGTACAATATTTTAAAATTTATGATAATTTCTTACCAAGTGTTAAGCAATTTATGAAGATTTTTATAATTGAACATTTTTGTGTGTGTCACACTGGATTTCAGTTTCACTTCTTTCACATCCTTGAAAGTACAGCGGAAATGCTTTTCATATGTTGCTGAGATTTCCTTTGTTGGCCAAGTTTAATTTTTAATCTCACTGATTTATTGTTTTCGGAGGCCAAAAGAAAATGCTGACATATTGAGAAGAAAAAATTGTCTTTCGGGAAGGAGTAATTAAGTGGGTTTTCCAATTGAATTAATTATCAGTTCTTTCGTGTTTTTTTAAGAAGATTGAAAATTTTTGTTATTTTGTGTTCCTTTCATTTGTCAGTGTATAGTAATGGCATTCGTTGGCAGATTTTACATTGCTATATACATACGTATGCTGATGACATGTACTTGAGACTTGGTTTCCCCGAAAACACTTTTGATGGACCACGTTGGCAAAAATATATATCTGGACAATGTACATCACTGTCGAAAATATATCACTCGACAACGACAAAAACGCTTCCTCGAAATCCAAGAAAAAAATCTGATTCTAAGAAAATGATCTGTGCTGACTTTCGAACTTAATAGATCGTTAAACAATAAACGGCTTGAAATTGTGTCCTTCTTAAAAAACCGGGATATCGCTTGTATTGATACGTTAAGTTTAACATAATGCCACAACAGTAGTAGAACAAACTTTCGCTAATTCTAGATCACTCAGGTAAAATCAATACTTTACACCCACAGAATAAAAAATCAGATGAACAAAAAATCAGAGCGGTTGGAACAAAGTTCGTTTCGCCATATATTATGAACTAGTTGGTTCCAATACGCCTGTTGAAAAATACGATAATTTAAATGGATCTTTAAGAAAAGATAAATAGTTTCCCGTTACATGTCTTGCAGGGATAGGGGAGAGCTTCTCACAAACTGTGAGCTGTGCGCTTTGTAGTTGTACACTCTACACTCAAAAAAAGACACTTTTTGTAAAATAACCTAATGTGTTTAATGAGTTTTTTGTTCATTTTATAGAATGGTTTTTCTTGCAAAGGTTTAATTGTAGGTCCTTTTATTAGATTTTATTTAGATTTTCCCGAAAAGGTAATTTTTAAAGAGAGGTACTTCTTTTATTCAAGTCTAATGTTTTATTTAAGAAAAAATGCTTCTTTTTAAGAACAAGTACTTTCTGTAAGAAGAAGCGATAAGAGTTTGCATTTTTTACAGAGAAGTACTTTTTTAAGAACTGGTACTTTCTAAAGAAGTGCTACTCTATTTAGGAAAAGGTTATTTTTTTAAGAAAATGTACTTATTTTCTAAAGGTATTATTTTATTTTTAGGAAAAGGTACTTTTAAGACAAGGAATTTTTTAAGAAAAGGTATTTTTTAGGAAACCCCATTTTTTTGGAGAAAAGTTTTTTATTTTTAAGAAATGGGCATTTTTTTAGAATTGTACCTTTTTTCAGGAATACGTAGATACAATTTTAGGGTGTTTGTTATTGCAATTTTTTCATAAATCTGAACTTTCTGCAGGTATGGATACCTTTCCCTGGAGGAGGCTACTAATTTCCTCGAAGAGCTTATAAATTCAGACGAGAGTCAGCATCAAATTTTTGATTCAGTTGTTGTTGAACCGTCCAGTGGGTAAAACCTTCAATCAGATGAAGATTCTGGAGAGGAAGATGACACTGGATTGCCAGAGAATTTACCCAAGGCACTCCTAATGGAGCCATGTGACATTATTGTTCATCAGACAGGACATACAGCCTCTGACGAGGATGAAGGAAACATGATTCAAGACGCATTGGAAGATGTAATGAAGAATTCAACAACAAATCTTGATATAGATATATTGACATCATCTGTTCCTACGCCATCCGTCTTAGATTACTCATGCAGCATAGATGAGCAAGAACGGCTGAAATCTCCTACCAAACCACTGAAGAGAAAGGTTCCGCATACTGAATATGCAGTAAATGATCAACCATCAACATCAAATCCAATTACCAAGAACAAAAGTTCAAAATCTCGTATAGCGCGACATTCGAAATCGGTTTGTGATCCAGTCACACTTTGGGTGGCTGATGAAGACATGCAGTATCCAAATAAATTCCCCGATCCAGATTACTCTGATTATGCCAACATGTCTCCTCATGAGCAATTGGAAAAATTTATCGACGAATGATTTGTGAGGAATGCTACAAATGATTTGTGAGGAATGCAATAATTATGCTGTCAAGTCAACCCTAATATAACCGTAGACGAAATGCGCGTTTTCATTGGTGTCCTCATAATCACTGGTTATTCCTCTGCTCCGGCAAAAACACATTATTGGTCAAATGGTATTGACCTGCAAAATTTTATGGTTAGTAATGCAATGCGTCGACACCGCTTTGAAACAATATTTCGCAGCATACATTTTATAGATAATGCAAAACAGCAAGTGGATGATAAGATTTGGAAACAAAGGCCGTATACCGATGCGCTGAAAAAACGATTTATAAAACATTTTCACCCAGAGAGATGTGTATCTTATGACGAATCGATGGTAGAATATTACGGACGACATGGCTGCAAGCAGTTTATAAGGGGTAAACCACGACGATTCGGGTACAAGATGTGGAGCTTGAATACTCCTTTGGGATACCTTATAAATTGTGAGATTGTATCAAGGATCAAAGCCTGACTGAGACAGGAACATTATTCCAAATTTGGGAAAAACATAACGCCTTTATTTTGCATGGTGGATGAATTTAACGAAATCATTAAAAATCTTAAGTTTTCATTTCATTTTGAAACCATATTCACGACACCAGCTGCTCTACATGGTCTCAAAAAACGTGGCTACCGTGGAACTGGCACAATTCGTGAGAACTTTCTCCCAAAATCATGCACTTCCCACTGAAAGACGAACTCAAGTAAAAGGAACGTGGTCATATTTAGAGCGCAAAAATGCAAACCACTGGAATAAAAGTAACAAAATGGGTTGACAATGCGGTAGTAAGTATAGCATCCACCATCCACCGTAAATTACCTATATCCAAGGCAGGAAGATACTCTCGTCAGGAGCCGAAAAAAAACCAAATGCTGTATCAGAATATAACCAGCATATGGGGGGACTGATAGCATGGATCAAAACGTGAATGCGTACAGAATTGTCGCAGAGGGAACAAATGGTGGTTCTGCATGTTTCCACTCAAAATGCATGGATTTTGTATCGTAAAGGTGGAAATGCAATGAGTCAACTTGAATTTCGCAGAGCGAATGCTACAATATATTGTTAAACAAATGGCTCTCAAAAGCCTCCTCAAAGTTACCGCAGAGTCGGAGCTCACGATATGGAATATTCTAGTCGTTTTGATAGAATAGATCACTTTGTAGTCGAAACACCTGGAAAAAAAAGGCGACGATGTGGTGGTCACAACTGCTGTAATAATTATAAATAATACTAAGTTCTATTTTATGTTAATAAATGAATTGATTTTTATTGTTTTGTTAAATGTATTGCTTGTGATTTCCTTTAAAATCACTACGGGCCAAAATGTGCGGGGTACATCCCAAGTAAGCGCAAACTAAATGTTAATTTCCCATAAAGTAACTCATTATCTGTAATGATCGGTAAATATCTCACCGAACTATTTAGTATGAGACGAGGCCTCAGGCAGGTCAAACACCAACCATGCAATTTCTTCAACATATTAATTGAGATCATCGTGGGAAAAGTTGCACTCAATCCAAATAATTATGAAAATATACGAATGTGGTAAACCCAAAACCCTGATCGACACTGCCTCGGAGCATAAGAATTCGCTTCTACAAAGTAGAAGAAAATTTGGGCTGAGGATCGGACCTTAATTTCGATGTTAGTTTAATAAATCCTAAGCAGTTTGAAATTTTGCGTTTCCATCTTTTCGTAACTGTTTCTTCATATTATAATTTTTTCTATTATCCCTCTCAGCAATCACATTTGTAGCGAGTGTTTCTTTTTAGGTGCATGAGAACTGTCGATATCGATAAGTATGGCTTCATAGCTGAGAATGACAAACTGTGTTGACATTTGTGTTCAGTATGGTTTGGCAAGTCGTCAAGAATTGTTTAACGCTGCAACACTGCTTCCAAATTTACTTTTGAAAATTTACTTTTGATAGTTACTTATAAAGATATAAATCTGTTCGCGAAGTTCAAAAAGCACTTCGTACATCTTACGGCTAATATAATCCACCTAGTCAGCAAGCAATTCGTTCAGCTATTGATCGTTTTAACACAATCAACAAATTGACTGTTTGGTGCGGTTCGCACACCGGCAATAAATTCGGCTCTTCTTTCTTTCAGAATTAGCACGCAGCTGCCGTTACACTGAACGGCGAGCGCTTTCGAGCCATGCTGATTGAATTTTTGTTTTCATAAATTAATCAACTAAACATCAACGATATTTTATTCCAACAATATTGCCGCGTGGTCCCACAGAGGTGGTCCTGCTCGCCGCCCCCCTCATTCGTGCGATTTGACACCTCTGGATTAGTTTTTATGGGGCTATGTTAAGGCATTGGTTTATGCCCACAAACGAGTAACACTTTAACATTGAAATGTTTATTGGAAAAAGTAGTCACAAACTGGTCTGGTCGGCAAATATATGCCGGAAATCGTGTTTAAGAAATAAATGTCGTGTAATTATGTACCAGATTATAATAAAAAATGCTCATTCCAATAATATTTCTGTGTTGTGTTATCATTGTAAGTTCTCATGCAGCTAAAACACACCCTATACATATCAATACTCTAGAAAATGACGAATCATTAAATAAATTTGTTACGCTTTTCCGGTTCACGTTGGGCAAATTGGTATTTATCTTTTCAAACGAATTGTAGCTCCCAAATTTCTTGATAACTTCGCAAAATAATTTATTATTTGTCTTCGGTTAGTGACTTGTGTAAATACACACCGCAGTGGCTTAATGGGCTAGACGCTGCTGAAGATGATGCTTCACAAACATCGAAACGATCGTCCAGCGAATGTGAGTTCGAATCCCACCCGCGGCATTTACATTTTTTTCACTAACCGGAGAAAACATGATCTCTTACAGCCTTAAAGGAAATTGCAACTTTAAAAATAACGAGGATCTAAAACAACTAAATATAATTTATTAATTTTTTTTTATTTTCCCGAAATGCATGAACTGTGATAGGTGCAATTTACGGTCAGTTATGCGCAAGTGTCCATCGTCTGAGCACAAAATCGTGGGCTCGTTCTCTGCACTGCCCACCTTAAATTTCTTTAGACTACGGTTGCGACTGCTTCTCAAACTAACATTCGTAACAGTATAAAATTGTAGGTGCCGATCAGAAAGCGTGCATCTCACTGTCTGTGAGGAGCTCCCCTAATTCCATAATTGGATGTATTGGGAAACCATATTATTTTTCTTGAGCAAGTTTTGAACCAATAAATAATTTATAATGAGTATTTACATTTCCATTACCTGTAAAAGTACAAATTGCTCTTGATGTAATATAAGGTCTGCAGTAGTTCAACTTACAAAACATGACTTTCCCAGTCTATAATCAGGGATATTCGCCAATTCGGAGTTATTCATAACACACTGGCCACACACTTGTTAAGTTCATGTGAACGACGTTCCAAACTATTGCTAACAATTGAAAAATAACTGTTTTGTACCCACAAAAATGTAGATAAACTTAATCAAACATTTGCCTTATTGAAAAATATTATGAATACCAAATAATGAAAACGCTGTACATTTTAGACTCACTAGGGTTTGTGAAGGAAAAATAAGCTGTAAGCGGGCGAATAAAGTTTATAGCAAGTCAACGCCCAATTTGTGTTTGCTATTGACGACGGATTTTGAAATAAATATATCAGCCTAATCGCACAAGTCACATTAACTTCACTTGCAATTGTTGATGTAACATCATACACAAACTCAGTACTTCCTGTGAGACTTTGGTAAATTTATCGGGTGATTCATCGTGAGGTTTGATTTATAATGTAAAATAAAGCACATAAAAAGAAGTGAATTTACAATTTTTAGTATCGGTTAAAAGAACAATTTATGGCATTTACTGTTTGAAAATGGTATCATGTAAATATTGACCACGACTACGTTTTAGGTGGTCCACTCCAATTTTGGGCGATTCGTTTCAGCATAGCTACTGGTATCTCGCGATTAATACGAGTAATGTTTTCTTCCAAAGCACCAGTCGTAGAAGACCTCAGACCCAAGAAAAACAAGTCCAAAGGAGTGATATCGCACGATTCAGGCGGCCAATTTACCGTACCAAAACGTGAAATTAAGTGCTCACCAAAATGATTTCTCAAGAAGTCCATTATTTCACGCGCTATATTACCACGCGCTTACACTCTTACTACTTACACTCCCAGCTACAGCTGTTACATTCTCTTCACTAAGTGCTGGATGTGGTCTAACCGATCGAGTACCATCCATTAATGTAAACTGGGACTCCAATTTTCGAATGGTACTGACAATAGTGGTTTCAGTAGGTCAATATGCGCACCGTAAATTCCTCGAATTGCACGAAAAACATTTCTCACAGAATGCTGATTTGCGCAATACAGGTGAGCAGTTTGGAGACGCTGTTATGGTGTGATGACTTCCCAGGATGACTTGTCAAACGATACTGAACAAAAATAACAACGCAGTTTGATATGAGTCATTCGTGGTGTATCAAACAAAAAGTCTATTGAAAATAAAACACGATATAAATTAACACAAGGAATACATACTTTACCCAATATTACCCAATACCCAAATTTCTTAATTCAATCTAGGGACGATGTCGAAAAATTAAGTGACTGAGAAAGTGACTTATATGATCAGGCTCCAAGTTTCTAGGGGGAAGCATTACTTCAAGTTACATATGTCAAAATCAGAGTTGAAATATACCGTGACATCATACAAATGTAGGATTGACTTTAAATCTCTTAGACGACAAAAGTGAACAACATTATTCATAAACTTCATATAAACTTGCTGTTAAGCGTAAAATACAGGCTAGGAAGCAGCACATTGTCTGTGCTATATAAACTACGTCTAGTTATTCGTTTTAGTGTTTAAAACTACAGTATAGTCATACTCCTTTTTTTCAAAATATATACTAATAAGCGAAAAATACATAACAGTAGCAAGTTGCATTACTACGCCCATTCGGGGGATCTACATATAATTTTTATTGGTTTGTGTATTTTGCAGAGTTGTCAAGAGATTACGCTAAAGTCTCCACCGAACCAAAAAATGTCAAAAAGAATATAAAATATTTGAAACTTGCATAGACCTTTAGCCAACTTGCATAGACCTACCGACCGAGAGGGCCACGTCCGCATAACGTGAGGACAACGTACACATTATAGACCGGTCTATAACGAGAGAGGAAGGATCATAAGTTCACACGTTGCTACCAACTACAGAAATTTTTCACCAGTTGGTATTACACTAACATAAATATGTATAAAAGTACATCACGAGATATTAATATAAGAGACTTCATAATATATAATAATAACGAACAAAACGAAAACCAAATTATAAATCAGACCACATAGTAAGGATAATGTAAATTTACATATGTAAGGGAATGTTTAGCACTAATGCAATCGGTTCAAATGACAAACTATCCTAGACTTTGTAGTTTCCAAACTGCCAGTGAAGTCAATAAACTGATATAGCTCATTAAAGTCACGACACATTCTCCTAACTGGATATAAGGACTCGTAACTCGATCGCAGAAACTCGATGTGAATGAGTTTATAGTACCTCGTGGGTCTTAATGGGACATGTATGGAAATCTTAGATAACAGAAATTCAGAACATATACATCCATCAATTATCTTCAAAACTGTAATAGAGTTTATCATGGTGCGTCTACTACTAAGAGTCGGCAATGTGATCTATGCTAGTCTACTGCTATACGAAGGAAGATTATGGTTCGGGTTCCATTGAAGGTTTCTCAGACAAAAACATGAGAAATTGTGTCTGGACCGATTCAATCATATTAGCATACAAATTGTTCTGGGGGTCCCAAACAACAGATCCATATTCGAGAATAGGGTGGACTAGTGAAGTAAAAGGATATTTCGTAACGTAGGGATCTAAAAATGCCTTTGCCCAACGTTTAATAAAGTTCAGAACGCCATATGCCTTATTTACCATCGTAATTATGTGGGAGTTAAAATTCAATTTTCTGTCCAAGAGAACACTAAGATCAACAAATGAATCCACCGATTCAAGAATATTCCCACCTAAAATGCATATGCTTGGTTTCGCACCAAGTAGACAAATACCTCGGAAGTAAAGTATATTGACAAGGATCATTAATGATTTAGAGTGCATTATGGAGGCGGGTAAGTCGTTAATGAATAACAAGAATAGAATCGGGCCAAGAGGACTGCCCTGAGGCACCCCAGATGACACAAAAATAGATCTTGAGAATGATCGACCAAATGATACCATCTGTTCTCTGTTCATTAAGTAAGAACTAATCCAATTCAGCATGTTACAATTAAACCCCATTGCCCCGAGTTTATATAATAACAAATTGAGGTTAACTTTATCAAAAGCCTTACCTAAGATCGGTAAAAATCACATCAGTCTGATCTCCATTAATAAAGCCGTCAATAATAGAAGAGGAAAACTGAAGTAAATTAGTCACGGTGGAACGACCCTTCCGAAAGCCATGTTGTCATGGATCTACAATAGAGGAAACATGATGAGAAATTACCTCTGTTACTTACTTCTCAACAAGTTTAGGAATGGCACTCAATTTTGCAATTCCCCTACAATTTGCAACATTTACTAAACTACCAGATTTGTGTAGAGGGATTATGTAAGAGCTCTTCCACTGTGCAGGAAAATGACCGAACTTCAACGAAGCGTTAAATAAGAGAGTCAATGGTAAGCTGAGAGAATTGGAGCAGTATTTCAACATAGAGTCCGTGATACATCAGGACCAGATTTATTTGAGGCTTTCAGTCTGATTAATTTATCTAGCAACCACGAAGAATTTACGACAGGTGCATCAAACGGAATGGTAGAGCGGACAGTGACGGGTATGATTTGGAAACCTCACAGGCTCGGGTGGAATAAATAGATGCGAAAAAATCGGCGAAACCATTAGCAATAAACTCTTCATCTGAATAATCAATACCGTTCATTTTGATCCTACAAGGTGTGGAAGACGAATTACGCTTCAAGTTAACAAATCTAAAGAATGACTTGGGGTTCCGTTTAAAATTAGCCTTTAACTTATCCAAATATAATCTGTAACTCTCACGAGATTTAGAGTTGTATCTACTCCTAGCAACAATATACCTAGCATAGTCTGCTAGCAGTCCAGATTTTTTCTACTTTTCGAACATCTATTCCTTACATTCTTGAGACCGTGTAGAGCCCTTGAGGACCATGGGGGACCAGTATTACCCATTACAGGCCTCTTGGATACAGACTTAGAAATATAGCTATTAATAATATTATAGAAATCATCCAGGGTAAATTCAACTTCAAAAGAATTATCACACTGACAAATACTATGCCAGTCGGTGTAAAAGTAAGTTTATTCAAAAGAATAAAGTTCGCACGCGAAAAGCATAGGCCAACATAGGACGAAGAGCGATTGCAACCAACCTGCATGGTATCATATGTATAATTAATTCCCAGCGTTGGATGGTAACTATCCTCAGGAGAAATTAACGGATCAATTCAAATATCAAAGTTGTTAGAATCATCCACTAAAACTAGATCAAGGACTCGAATCATAGAACTGGGATTGAATCAATTGAATCAAGCCAATTTTGGATATATGCGTAACAAAATCAGATGACCAATCACATGGTGTCAATGGAGTTAGAGAATTGGTATCGGGTAAAGACACCCATGTCACAGATGGCAAGTTAAAGTCACCCAATACTAAAATACGGTCCTTTCTATTGGCTAACGCAATAAATTTTGCAATAGCGTCAAAATGCTCTTGATATACCTCAAAGCATGAAGATGGTGGTATATAAGAACACGTGACAAATAGATTAAATTGCTTAAATTAATGGACACCACAATAAATTCATAAATTTTATAGAGAATAATGAGAATGTTAAGTGCATGTGCATGAGCTTGCAGTGTAAAGTTTCGAACTAATTTCAATTAATTAAAATAAAATCGGAAGTAGTGTAGAGTCGTCAGGAGAAACCTTACTTGGCCTGAAATTATCTGTAGATGACCAGTGATAACATCGAACTCGTTTAGTGACAGCACGTCTATTTACTTTCACAGTTTGTTGATTTCGTTGGTTCCCTAAAAGAGCGCGGTTTAATCTTCTAGTTATTTCCACCATGAACTTTTGTCAGGTATAATTCAACTGTTTCCTCTTCTTTTAGATAACTTCACCGTAATGTTGCATTTATTCTTCTGTCTGAGTGTAAGTATTTGTATCGTATTCCAGCCTTGTCATTTCATTCGTGTTTAAGTTATTGAATTACCAATTAATAAATTTAAATTTTTTCGGTTAATGAGTTCATTAAAAAAAAGATTTAGCATAAGACCATGGATAACAATTTAATGCAAAAATGCACGGTTTAATTGGTTGCTGTGAAATGGAATGGAAGATATAATCCAACGAATTCTTTGAGTGTCGGTGCATAAATTGTTTAAGTAATCGCTGTTTTCACATTTCATGAAGAAAATAAATACCAATAGATGTGCTAATCGAATATAGTGTGATTGTTGGAGGTGGTAGTTTTAAATTTACAGTACTGTCTTTCAATCCCTTGTAAAATCGTATATGTGGGCGTCCATAATTTTGGTGCATACATTTTCGGCCGCACGAACTACAATAGTTACACAATATGGTAATCTGTTGTTGGGAGATTTTCAGGACGACAGTACCCAAATTAACAACGAGTTTCGCTGGGGTATTTCGAAGGTATTGACCACTGTTGTGTTCTTAGGTAATGTTGAATACCACATTTAATGCAGGCAACCATCATAAGCAGCAGTTTCCACCATTATTAACGCAACTACAGATTGTGCTGCGTTCATTTAAATTCCCTGGCATTTAATGTTAATTCTGTGTAAATAAAACCCCAAACGATTTGTCCCAACAAAAGAGTTTGTAAATATAGAGAATAAATGCGTGCAACACGTGAACGCTAATTGAAATGCATTTTTACAAAAACAAAAACCGTGAACTGAGATAAATATGCAATGCAAATGAATTTAAAATTTTAATGACATTCAGAACAGAGCTGATAGGAGAAGGACACATATTGAAGGCATAATAGGGTAATTAAGTTGTGAAGGAATTTTAATTTCATAGTAGAAAAAAAATCACTATTGTACATATACCAGGACTACAATCACTCTGATTAACTGCGACATATACCGTAGGCATAATTCTGGGTCCTCAAGATATGCGTCCAGGCAGTCCTATTATTTATCATCTTCACAACTTTTATCATGTTTTACTCGTCACCATAAAGGGTTTTTAATAGTCATAAAATTATTATTTAATAGCATTAAATTATTCAAATAAAAAATATATAACTGGTCATGAAAATAACAAAAAATACACACTTGGTCATACACTAATATTGGAAAAATTATAAATGTTTTTATATGCAAAATATATAACATAAAATACAGGTCAAGTTGGATATTAAGCCAGTATTAAGAAAATGTTGGATTTCAAAATATTTGTAATTCGTATATACAGGGTAACTTTCTTATACCTCATGTAAATTCAGACTTTTTCCAGGCATTATTATAGCCTATATAATAGTTCGTAATTGCTTAATGTCAATAGGTAAGGCTTCATAGTTAAGATATGGTTGCCCAGCAAAAATAAAATGAAGTAGTTCTAGTAGATGTTATTCTTTTTGTACATCTTCTGCAACACTATGTGCATATTTAATGCAATTTTGACGCTGATCAATAACAACTCCGAAAAATCTACATTTGCATCGCATCCATTATGAGTATTATGATGCAAATTTATTAAAGAGCTAAAGGGATAGTGGACAAGTACAAAGATGCCTAAATATATTACTTGTATTTAATTTGTATTTACTTTCTTTCGAATTGATTTTCATTTATTTTCTTTTTCACCTGTTGACAGAAGCTTTTGGAGTACTATTAAAAGGACAATTAATAAAATAATTAGTTAAACCCTAAAGTTTTTGCTTAAAGTCAGAACTTTTTAATAGCATAGCACTTGTTGCCAAGTTTCAAATGACAAGAGAATTACAAATTGTTGAAATAATAGTTTTGGTTGCTCGTTTGCGGACGAAATATAGCTTAAAAATTTTAGCATAAACTGCACTTCCAAACAGTCAAACAAGAACTAGTGCTGCATTGGACAACGCAATATTAAAAGAAGTACTTCTGCACCTAAATTAGCACTACATCTTACCAAGGAGTTGTGGTGCAAATTCTACTTCTTGGTATACTCTTTTTTTTGCTGGGTGTCTTTAATAATTGTATTCTCCTAAAGACGGCTTTCATAAGATTGCTTATGTGTAGAAAATATCCGAACGATTTAACCCGTAGCGGTGCTAATCAGTTTTCCTGCAGTGCTTCCTCATTGCTCACGGTGCATTGTGTTAGTGAGCCAATAACACCAATAAAGTTTTATTGCAGTCAGGCTGACATTTCTTAAAATTAATATATTAATGAAATTTTTGCCTTGGATCTTCTGCTAGCAGCATTGGTGTCTTCAATAAATGCGCAGTAGGGTGTACGGAAGAAAATTGTTTGGAGTGGAGTTCTCAAAAAATGCGCATTGAAGTGCTCACCGCGTGAAGGTCAAACTTTTTCCACAAGGGAAGTTATAGTCCCCTACCAATGGCTGAAGTATAAATTTCTACAATATTTTGGTAAAAAAAATATTTTTGGGGCAATATGGGGTTCAAACGACGTGTTGTGATGAGTAGAAACAGAAAACGCAATTTGTGCAGCATTTTCGGTCACGCATACTTCTAAATTAGTTTTATCTTGTATTTTACATGATAATTGTATTAAGTATATAAAATAGACACAATTAAATGCTAATTCGCGAACTAAAAGAATAAAAACTCAAAAATATGCTTGACCAAGACTTCAAAATGCTGTCATGAATTAATTACGCATTAATTATGCTCATCATCTCATCACCTCGTGTGAGTCCCATTTTATACAAAAAACATATTGTTTTTACAATCGAAATTTCAACGGCCGGTAAGGGACTATAAGTACCCTCGTATGAAAAAGGTTTGACGTCCCCGTAATGAGATCTGCAATACGCATCTTTTGATACCCTCACGAATTTAACAATATGCCTCAATATTCTTCTTGTAGTCCTCATACATAGAGCAGCTATTTAACCCTTCTGCGCTCCTTGGGTCAAAATGACCCAATTTTATATTTCAAATACAATATTTTTTCTCTATATTACAAGTTATCTAGCTGAAACTGTATGATATCCTCAACGGCATGGCAAACTATGATTTAGCAAGAAAAAAATGTATTTAGTTATTTTCGGGTTTTCTCTGCATGCAAATATGTAAACTATATACATCTATTGTCCTGTGGGCCAATTTGACCAAAAGGTAATTACGATTAGTTATGCTATATTTAACTATTTTTGTTACCAATTTGAATGAGAGCGTTCGGAAAATAGGAAACATTTGAACTCCTTTTCGCCATTTCTATTATGCGGGAACATCCCGCCTAATGTCATCTCAACCCTTGTTACAGACGAACTTTCCCATTCAACCACCTTCCCTCTTTATGTGACCTCAGACAGACCACAAATGAGGATAACATATTTCTGCAACCGGCTCGATCTTCAACCACCTGCTTCATTTGGATTTCTTCATAATCAGTATGATAGATTATTCGTAATTGCACCACCGACGGCCACATTTTTTAGGCTTAGTCATTCGTTAGACAAGTGTTGATTCTTCATTCATGTCTGTTTTAACAAATGCAACCCTGGTAGTCATTATTGTCCTTACTAAAACGACAGCTGCTCAACAAATACTAGAACGGATTCGTCCACTGCGTAGCCACTCGATGGACACAGTTTAGGTCAAGTTGTATGTGATGAGAACGAAATGTTTTTGGAGAATGATGATGATGGAAACGATCAATACTACTCTTCAAGCGAAAGTATTGAGGGAATGATTCTGGAAGATCAAGTCAACAGGGACCGCTGCAACTCCATTTCATATTTATGTAAACATTATAGTTCTCTTTGGCAGGAGTAAATACGACTTCAAGCTGGTTGGTTCACGAAAATCAAATTTTAACAAAGAACCTTGGGCCGACCAAACATATTATATCACGGATATAAAACCAACATTTATATTTCTTTCCAAATAAAACAACTAGTTATTCAAATAACCAACTGGCAAAACATTGATTTGATTGCACGACATATGAATGAAATATATCCAGCTGGAAATCCTAATATAAATTTCATTATACGAAATGCTAATATAAAATATAAATTTTATCTTCTGGAACTGTAAACATTGTAACTGTAAAACATTGTAAATTCATATTCGCACATTCTATGAGCAGTTCCGCCGAGTACGAGAGACTGTAAAAACTAAAAACTCAAAATGTGAATGTCAGTTATGTAAGTCAGTTTGTTTTCAAACTGCAACAAAAATTAATAATATATATTTATGTTTATAATTTAGTCCATGAAACGAAATGATAATTATTAGATTTATAGACAGTGATAGATAGTGAATTAGTTATCAAGTGATTCTCTATTTTTCTTTTATGTATTTTTTTGTTGTGTTAAAAAACTAGAATAATAAATTTCTCCCAAAAATGTCGTGTTTTTAGGTCAAATT
The DNA here is from genome assembly GCA_963931995.1 of Phaonia tiefii. Lineage (NCBI taxonomy): Eukaryota > Metazoa > Arthropoda > Insecta > Diptera > Muscidae > Phaonia > Phaonia tiefii. The sequence continues at coordinate 323,335,811 of OZ008368.1, read as the reverse complement.
GACCCAAGGATCATGGGAGGGGTGCATATGCAAGGAATGTAGAAGGGTTAACCATATTTCGCAATAGCGGGATGCTCCAAATTGTTGGCAATATATTTGCAGCGATTGATATAACTCCATAGAATAAGAACAAGAGATAACTGGAAAAGTAGATTGGACTTTTGTAAACTAATAAATTTTTCAAGATTAGTCCATCATTGTGATGAGACAATGTTTTAAGTATGCCAAGGACAAGATTATATACAATTGTGCTCAAACAGTTAGCCACTCACATACAAGACATACAACCTCGTGCAATTTTTTAAAAATGGAAAAAAGTGACATTCGAGTGCTCATTAAACATTATATTTTGCGAAAAAAAAACCAAGCAAACCAATGAAAAGCTTAATAAATACTATTGGGGCTCTGCACCATCGATTTAAATGGTAAAAATGTGGTTTACTGACTTTCGTTGTGGTCGCACAAGTACAAATGACGCTAAACGTTCAGGACGGCCAATTGAGGTCAATACACCCGAAAACGTGGAAAAAATCCACGATATGGTGTTGGCCGATGGAAGAGTAAAAGTTCGTGAGATTGTCGATACTATTCGTATAGGCATTTCATGTGGTTTAAGAAATCTGTCTTCAAAATGGGTGCCGCGTTTGCTCTCAATTGACCATAAACGTAACCGTGTAACTACTTCAGAGGATTGTTTGGAGTTGTTTAACCGCAATTCGAAGGAGTATTTGCAGCGTCAAGGTAAGCCTGTCGGCCAATGCTGGCAGCAGTTTTTTGGGATGCACGCGAGATAATCTACATCGATTACCTTCGAAAGGGAAAAACAATAAACGGCGAATATTATGCCAACTTATTGGATCGATTTAACGAGGATTTAAAAAAAGTGTTATTTCTCATCAAGATAATGCACGGGTGCACACGTGCGCATCTCCATGCAATTCAATGAATTTGGCTACGAATTGGTACGTCATCCGCCATATTCTCCGGATTTAGCCCCCAGTTAATATTTTCTATTTCCAAGTCTAAAGAAATGGCTCGGTGGAAAGAGATTTAGCTCCAACGATGAAATTATTGATTAAACAAATGAACTTTATGGACCTAGAAAAATCCCATTTTTTGGAAGGGATACAAAAATTGGAGAAACGTTGGACTAAGTGTATTGAGCTAAAAGGAGATTATGTTGACAAATATATTTTTTGTTTGCAAAAAAAAAAAACTGTGTTTCATTCAAAAAGTCACGGTCTTATTGATCCGCCCTCTAAAGAAATAATATATTTTTTTAAATAAACTGAATTTTAATAAATAATCAGATTTCAGATTTGCTATTTAGTTTTAATTGTTAAATATTCATTATATATCTTGATGATGCTATACAATGGAGTAGCGAAAATAAATACAAGAAAAGCAAATCTGCAAAAGAAGCAAATAAAGAAAAGGTCGAACAACAGAATACAAATATTAAACTAAATTTTATGAATTTTATGCTGCTCACGTAATTAAGCTACCTTGATAAGAAAATAGTTTAGTAACAAATTTTTACTTTTTGGAAAATTTTATATTAAATAGGGTTAGATCTTGCTGGGAAATCTCTTATGGTTAATGACTTCTTTACATCTCTTTCCAATTGAGCTAACTAAAGCAGCACATTTGTAAGGCGTAACTTTGTACCACTCATCCCGTATCATTGCCCACAGTGAAGCTTTGTTTACAGCTTTGTTACTCACGAAAACGGCTCCATACATAATTCCCCAGAGATTCTCAATTGCGTTTAGGTCGGGACTTTGTGCTGGCTACTCAAGAATATGCACACGGTTAGCAATCCTTCAGCCAGTCCTTCACCATCCGTGAGCAGTGCCCCGGGTCATTGTCCTGGTGAAATATCCAAGATCAAGGTAAATCGGTGCTTAATCTGCTGGTACTGTTTCCTATAGTATATTCTTGTATATTCTGCTAGGCATTTTGTCTTCTTTTTTTATCATTACTGATGGTACTAATACTGATGAACTACCATGTTTATCCATTTTCTTGGTGTAACGTGGATTTAATTCTTGAAGTGGCGGACACTTGGCGCAAGGGGTTTCAACATTTTCGAACACTTTGAATTTTGATGCATCGCTCATAACAACCAAAGTCCAGAGCTTTGAGTCTTTAATACGCTGCTGCTTAGCAAATATCAATCATTCCTTGTTTTTTGACATGTTGGGTTTACACATCGCTGTTCTCCGACTTGTCCCCTGATTTCAGTAGAAGTCAAAAGTTGGTAGGACTTGCTCATCGTAACGAATCGCCTGTCATCAGCTGGTGTAAAATTTTCGAAAATTTTATTTGTCTTGTAATATTTTATTGCGTTCTTCACTCTCCTTCTCGAAAAATGTAAAACCTCGGTGACCTGAGAAATGGTTTGATATTTTTCAGAACATTTCCATATAATTTTTTTCTTCATTCGCGTTGAACTTTTTTGCTAGCCCGTTTAAAAAAAAATATTATACCCAATGCAGTTAAAAACACTTTTTGGGATTAGACAACGAATTAAATAAGAGGTACGATTAAATAAGGCCTTTTACAGGTGATACTCTCTGTTTTCAAATTCAATGGTATAATTAAGTGAGCGCTTGCATGTGAAGTTTGGTAACGAAAACTTGAACCTCATCACAAAAGTTATCCATATACCTTTAAACTTTCCATTCATTTTTATCAGAACAAACATCAGTATAAATAACATACAAAAGAAAAGTTGTGGAAATCCACCGTCAAAATTTGTTGTCGTTTTTCATATTCCATTTGTATGTGGATTAACTGTATGAGCACAAGTGTATTTCGAAACTCATTTTTAAAATTTGGCCATATTTCAATTATGTCATATTACAATCACAATAAAGGCTTCTTTTTGATATAAATAACAATTAACTTGTAAATTATATTTACAGTTACGTTGTCTAAAAAATGCTCGTAGCACCTGAACACATTTTATAACGTTGAACATTCAACATTGTAATGTATTATAATTGATGGCATATTTTTTCATATTAATTTAAGGTTGCATGTTATGTCAATACTTTGCGACAACCACTGTGACGTATGAGTGATATATGAATATCATATTGCAATTATATATTGCTTATACGTACCGGCAAACAACCAATGCGATTGAAGTTTGCATTTTTGGTTTTCCATAACTTTTACAATGGCATTGTAGTTGTAATCGCTTCAAAATAAATCGACTGAAAGTTTGAATAAATCAATATTGCATTGATTTGTATACGATTTCATTTGCAATATGAAACATATGTATATATGTATATATATATCGATATCAGAGTCGTCGGCAAGGGTATCGTTTGTTGGTGGTGTCATCATGTATACATTTAAATTTACCATAAGAGTCGTTAAAATAAATTAAGAGGCAAAACTTGATATTTCACCATACATGCGCCAAATTAATTATATGATATTTATAATTTGTAGTTTGATTTGTATTACCAATTCCAAAAATGTAAACACTTTTGGCAATTATGTTTATTGTCAAACCCTTGCCTTCAAATCTGGCCGTTTTGGTTTTCAAATATTTTCTATGCAACAGGTTTATAAATTTGAAGGTACTACAAAGCAACTCAAATCAAAGCCACAAACCTCTACACATAAAATATTTTACCGTCAAATAAATTCAAAATAATTGAAAGCATACATATAGACAAATAATCAACAATAACAGATTTGTGCCATTCAATCAAGCAATCAATCAAGAAGGCGAAGTTAATATAAAGAATTTAAAAAATAAAAATTAAAACAAAAAAAAAAGAAATATTTGGGGATGCTTTTTAAGCTTAGGAAAATGTTGTTTCACTTGTAATTTCAAGAATTTTCAAACTTTTTTCACTCGCCTCAGATTTTGAATAAGGCATTGAAAAAGCTTTCGGTTTTTTATATTTCAACTGATATGATGCAACGGCTTGGATGTGCCATCGCATGCAGATATTTCCGCTTACAATGACTTTTATCATAATGTTATGAATGGAATCAATTATTTACATCGCCGCATTACTTCCTAGTAACTTAACATTAAATTTTAGCTTTGTTTGCTATTGCGAAATGTCAAAACAAAATTTGGTAATTTAGTAAATTTTGAAAAATTTGCCTAAAATTTTTGCAATTTAAAATTTTAAGACGCGCCCTTGACTCGGAGGTGTTATTTACGAAAAACTTTAACCCCAAAAAGCACTGGCCAATTTCAATTAAAATTGTGATTGTGCCCGGCGAAAAACTGCTGTTTTCAGAAAATGTACGCTGATTCACTCAATTTTTGAAGTGACTGTACCACGCCCCTGGCTGACGCACATTCAGATGTTCTTCCATTGGTTGTAGATTATTACATCAGCTATCGACTACTTTGATCAGAATTCAATTATATTAAGGCGCACACTTGCCATGGTCAAAAAACTTTAACAATTAAAAAAAAACTCAAATTTGGTTTCAATTTTGGACCCCCATATATTTTTTGATCAAATTATAATATCGCAGCTGTGTTAAAGTGAGATTTATCACTAACATATAGTGACTCTACCGTGTGCTTGTTGACTAATAAAACAAAAAAGACATGGACGCAAAATAAAAAAAATGTAAAAAACTTGGGTAAGTTTAAAGCCGTTTTTTTAAATGGCTACAAATTTTATAGAAAAAAACTTTTGGACAAAACAAAAAAATTGGGAAGAGTTTTTTATATTATTAATCTTTCTGCATTCATAGATTCATGTAAATATGTAGACAAAATAAATGACTGCCAACTAAACTCATATATCAAGAGGTGCAAAACAAAAATATTCTTGCCCATATGCTCAAGACAGTGTACGTGATATGCGTTTCCCACACTGTCATTTTACATATTGCTAACAAGCAGGAAGTCAGAATAACTGAAAAGGGCAACTTGATGAACATTTACTACTTGTACAAATGTATAAGAATAAGATGACAAAATATTGTCAGGAGCACATCCAGATGTAGTTGCTCTTTGATTAATTTGCATTCATGCTGGTAAAAGTTAATGTGGGGATTGATGGCCATGCGCTAAGCTATGCATGTTACTACACAGATATTGTTGGTTTTAGGCTAAAGGATATATTGAGTATAATGATAGAATTTGTGAGATGGGTAATAAATATATCAATTTGACAAAGACTTATAAAATACAATCTCAAGAAACATGTCTCAAATATATAAATATATACCAAATCCAAATAATATTTGAATTGCGCATCTCTGTTTTGATATCCTGTAGCACAAGAGCGATATTTTTTCTGGAGAAAACGTAGCGATCCCTTACTGATTATCCGATTCTTTTAATTATCCGATTATAAGTGGTGCTGTATTAAATACATCCATTGGACAAAGCCCCATATGGAGGTAGGAAAATTATTATTTTTCCGAGTGGAAGCACAGTTTTTTTTTTTGCGATTTTTTGGAGAAAAAAATTCTTCCATTTGAAATGGACCACACTATATGAAAGTTGCTTAGAAACCGGGAAAAAATTGACTATTTGTTGGATTGGACGTCCCGTTTCCGAGATATAGAAAATTTTTTCTAAAATTTTCACACTGTCCACAGCCGTGGGTAACGGGTGAAGGTCGCTTACCCATTCCCCATGTGTAATGAGTAATGGTGCAGGGTAAGTTCCCATCGTCCTGGGTAACTAGTCATTATTTTCCACATACCCTGTGGGTAATAAGCAAACGTTCATTACTAGCCATTCCCCAAAGTGATGTGTATGGTTTACACAGGGGGGTAAATACGAACTCTGTTTATAACCATATACAAACAGTTATAATTTAAAAATATCATATGTATGTTTAAGTTAATTTGTGTCATCCACAATAATAGTTCGTACATACAAGTGCCCACATTTTTTGCACACGTTTATGAAGGCGTCATTTGTGGCGCCAGATTCAGCGATTGCGGTAAAAAGTCTAACTTTACCTCAATTTCAATACACCCGAAAATGTCGAAAAAATCCACGATATGGTATTGGCTGATCGAAGAGTAAAAGTACGTGAGGTTGCCGATACCATAGGCATTTCGAATGGCAGTGTTGTTTCAGTTTTAAATGATCAGCTGGGTTTAAGAAAGCTGTCTGTAAGATGGGTGCCGCGATTGTTCTCAATTGACTATAACCGTAATCGTGTTACAACTTCTAACGATTGCTTGGAGTTGTTTAACCGCAATTTTGCGGAGTTTTGTCACTGTGAATGAAACACGGATCCATTACAACACTCCGGAGACGAAGCAGCTGTCTACACAATGGATTTCTCCTGGTGGGCCTAGGAGGCCTAGGTAAGTTTATTGGCCAATAATGTGAAGGCAACAGTTTTTTGGGATGCACGCGGGACAATCCACATCGATTACCTTCAAAAGGGGAAACAATAAACGGCGGATATTATGCCACCTTATTCACCCGATTTAACAAGGATTTAAAAAAACGACCCGCCAAGAAAAAAAATTCTTTCATCAAGATAATGCACGGGCGCACACGTGTGTAGTCTCAGTGGCAAAATTCCATGAATTGCGCTACGAATTGATACATCATCCGCCATAATCTCCAGATTTAGCTCCCAGTGACTATTTCCTCTTTCCAATCCTAACGAAATGGCTAAGTGGAAAGAGATTTAAATCCAACGATAAAATGGTTGATCAAACAAATGCCTATTTTATGGATCTCGAAAAATCCTACTTTTTTTTAGAAGAGATGCAAAAATTAGAGAAACATTGGACTAAGTGTATTGAGCTAAAAGGAGATTGTGTTGAAAAATAATTTGTTTTTGCAAAAAACAAAATGTGTTTCATTCCCAAAAGTCACCGGCTTATTCATCCGCCCTCTATATCAACTGGGCATAACAGTCTTGTCAATAAGTAAAATATACAAGCACTGTAATAACATTCTTTTGATATCGTATAGAAAAATATATGTCAGCCATTGTTTTTTTCCAAAGCATATCTAATTCTGGGTCTATACAGCGTAAAATGTGAAAATGTATTGCTGCGATATATGTCGATGCATTTTCCACAAACTTGTATCTCATTTTCTGTTTAAAATAGTAAGTTTTCTGAAAAGTCCCCGTGTAATGTTCACATATAGTTTATCTTGTACAGAAAAGTCTCATGAAAAATCAAATATCTAACTTTGTAACAAGCGCTTTTGTAACAGAAACGAAATTAAATTTACCGTGACAAATATTTGAACACGTATTCATATATATATATTGTATTATATTATATTATATATTATACATTTTATATTACATATATATAATATATTATATATTACACTTTTATATATTATACGTTTTATGCGTTGTATTTTTCAATTCATATGAATAAGGTTTTCGAAATACCCAAATTGGTTAATGCAACGTAATTTCTGTAGCAACAATTTCTATTCAGTAAGACCTATTTTTAATTTATCAGTAACTCAGTAAATGCAGTAAATATAGACTTTATCATGGAATTTCCAATGAATGAATTTCATTTCGAACTATACTTTTCCCTGAGTGAATTGAAAGTTTGTAAAATTATAATTACTGAGGGTATTTTAAAGATCTTGGGAAGTATGAACGGCTTCGTCAGTTCGCTTCTCTTTACAAATATCTTTCCCCCAGCTACATAAATGGCACTGCAAGAGATTTTGAATATTTAAAAGATTTATATATTCACTGCGGAACCCATTAACGGCGACCGTAACCATATGGTAACGCTGACAGGGTGCCACGTTATCCGAAATTTTAAAAACGTTTGAATGAATATCATCAAATTTTTTCCAGTATTCAACAAACGAATGTTAGTAGTGAGCGTGAGCGCTAAGTGGAAACAAGTATTTTTTACAAGTGAGAAAAAAAAGTGAAATGGAGAGACCTTTCAAGTACGAACATTAATCAGTAATACAAAAAGTTATGCAGTACGGGTTTTTGGATTTCGTTATTTGGTTATAATATTAAAGTATCATAAAAACACAAATATAAATTATTTTATAACTTTGGTGATATTTTGCGTCTAGTTGAATTTAACTGTTACCATATGGGCACAGTCGTCACAACCCTAGTGATTTTAAATATTCTTTATAAAAGTTTTCTTTTTTCTTGTTTGATTGCAATTTTTATATATTTTTTAAATTTATTGGTTTGAAATGCGTTTGTGTAATACTTATGCATTTTAAGCATTTACAAAATATGTATATACATATATACTTTTTGCGATAATTTGAGATTTTTTGATTTGTAACTTATTTTGTTTATCAAAATGTTCCTCCAGTTATACTTAGTTCAAAAATACGGACGCAGCTTTGGAATATTTAGGAACTTTATTAGAATCCATCGACGAAAAAGCTTTGGCGGGCACAATTTTCCTCGATTTACCTGACGCTCCCGGTTGTCTGGAGAAGATGATAGGGAGGAAGATGAAGGAAGTTTTGCAGATAGCCGTCATCGCACACTACCTTTGCAGCCATGCGAATTGCGAATGGAGAATGCTAAATACGATTATGAACAGCTTCCCCATCTCAGTTCATATGGAGATATTTCTGATGTTATAGCAACCGTGAGCAGTATAATTGATGTATGCATTTATATTATATCGAGTATGTGATACTCGATACTCTAAACGGAAGTGTTTCAGAATGTAGAAATCTCTGAAGCACCAAAAGTTAAGAGCCCGAAGAGATTGGAATACGCTTCAGTTATTCCAGCTGGGCAATCAACTACACATGCACATACTTTTAAGCAATTCGACAAAGAACCAATTAATAATAAGTCATCTTCGAGCAATCTTTCGAACACTATTCCACACTTGGGCGATCAGTTCTTATGGGAAAATGATAAAAAAGACGGAACTAAACCGATATTTCCAATACCAGATTATCGAGGTTGCGCACTTTCTCCTTGGGAAATGTTTGAACTTTTTTCGATGACGATATGTTTTCAATGATAGCGCAGGAAAGTAATGCATACGCCGTTCTAAAAGAAGACAAAAATCCGGAGATAACTTCATATGAATTGAAATCCTTTATTGGTATAATGGTAATTAGTGGATATTCACAAGTTGCAGACATGAGGTCATATTGGTGTAGAGATGGCGACTTGTATAACAATATGATAGCGTCGGCAAAGACTCGCGATCGTTTTGAAACCATATCAAAACTTATTCTGTGGCCGTCGGTGGTGCAATGGTAGTGTGCGCGCCTCTTGTACATGAGATCCTGGGTTCGATCCCTGCTCAGACCACCTTAAAATTTCTTTCGGCGGCGGTCACCTCGCATAGTGACGGCGACACTATCGAGTATTTGGCCATGAAAAAGCTTCTCAAAATTCCGTTCGGAATCGGTGTAAAACTGTAGGTCCCAATCAGTGAGTGAAAACTGGAAAGCGCACAGATCAGTGATTGTGAGAAGCTCCCCCTGTCCCTTCAAGGGATGTAATGGGAAACTATTTATTTATTTATCAAAATTTATTCACTTTGCACCTCTAACAGCTATGGATCCTACCGACAAAATGTGGAAATTACGTCCAGTATCTGACCGACTTAGCGCAAACTGTATAAAGAACTTTCACCCGGAGCAGGACTTATCATGTGACGAGTCCATGATAGCATATTATGGGCGTCATGGTTGTAAGCAATTTATACGTGGAAAACCAATTCGGTTTCGATTTAAAGTTTGGTGTGTGAATACACCAAAAGGATATCTTTTAAACTTTGAAATATACCAAGTCAAAAATCCGCGAATGAATCGAGTTTTGGAACTAAAGTTTGGAAAATGTGTGGCTCCATTATTGGAAATGGTACACGCTTTCCACCGCAATTAAAAGCTCATCATTACAGTTTTTTTCGACAATCTATTTACTGCACTTCCGGTGCTGTTTTTCTTGAACGCCTGGAACAGTAATGGTAGAATGGCAGAATACCTCGAAATTGTCCATTACCAACAAATAACGTCCTTAAGAAGAAACCAAGTGGTACTCTCTATTCAAAAACTATTTCCGATTTGGATATTTCCATTACAAAGCTGAGTTATAATTCTGTAGTATGTGCAGCATCTACTGTATTTGGAGCAGGTCCTGTAGAAGTACCGAAAAGGTACTCGCGCGAATCTTCGACATACATTAACATCCCAAGGCCTATCGTATTCAAAGAGTACAATAAAGCTATGGGTGGAACAGATCGCATGGACCAAAATGTATCGTACTATCATATAGCTACGCGAAAAAATTAATGCTGGTGGTCTATATTTACATACTTTATTGATGTAGCTATACAAAGTGCATGGATTTTGCATACTAATGCTGGCAGCGAATTTCGGCGAATCATCGCAACGCACTACTGCAAGAAATATGCCAATTTTGGGCAAATTCAGAATGGAGGAAATAAACACAATATTGCGGAAGCTGATCCACGATTTGATGGATTGTGTCATTATGTTGGGTCTTCAAAATCACGTTGCAGATGTGCATACCAGTTTTGCAAATCTACTACGCGGCTTATATGCAAAAAATATGGCGTTGGCCCAAGTTGCTTTGAAATATATCATACTCCATCAGAAAATAAATAAACACATGTAAAATTAATTCATATGACACAATAAAATGTTTTTTTTTTAATATATGTTATAATTCTTCACTTTATAGCGCTTTTGGAATTTTTTCTAAGGTTGTGACGACTGTTACCATATGGTAACGGACAGCGGCGGGCAAACGGTGGGCGGGCCAAAAAATTAAATGCCAGAAATTTGATTTTTAAGTCAACCAAAGGTATTCCTGAAATAATTTTGAAAATATTCCTATTATTTCGCTCACGTCATTAAAGGGTTAACAAGTCGTGTACATTCAAATCGTTTGTCTCATCATTTTCATTCAACTTTTTCTTCATGGACATTATTTGTTCTTTGGAGTTAGTCGAGTTCATTTTGGCAACAACAGTACGACAGTCGCTTCTAGGGCCTTGCCTCGTTTTCATAAAATATGTATAATTAACATTATCTTGTTGTAATTTTATCTCAACATCTGTAGTCAACTGGATAATAGTGCCCAATGAAGTAGCACTCGCCAGTACTAATGCACTTATGTTTTACTCTTTCATCGTTGTTAAACTTTTAATTCCCTGATTATTTCAAGCGTCTTTATTAGCATTTTTCAACTTTGCTTATTCAATACTTAGTGGATCAAGACTCGTAAATCAGAATATCCCTCTATTTGTTTCCAATGCAACTATGTAAATGGTGCCTCAGTAAGATGACACTTTTTAAATTTTCTGTAATTTTTCTGTGCAAGTGGCAACTCTCAAGGTAACTGTCGAACTCTTGAAAATATTGTTGCTGTAAATGAGAGTGTCGTCGAAAACTCGAAAACATCAATTTGGCATCGTTCTCAATAAACTCGAATCTCACAAAGCCTATGCAGCGAATTTTGACAAAACGCCAAAAGCACAAACCACCAGACCATGGAAAGTGCCCCCAATTCGTTCAGTGGGTAGTGGAGCAAAGTGAAGTCAATGCCGAGTTTTCCAAATAGTCATCTTCTCCGATGAAGCGCAGTTCCATTTAAATTGTTTCGTGCGTAAATCCTCATGCAATCGATGAGAAACAAATGCACCTACAACGAGCAACTGTCTGGAGAGGATCTTGGTCCGGCGGTGTGATTGGGCATTACTTTTTTGAAGATGAGACCGAAATTGGTGTGACTGTGAATGGCATTCGTTACACGGATAACGGAGTTCTTGTAATCTCAAACTGACGTCATGGATCTGGATGACATGTGGTATCAGCATGACGACGGCACCTGCCACACCGCGCATGAAACAATCAATTTATTGCGGCAACGAGATTTCCAGGTCAAACTTCTCATGAAATTCTGATGTCAACTGGCCACCGAGATCACGTGATTTAACACCGTGCAATTTCTTTCTTTGGAGTTTTGTGAAATCTCGGATTTACGTGAATAAACAAGACGCAATGCCTGAACTCAAATCGGAATCCAAGGCGTCATCGGTGAGATCCCGCCACATCTCTGTGAAAAAGTCATGGAAAATTTCCTGCAAAGACTAATGGCCTATCAACCGCGCCTCTGAGGCCATTTGACGGATATTTTATTCTATATATATTTGGAACATATCTTCTTTACAAGCTAATGAAAAATCACAATTATCTCAAAAAATACGTGGTTTTTGTTTTAAAACAAAAAGGGCATTCTTACTCAGACACCCTGTATGTGCATGAAAAGGCTATATATTATGAGTGTAAAATATCTGTCTTAGACCTACATTTTTTACAGTCCACAATTTCTACCAAAAAAATTTCGTATCTCAGATGCTATTAGTTCGTTTAAAATTCAAAAATCTAGCTTAACACAAAGCAAAGGACCCATTACAATATTAACAATAATAAATCCAGGTATGAACGTTGGACAACTTAAGTCTGATAATACCGGTTCAAGTTCTCAGTAAACATTCACTCACATCTGCAGATATTTTTGTACCTTGAATGAGTGTGTCTGCATATTTAAATGTTCCACTTCAACTGAGTGTATTCAATTATGAAGACAATGACAATGGAGATAATGATGTTTGAATAAAATGAAATGTTAAATATCTCAATAAATACATGTGTGTAACAACACAACAATAATTTACTTCACAAGAAACTAAATTTACAAAAACGGAGAATGTTACACTATCAGATCAAATAGAATGACCTGCGGAGAGAGGGAAGTAATATATTATAAAGTAAAAAAATTGTATCCCATTCAATTTACACAGCCAGTTTGGGAAAATAAAGAGAAGGTTTGGGTGTTATCAATTTTTAACAGCTGTTTGGAAATAATATAGAATGGTTAAAAATTAAAGTCGTGAAAAATCTATATATCTAAATAATAGCAGCTAATAAAATATATCAGTATTGCCCGGGCTATACTGATTCAGCAATACATTTACTATATGCAAATTTCCTATGAAGTTCACCTCCAATTTCGTATTTCTTCTTCCCTTCCGTTGCCTCTTTAACACACTATTTTGACACACTAAACAAGATTTTGATTTTTGCTTTTTTTCTTACACTGCAGATTTCTTTGTTTGGTTTTTTTCCTTTTCTTCCGGGCTCCGAATTGCTTTTCGCTTCAATGCAAATAGAACCCTGACGGATCATGTTTTGCAGAAAACATAAATATTTTCAGAACGTTAAAGGATCTGTCAACATTTGTTCTGCAATTCCTGCTCCTCATGTTTACACTATACCATTGGCTCTAAGAAAACAAAAATTTTAGCATCTCCAACGATTTTGCTAATAGTGTAACATTGACGTAAGTCAGCACACACATAGCCCAATGCACAAGGGTAAATATATATCCAGCCTCCTGCAGACAAATATAAAATTCCATATGTATAGCATTTGGATCAAATGCAATGATGCAGCCAGTGGTATTACCGCACCTGGGGCCATACATAACTACAAATCTTTATTGGTAGTGAAACAGGCGGAAGGGCAAAGCAATTGAAGGACAAGAGAAACAATGACAATATATAGATTGAGGACTTTACTTATACTAACAAATATGCTGAGCAATGAATGGTGATCAAAAAGTGTGAGTGTAAGCTGTAGCATGTTGCCTTTTGATAATGCTGCAAAAAAGGGTTTTCAGTATGATGCTTCTGCATCTCTCGCACACATGCATAATATGTAATCATACAAACATATATACATACCCAAACTCACACTTTCATTACAGTGAGTAATACAAATAGCTGTTAAACAGGAGCACAAATTCTCAATATGTGTGTAGTAGTATTTTTGATGTGTTAACATCTATACGCGCGCCTCTAGGGCAGTAAACTATAAATTTAATACATACACAAGTGTTAGGTTTGGAAGAGTAAATCATCATTTGTTTGTTCGTTGCTTGGCAGTCGGTATTGAAAGTGATTATTGGGCGATTTTCATATAATTTTCCCACGCGATTTTCTCCGGAAATTCATAGCCGATTTTATTAATTTTTGGATTAAAAAGCTAGTGCGGGTTTCGACGAAGAGTTTAGGCCAAAAATTAAGGCGATCCGATATCGGCGAGCCGAGATTGAAGTGTTTTAATTTGGAGTAATATTAAAAAAGTATTTTATGTTGATCTTCGGTTATATCGTACGAATATAACAATGTATGTATGTATGTACAAGTGTCTGTTGCTTTGCATTCTTTGACTTTTGTGGGAATAAAACAAAAAGTATTGAGCAAGAAAATAATGACACATGTGCTTGCACTGGGTCTTTAAATAATTTTAAGAATTAATATTATTTAACTGTAACGTCATCATATGATTGAACGCTGTTTTTTATTTTCCAATGTAACATTTACGAATATGTTCAAAGAAATCGAACAGGTACCGTGTAGCAAAAAGGTGTTAACACATCGCCCGTGAGTTCGAACACTCATTGGATTTTTTTCATTCATGTTTATGTATGTACATTGCCTTTAAGTCGTAACAAGGCCATTAAAAACATGTATGTAAAGTGTAAATTATGTTACAGTTCTACGTTCCTTATCCGGTCTTGCTAATGCAAATAGAGGCGATTGACAGTAAAGATACATTTTATATTGTTGCGGAAGCGGTGTTTATTACTAGAGATGTACACCTTAACAAGTTGTTGTATATAAGTATTTAGCGATAAATTTGTCACCGATATGATATAAACGGATTGATAGAAAATATGTTGGTGACATAAGACCATCAGAGCAACTGACATTAAAGTCGAAAGCAATATTGATGTTTTTATTAACTGCCCTAATTAGCAAACAACGAAAGTACGAAAGCAAACAATAACTATTACGTGCAACACGTAAAATATGTTCTCGTGTGAAATTTCCCTATTTGGGTTTTGCTAGTTCAGCTGCTGTTCGAATTTCATGACCTCATGTATATTTTCCGATAAACACGCAATTTTGGTTAAGGCTATATCTCGGAAACCAATTTATTGTCTTCGACACAATTATAGCTATGGACTAGGAGAACTAGGAGAATGGGGTAAACTGACCCCAAAAAACAGAATCAAGTGCTTCAAAATCGCAAAAATTTCGAAGAATTTTGTTTTTTTCTATCTTTTTTCACCATTGCCAGCCCATATTTTCGTAAAAATTGGGTTGCATAATAATGAATATGAAAGATGATGAATAATGAAAATATGAAAAAACATTTTGAAATATATTGACGAAAATCAAACACAATGCACATAAATGCAAGAGTTGCTGTGACTTGAATGTTGTGGACATATTGCAAGGTTTTATTTCGAAAGTCAGTTGTCCGAAAATCTTTTGGTTTCGTTGTGATTGAGATTCGGGAAGTAAAGTCGACCAGTACAATGCAACGACTGGTGATAATTGGTGAATGAACCTTAATCTTACATAATTGGGAGTTCCGAAGAAATTCATCGAAATTGGCGCCAAAGATAATAAGGAAACTTTTGGCTGTTTGAGAAACAGTTTTCCTAAACTCAGCAATGACAAAATTAAAATTAAAATATATTTTCATATCTATGTTTGTTCACTTCCCTCTAATTTTTCCCACATGGTTTTCGAGTACAGCCAGACGAAACAAAGAAATTGGTGAAATTAATGCTCAATTACTTTCATAACATCAATGCATCTATGACATTGAAAATACATTTTCTGCATCACCACTTTGATGAGTTCTTACAGATATTGCCCACCGAATCGGACAAACAAGATAAGTCCCTCGGGTCACCATTCCAATGGAAAAACCATCCAAAGGAAAAAATTTAGATGTATTGCTGCAGAAGTTTGTTGGTGGAGGCATAAGTTATCGCAATATGAAGGTGAAGATGCAGGCACCGAAATCGCGGAGGAGGATAGATTTGAAGGGCAGAGACTAGCCATTGAGTATGTTATGAAGCTCAGATGATAATGGTGATTCAGATCATGGATCCGAACCACCAGTGAATAAAACATGAGCATCAACTTCACAAGCTTCATCGAGAGCACTAACTTCAATGGATATTGATTGATTTATGTTTTTTTGCCTTTTGCCTTTTAGTACAATTTTTTATTTTTTTTTTTGAGGGAAATTAAGTTAATAAAACAGTTCTTTGTGGATGGTTTAAGATATATGATTTAAAAATTCTAGTTTTTGTGGGAAAAACTCACGTAAGTCCACAGTTTGGCAACCATGGGCCAAAAATGTCAATGTTGAACATTTTCGTGGTTGCTCAAGCTTGATTGGAAAGCTTATAGTGTAATGTATTTTTGAGATATTTTCAGACTTTTCGGAAGGAGTTTACAAGTCGAATTTCCTACAAAACATCGGGTATTCTGGACGTTTTTTGAATTTTACTTAAAACTCGGTCAATAACTACAATTTTTTTAGTATGTAAGTTAACATTTGTAAAGTGGAACGTTCAAACTTGTTTTGCATATGCACAAACCACCAGTTTTGGCAATGATTTTCCTCAATAAGGTACAACGTATTACGTTTTTTGGTAAATTTTGGATACATTTTGTTAGCAACGCTTTATAATATTTAAAATTTCTGTGAACATTTAAAATACTAATGATGCATTCTAAAAGACGGATAAATTAAAAGTAATTTTGTAGCAACAAATTATTAATTTGCTGTTCATGTTCCAGAGTTATACTGTTTTAAAGCCTTTTACCCAATGTGTGAACCTAAAAATATTATAAACTGTTTTGCCATCGGATTTGCCTTAAACACTGTATTCATGAAAAAATCTACATACGCTAAGTAACGACAAAGACTTACACGCAGGAAAACGGCCCCAGCAACATATTGCAGGCAATTATATACATGGTTCCTGCAATATGTTGCCGGGGCCATTTTGTGCCACGTGTAATTCTTTATGGCTTCATAGCGCATTTACAAAATTGATTGGAATTTAAAAAAAAAAAAGTGAATCATTAGTATATTAAATTTCCAGAGAAATTTATAGCAAACCCAATGCAGAAATAGCGAACAGATTATAGTATTATTAATTTCATACAATGTGTAAAAGGTTTTATAATGGTATAACTCTGGAACAGTAACCGCAAATTGAAATTTTTTTTAATAAATTACTTGGAATTTATACGTCTTTAAAAGTGCGTCATTAGTTTTGTAAATTTTAAAAGATATAAAGCGTTATTTATAAAATTTACCCAAAATTTATGAAAAAATGTAATACGTGGTACCTTATTGAGGAAAACCATTGCCAAAACTGCTGGTTTGTGCATATACAATTAAAGCTTGGACGTTTACCTTCACAAATGTTGACTTAGAAACTAAGATAATCGTGGTTATTGACCGAGTTTTAAGTAAAATTCAAAAATCGCCCGGAATTCCCAATTTTTGGTGGAATTTCGACTTGCGCGACCTCTAAACCACTTCCGAAAAATCTGAAAAAATTCTCAAAAATACTTTACGGTATACGCTTTCAAATAAAGCTTGATCAAAAAAAATTTTTATTGATGGGACAACCTAAGATGCAGTTTTTTGGAGTTAGTTCTGTTTACAGTTCTTTTCATGGTCTATAGCTGAAATTGTGCCGAAAACAGGAAAACAGAATGCCAATTGGTTTCCAAGATATAGCCTTGAGCAAAATGGCTTGTTCTTCGGAAAATTAAGTTGTAGCCAAAATGTACATAAGACCATAAAGTTCGATCAGCAGCTTATCTAGAAAAACCCAAAAAGTGGTTTTTTAGTTTCGATAAGTTCTTCCGGAAATTTCACACGAAGAGAAGTTTATACACGATGACTTCAAACACGTTGCATAGTGTAATTGCTCAGCAGAGTACGTTTATTGAAGATTGATCAGATGTTAGGTGGTACAAGAGAAAGATTTTGAAATATTTCATCATCTGATAAGTAACTTTCCCCAGGGAAATCTCCCAGGAAGTGTGAAATCATGAGATGCCCCTACGATTCTCCAGGAAAGTTATATCAAGAACCGTATGTCTGCAGTGCGTAGATATCTGGTAAGCAACTGTTCTCCTGTAAGGGGGATGTGTATGTATATGTGTAGTGAAAACTAACTCCCCCAATTCTGGGAGTAATACTTACTGTTCCTACATCTATCTTGCCGTCGGGCTCATCTGACTGTATCTTATCGGTGTTTCACTGATAGTTTGGCACCTCAGTGAGCAATAGGCTGTGTAGAAAGATCTTGTCATGGTATCGTCTTGAGAATCACATGTCAAGTGGAAAATTGGAAAAACGAATGCCAAAACATAAACACAAACAGACAAAGGGCAAATCGCTAGGCCAAGCGTTGCCGGAAACCTATCGAATGCCAGCATGACATAGACAACGAAAATGGACACAACTCGACCTCATATCTGTTTCAGCGATACCAGACCTTTGGAGAGAATAGGAGGCACGGCAGGTATGAAGCCGCGCCGGCAACCTTCTACGATGATATTTATCTCATTATTGGGCAACCGGTAATTTCACTTACCATCACTTAAATTAAATATAAAATTTCTCACATAGAGAAAATTGCAAATCTTGTGGTGATATATAATAATTTGGTGTATTACAAAAAAACAGTTTGAATGATTTTTATTTTAAAATATCTTGCTCGATTTTGGAAACGTTTGTGTAAGGGTCTAAAGAAGAACGTATTTTGAAGTAACAAAAAACATTTTAACAAAATTAATCCATAAACTAAGTATTGATTCTTACTTATACTTTACTTATATTTTGGGAAAAAGTGCAAAACATCAGCATATATCGGGGTGGTAATATGTAGATGAGCGCGTGCCTAATTTTCTAGGCACGACACGACACAAACACGAAGATGCTATTAACAAACACTCACAGATACGCACGGCTAAATTTTGGCAATGGCACGTAATTGCAAACACGCACGCGCATGCACGAAAAAGCCCGGTCTAACACGGAAATACAAAATGAGATACAGTGAAAACATTAGGTATAATGGTGTACTATGTTTAGAGAAATGTGTTTACCAACAAAAGGATGCGTAACAGGGACAAAATAGTTTTTCAGTTTTCGCAGCACACATTATACACTATTGTTTCACCGCACTCTATTTTCAAAATTGTTTGCCAAACTTGCTCCTTTGCATTTAAATTTTTTATTAAATTGCGAAGTCCTTTCTTGTAACTTCTCTTTGGATGTCTTCTTTGTGTATTTGGTTTGACATTTTGGACGGCGCACCGATGATTGATTTTTGTTTTTATTTGTATTTTCGGTTAAATGTGTGACGAACGAATTCAATCGAATTGTTCTATGTATTTTAACACGGTTGTAAAATTCAGCTGCCGCTTACAGGGGTGCATTCAATTGGAGACATTGCCAATCACGGACGTAAAGATAACAATCATTTACATTGACAGATTTTTTTTTTGTGTAATAAAGCGATAATGAATAATTTTCCAATATTTAACCATTATGTGCTCGGGATTGTAAACTTATGTATTTGTATGGAAAACTATGTCAACATATGAAAAAAACACTACATAGTACGCAGAGTGTAATACTTGAATGCATATTTATTAAGAAATATATGATATTTAGATACAAAGTTAAGGTGAAAATATTTAAATTTCATTCATGATGCAGCAGTTATCCAAAGTACATGTGGTAGCGTATGTGTCACATATAGGTTATTTACATCAACTGCAAATCTTGCGTATAGTTTATATAGAGTGGTTCATACTACATAGTGCCAGAAACAGGAGAAGTATCGATTGCCATTTCAATAACCGGGCATGTTGGAGCATAGCCTACTACCCTTGGAGTTTCAGAGGGCTCTTCAATTGCTGGCATAAAGAGCTATTTTGAAGGCTTCGAAGGAACTTTCGTCGGATGTCTGTTTGGTGGATGTAGCCGCTGTTTTCCGAATATATAATGAATGCGGCTAGAGTGCTAATATCTAGCATGTTAAAATAAAATTAGCGAATGCCAGTTGAATACGAAGAAAGCATTTTGTTCATCTCATCGACGCCTCTTTTGGTTGCGTTGTAGCCCAGGATATATGAGGAGTGACGAAGCAAAAGTAGTTAACTACAAGATTTTTAATTTCGAGTTAAATACAAAAAAGAAATAAAAAATGTCGCATTTAGAATGTAATTTTTGCAATAAGGAAAACCGATTGAGAAAATAATATTTTGCGAAATGGCCAAATAAGAAAACGGTTAGACTTTAAATGTAGAACATATAGGGATTTTAAATTTACAGTTAACCAGTTTTGCTCTGTCACAAAGTAGTTAACTAGTTTTGAAACGCCGCAGTATGTAGTTAACTAATTTTGCTCCGACAATTTGCTCCAAATAAGAATAACAAATAGTATTTTTTTTGCATATATTTTTATTTGAAAAAATCAATACTGTTGAAATTATGTCTCTGTAATGTATGTATAGTTAAAGCAGAAATTATACTTTTGAATAATTTAATTCTGGCTCCAAACATTCGCAATTGCACAAAAGAACATAAGGATATGCATAATAATATGCGTAAGACATATTAGTTCAAAGTACATTACTGTCAAACTATTTATTGGTCAATTTTGGACTTACTTTTCATTCCATTTCTCCTCAGCAATTCTAGTTATTGTTTGACGCTTTCTACTGCCATTATTTATATCAGATATGATTGTTGTCTGTTCCATATTTTAACACAAAACGTATAAATGTTTCGCTTTAAAATTCTGACACACTTCTCATTAAAGGTTTTTATGATTTGTCAACAGCGATATGGCTCACTAGATTATAGAACTTACTTTGATACTATTGTTTGAAAAATATCGTGTTTAACCAATTTTGCTCCGTCTCTCGGTTTTCAGATAATTTTTGTATGAAACCCTGTTCTTTTTGTTTCAATTTGATTGCAGTATGTGGTAGGGTTTAAATTTTAAGGCCCATATCATGTGCCATCTCATTTTTCGCAAATCGTAGTTAACCATTTTTGGTCCGTCACTCCTCATATTGTGGTTTATTTTTCTTCTCAGGTACAATTGCATCTGTACCCTATTCCCTTTTTTGGCTCGTAGGGGACTAACGCAAACTTTGATTCGAGAAAACCAAAAACTGTAGACTCTTCCGCTCGTTTGCTGTCTGCTTTCTTTTAAGTTGGCACAAATGTTTTGTTTTGAGGAACAACACCAAAAGGAGCGAGATTTTTGAACATTAAGTGCCTACGATTCAATGATGTGAAAAAATTGTTACAGATTAAGGTTCTTCCGGTGTTTCCCGAGTCTTTGCACGGCATTCACTCCTACATTGGTTGCACGACTTGCATTTGGCCCCTTTCCTGTATATATCTCGCTGTTAAGATGATCGAATGACTTTGCATAGCATGCGAGTCACACTTTCATACCATACTTTGCAGGCTTGGATGGGATGTACTACGTAAATCTTGTTCTTGCGCGACATGCAAATAGTTGTTCGTCAACTGATATTTCCCCCGATGATTGATAGTACCGACGAAGATTGTTGTTCATTATAGCCCAAAATGCAGGAATTGGAGCAGCCTTATCGTTAACCAGTCGAGCAGCTCTAGTACGCCCACTACCAAACCGAATAAACCGCAAAATTTCCTTGAACCGAGATTTCGGCATTACTGCACCGTAATAACAATCTATGTTCATACTCCACAATATATCTGTATCTTCCTCTTTTGAAAAATTAACGCCTGCCAAAAATAAAAGCCCAATGAATGTTCTCAATTCAATATTTGTCACCTTGTTCCACACCATCTCCTTTACTATGCGGTGCAAAGAGTGAACAATGAATACTAAATGACATGGTCGACGAGCCGTATTCAATCAAATCAATTTAAGTTGAATAAAAGAGTGATGTGAATTCCTATACATTTAATATGGTGTCTACATTTGTAGACTACCGGCCAGGCGATTGACATTTTGAAAAGTTGGGTCTCGGGAGTCATGCAAAGTCACTGCTTAGAATTGATTTTTATGAAGCTACTGAAAATTTCGGACCCACCTGTTGTGGAAATATTTTTTTTAACTTTTTCTGCAAAAATGCCTACTACTGTAGACTACCGAACACATAAAGGTTAACTGTGTTTTATTTTGAAGATATTTTTTCGTGCTTTTTCGTGTTTTTTCGTATCACAGAACTCTCGAATTGTACGCACTATACACGCACGGTATTTTTTACTCTGTACAAACACAAACGGCGCTCGCACGGAACATTAATTTTCTGCACGAACACATCGTTCACACACGTCGCAAATCGTGGCACAACAAAAAGCACAGCCCATGCCCACATCTACTTGAAATTGAAAACAAATGCACAATTCACGAGTTTTTTTTTGAGAAGTTTATGATACTTATTCTATGTTTGTTGTAAAGCAGTTTTTCGAATCTGATGTTATTGTGAAACGGGGAATCCCCTTTATAGCACAACTAAATCAGACAGTCGCTAGATTGCAATTAGTTTGCATCTTTTATGAGCTTTGGTGGTCTGTTGTAAGGCCTTAGTTTTGTTGTTACTTTTATACGTGTCGATCATATTGGCGTTGGAACTAGAGTGTTTAGAATTTTTTTCGATTCTAAAACTAGCAACTAGAAATTAGAAGTGATAGGCTGATTTTGAAGAAGAGGATAATGTAGATGAGGAAGTTGCAGTGGTCAGATAATCGTCCAAAGTTAATACTGTATATGTTTAAACTGATACTGATGAACTGATTCGACTTGGATGTAGCTGGTACAGTCGAGCCTGAGTATCGATTAGACGACGAATCTGAAGGTGGTGAATTCGTTGACCCACAACCAAAGCGATATGAAACTAAGAATAAATGTGAAGCGCCCAAGTGGATAAAAAGTATTTCTTCATATAATAGAATACCAGTGAATTTTGAAGCTGAACGTGTTCATAGTGTTAACGAAAAAGTGAGTGAGTAATTTTCGTTTGACTGCAGCTTTTAGATAAAATGCAATTCTTTATATGCATTGCTGTTTATTGATGTGTTAACATCTATAGCGGCGTATAGGGACTAAATCTATCAAAGCCAAAATCTGCTAAAACCAGTTTTTATGCTGCTGCTAAAACCAGATTTTATGCTTCTGCTAAAACCAGATTTTCTGAGACTGCGAAAGAGAAAAATGACGTGTTAAACAAAAATGAGCGCGCAAGAGAGCAATGAAAGAGTGGTGTGGCAGGGGTGAGGGAAACGAAATTGTGTCTATAGCGTATGTATTAACATAATAATGTATGTATGTACATGTGTCTGTTGCTGTTGTTGAACGGAGATATAAAGCATAGCCACGCAAAATTTCATTTGGAAGTCCATGGGCTTTCACAGTCGACGTTATGGTGACATACTAATACGTCAGCTACTTCGTACAAAGTATGTGTGTCGTTGTGTGTTTGGCTGTTTCGTTGCTGTTGATATGGCAAACATTTGGTTATGTGACGTACATATACGTCAGCTACTTCGGACAAAGTATGTGTGATGTTGTGTGTTTGGTTGTTTCGTTGTTGTTGCTATGGCCAAACAAAGCGAGTCATTTGATGTTCAGCATTGCCCGGTGTATACAAAAACAAGTTGAAACGGTATTAAGTTCGGCCGGGCTTAAGCTTGTATACCCTCACCCATGACAATTTACACTACAATTTCCACTCTTTGAATTCCCTTAAAAGTTTTTCTTTTAGGTACCCCCCCCTACACCCACCACCCACACATACACTCCACGACACAGCAAGCACAAATAAATCCCCAACGTATCAGTAGTAGTAGTAGTTGTTGTTGTTGTTGTTAGTGTTGTTGTTTTTTTATTATAGTAAAAGGTAAGTCCAATAAAATGTGGGTGCGGAGCACTCTCAGAGCAAAGAGAGTAATGACGTATTGTACGTATAGAAAAATTAGATAGCACGGGAGCAACGACAATTTTGTGATCTTGTGTTGCGTATGTACGAATATAACAATGTATGTATGTTTGTATATACAAGTCTCTGATGCTTTGCATTCTTTGACTTTTGTGGGAATAAAACAAAAAGTATTGAGCAAGAAAATAATGACACATGTGCTTGCACTGGGTCTTTAATTAATTTTAAGTATTAATATTATTTAACTGTAACGTCATCATATGATTGAACGCTGTTTTTTATTTTCCAATGTAACATTTACGAATGTGTTCATAGAACAGGTACCGTGTAACAGAGAGGGGTTTACACATCGCCCGTGAGTTCGAACACTCATTGGATTTTTTTTATCATGAAATGCTGCTTGTGATTGTTGATCCAGCTAATATTATATATATGCATGACAACAAACTGTCTCCTTTTCCATCGAACCCCATGAAATAAATCGCTGCAGTCATTGGATTTTTATTCTTCACTGGATACTATCCCTGATTATAAATAATGGTAGCCAAAAGATACATCATTTGGCGTCCGAATATCTTTTAACTCATTTCCACGACTTCTTCTTGAAATGATCAAGCGATTCATCCATTTATCTGATAACAGTAAACTCAACCTTGTAGATAGTCGCCAAAGTTAAACCATTAGTTGACCTATGCAAGAATAGTTGACCTATGCCATTGACGAAGAAATTATTCTCTATTTTGGAAGACACTTCTGAAAAATGTTTATCAAAAGCACACCTATCTGTTTTGGATTTAAACCATAATTTATGCCTTCATCAAATGGGTAGTTCCACAATTTAAAATTCTACGGAAGAGTACCAACAGGTTATGACAACGTCAATACATTACCTTCACCTTGTTGAGCGTTGTAGATTCTCGTTCTTGTCGTACCATTTATATTGATACACCATACTTTCGCCGGTCGTTAAAAAGTGCTATTGACATGGAATTTTATAAACACGGTCAAATTTTGTTGTCCATATTTGGATTCCAAGTAACCTAAATATTAAGGTGAACCAATGTCCAGCACTTCTGACTGTTATAAATTTAGAACTAACTTACCACAACGGTGGAGAGCGATAATAAAAATTCAGCTTTTTAGTTTCATATTTTTCATTCTGTAAGGACATGCGAGTTCGATAACATAAGTAATTATTAACATAATAATAAATTCGCAAATATCTCTCAATTGCTGTATTTAACCTTTTACTAAAATCTTAATATATTTCTGTTTGCACGATAGCAATCGTGCTATCGTGATTTGCGGGATAGCAATCAACCACTCCCCGTGATTGACAACATATCCAGCTCAATGGCTCAGATATTTTTTCGAACACGTGGGGTAAAAAGGTTCTCGCAGAGCCCGGTGCAAATACATCCCCGGGCCCGGATGGAATACCAGCACTTGTTCTCAAAAAGTGCTCTTCGACGCGTGCTCGTCCATTGCGCAATCTTTTTAATCGCTCATACCGTGCGGGTATATTTCCTTCGCGTTGGAAAGTTGCCAATGTTCAGCCTATCCCGAACAAGGGTGAGGCTAGTAACCCCGAAAACTATCGGCCAATTACAATATGCTCTACACTCTCTAAAGTGATGGAGACCATGGTAAATTACCATCTGGTCAATTATCTGGAACTTAACAATCTACTAAGTGATCGACAGAATGGCTACCGCAGAAACCGTTCTACTGGTGATCTGATGGCGTTCCTCTCTGAACAATGGAGTCGGTCTATTCATAGACTGGGAGAGAGTGAAATAGTGGCTCTGGAGATATCCAAAGATTTTGATAGAGTTTGGCACGATGCACTTGTGTCCAAGGTTAATGCTTTTGGTTTAGGTAGTAACTTCTCTCGATTTGTATCGAATTTTCTCAGGGATCGCACTATACGTGTAGTCATAGATGGGATCTCTTCTGACGAATATAGGATTAATGCGGGGGTACCACAAGGTTCTGTCCTCTCGCCTACTCTTTTTCTTATCTTTATTAACGACCTCTTGAGTCTTACTTCGAGTGCAATGTACTCATTTGCGGATGAGAGTAGTATATGTCATTCATATTCATTTGATAGTCGGCCAAGTCCTTCCACGGTGCAGGAGAGGAGACGGATGATGAATGACTCACTCAACCAGGACATTCGCCTGGTAACTGAGTGGGGTAGGTCGAATCGGGTCGAATTTAATGAGCGTAAGACCCAGTGCTGCATATTATCGCACTAGCGCACGAATGACATGTTGCTGTCACCTATTTCTATGAATGGTGTGGACATAGAGGAATCAGATGCTCTTGAAGATCTTGGCATGAAAATACAGTGTGATGTTCGGTGGAATGATCACGTATTTAACGTGTCCAAAGAAGCTTTCAAGTGCTTATTCTTTTTAAAGCGGTGTAAGAAATTTTTCACCTCATCTGATCTCCTCAATATATACATTTCATATATTAGGCCGAAAATGGAATACAACTCTCATATTTGGGCTGGTGCCCCTAAGTCCACATTTTAGCTTCTGGACCGCGTACAACGGAGAGCGATGATGCTTGTAGGAGATAGCAGGTAAACCAATCCTGTCGCTTCCTTAGAGCATCGTCGAAACGTGAGTTGCGTATCACTTTTGTATTGATATTTTCACGGTAAGTGTTCATATGAGATACACGCCTCTATTCCGGAGGTAAGAGTATTTAATCGCTCAACGCGCTTTTCCAGTAGTTCACATCCATTTGTTATTTCTTGGCCTGTGGATAGAACTACTCACTACAAGGAGAATTCGTTTTTTAGCCGTACAGTTCGTATGTGGAATAAACTTCCGGCGGGTGTACTCCCTAATTCCTTCAATATCGAGAGATTCAAATCAAACATTAACAAACATTATACCCTTTTTCCTCCCGCCTCTATCCCTACTTCCTAAGTCCAATACAATGCACGGCATTTATAGGGGGCATCCCCTGAGTATTGGTCAATGTGAAAAAAAAAAAATATGCTCCCAACATCTCTTTATTAAATGTTCATACATTTTCATATGCAAATATTCTCATTATTGACTCATCGAATTCAATTATAGGCAGTGTTGCCAGAAGTGACGATTTATCGTCATTTTGACGATTTTTAGTCACAAAAACATAAAATGACGATTTGACGATTTCAGCTTCTGGAATGACGATTTTTAGTCTATTCCAAAATTGAAATTGTTGGTAACGCAAGAGCGACAGCTATATACTATATTTAAACATAAACTTAACCCATCAAGGGATATTGGGTAGAAAAACTCCCCACAAATGGAACCATTTATGAAATAATAGAATTATCGGGATTACATTTTTGTAGACGGGCTGGGGAAGTATAGAACTATTAAAAACTGACGATATTAATGTATAAAACATACCGTGTCAATAATATACATACATATGTATGTAGATACCCTAAATATTATCTGTGTGACGTTTAATCAAATTCACACAATTGAATCGGGGGTCAGCCAATTAGGGGTTAATGAAAATTATTCATGAAGGACAAAAACTTCATCGACTCTTCTTTTTTACCCTATAAAATATAAATTTCCAATTCCTGTTCACATTTCTTTCAGAAATCTCCAGTGTTGTTTTATTTTTGTATTAAGCCGCCAACATTCTGCGTCTTGACGCCAGGGAAATAAAAAGAATTCTAATTTTTGTCGTTTACGCCAGAAGCGACGTCAAATGCCAGCTTTTGTTTTTCTTCCATAAGAATACGTGTACAAATTTGTACCGCCTACGTTATCGCTCCGATTGTGTTCGTACACATATTTGTCAACTCTGTTCGTTGGTTGTTTGACCAATAGTTGAAGAGATTTCGGAATAGAGTTTAAATAAAGATATATGAATTGTAAAAATATTACTATAACATATTGATTTAATTGCTTTGTTTTACTGTTTTCCCCCCACAAAAATATTGATATTTGGTACAGCAATTGCAGTTTTTAATGTTGACGATTTTTTGACGATTTCGAAAAATTTTTTTGACGATTTGACGATTTCTGCACCTCCAATTTGACGATTTGTGACCGACTTTATCTGGCAACACTGATTATAGGCCATATTACTTTTAGCTTGTTTGCGAAGAATATGACCGTGGGCTCTATACACAATTTTCGCATTGCAAAGAATGTTAAAATGAAGCCCAAATATGTTCACGTAACTTTATTATATTTACATGTGAGATAAAAATCCATACATCCATCATGGTCAATTAATAAAATCCAATAAGTTGTTTAACGACCGAGGACTGGAGGAGAAAAGAATTCATTTCATTTTAACACCAAATAGCGATGACATTCTACTCTAACATCCAGTATCCACCAAAAACTACCTCATCGTCCAGCGACACTGTCAGGTAAAACGGACTGTGAGAGTGAAATCATAAACGAACATATCACCGGTATCAGAAACACATGTATCGTCAACATACTGCGCTGGAAGTTGTTGTCGAGGATGTCCTTGTAGTCCGCGTTACAGCACACAAGATTACCTGTCACCCGATATAAATGTACAAAAATGTGATATTCGATAAATGAAGATAAATTCTACGACATTTCGTGTCTCTTTACCTTCATATACGATGACTTTCATTCTCTATCTGTGTATTGCGAAATGAAAGCTGTCTTTCTGTATCTCTGTTGCGTTGGTGTGAAACCAAGTTTAACCCAAATACAAACGTACATACAATTGTTTTTTTTTTTTTTTGTTGAAAATTCGCAAAGAGTGAACAAATTGCGTCAAATAACAGCAATATAAAGGAAAGGAACAAAAAGAAAATGTATGAACAAATTTGAGTACGAGGGTTGTCATTTAAATTTTAGGTGTTCCCTGAAGTACTAGATTTGGTACATTCCGATGCCGTGGGTCCTTTTGAGTCAAAATCATTTGGACGACATTGAGTGACAGTTGTGGACGATTCCACATGTAAGTGGAAAGCAGGTGTCTGACAGGAACACATGAAGTTCAATATTCTATTGGCGAACCAGTACAATTTTTCGTACAGATAATGGTACAGACTATTCAAATGGATCACAGGTCCAAAAATGGTTGACGGTTAGTGACGTACTCAATCAGAAAACGGCTTCTTGTACACCAGCGCCGAATGGGGTAAGAGAAAGGCTAAATGGCTTCATCATGAATCGAGTGTAATGCAAGCTATTGGGTTCTGGTATATACAAAAAAATGTGCCCAGTGGCTTGAGTTACTACAGCCTATGTATTTAACAGGATTCCTTGTAGAAGAATCACATGTAGCCCTGAAGGAATGTGTACTGATAGGACTCCTATATTCAATCATCTATGGATATTTGGCAATAAAGAATTTGTGCGCGCACCAATGTCGAAAGGGACCAAAAGCGAAATTTTCTTCTTCAATTTTTGTTGGCTGCAGCAAGGAGAGCAAATCTTACAGGCTATATGACGTAAATACGAGGAAAACAGCTATCAGTCACGAAATCGTCTTCATTAAGAACCGAATAAATAGTGATTGTTTAAATCTTACTAATGACTCTCCAAACGACGCTATCTCAAATCTCAAACGGCTTTGTCAAGTACGAGGGAATAGAAATAATATATCTCCAACAAAAACTAACCAAAAAAAAAACTACATGAGGTGTTAGGGGACACCCGGTTGGAACGAAGTTCCTTTCGATATGTATTATATACTACTAAGTTCTAACACGCGTAAGGCGCCTGTTGAAAAATAATGTAATTTAAATGGATCTTTGGGAGAAGATATTTTTGTAAAATGATAAATTAAGACATTATTTATTTATTGAAAGTATTTAAAAAAAACGTATTTTTAGGTCCCTTTTGAAAGATTATGTGTTATATTTTCCAGAAAAGTCCCCTTTTTTATGAGAGATACTTCTTTTATTTAAAGCTAATGTGTTTTTTTTCACGATAAAGCCTGAGAGTAAGAACAGGAACTTTTTAAAGAAGTGGTACTCTTTTTAGGAAAACATTATTTTTTAAGAATATCTACTTATTGCCAGGAACGCTACTTATCTCAAGAAAAGAAAAGGTATTATTTTCTTTTTAAGAAGGGGTACTTTTAAAAAAAGGAATTTTTGTAAGAAAATGTACTTTTTGTAAGAGAAGGTGTTTTTTTTTGAAGAACAGGTACAATTTTAAGAGTAGGTAATTATCTCAACAAAAGTTATTTTGTTTTACAAAAAAGGCAGTCTTTAAAGAAAATTTATTTTTTTAAGAAAAAGAAATTTGTTGCAAGAAAATGTAATTTTTAAAGGAAATGTACTTATTTTATAAAAAAAATTCTAATTCTATTATAAGAAAATTCACTTTTTTTAAGCAAAGTTACTTCTTTAAGTTAAAATATTTTTTTAAAAAAAGGTACATTGTTTAAGAATATCAATAGATATTTTTTTTTAGAAAATTTACCTATTTTAAGAAAATGTTATTTTTTTAAACTTCTTTCACTTTGGCTTTTCTAAATTTACTTTTTATTCGGTTCAAAACCACAATATCTAATATACTGGCTCCACCTGGCAAATTGTCTATTAAGCAAGAAATATCCCCCCATATATTAGTCTAGACACAAACCAAACCAAAAGTACGAGTGTAAAAGTAAGTGTGCTGCAAAATTCAATTCCATGCTTAGGGTTGTATTTCATGGATTTGACAGTCTTGCACTTTGGGTTTTCTAAATTTGCTTTTTGTTGGTTTCAAAACTACAATATGTAATAAAGAGGATCCACCTAGAAAACTTCCCTTTAAACCAAACCAAACCAAAAGTACCCAATATAGTTGACAATAATGGGTTGTAATAAAGTAGTTAAAAAAAATTGTTTAAACTTTTTTTAGTTTAGCTCCCAATCCCGCAACGTGCGATAAGGAACTTCGTTCCAAAACAGAAAAATTTCCAATAAACGATGTAGTCATGGAAATCGAGCAAAGATCTATAGCAATCTCAATGGACAACCTTAAACAAGAATATGGTGACAGAACAGCTGGCAAAAAGCAACTTAAAGATGTACAGCCGGACTTGATGATAGAAGCGGAAGATTCGGAAGAAATTCGTCGATGTGTACGAATATCTGCATAGACTCGAAGTCAAGACCTCAACAAAAACAACAAGCTTTGATAAGTCAATAAAGTGTGAATGGTTCTGTAAGACTACGTACAACGCCCATGGTTTAAAAGTTTGTTGCACGGCCCGACTCGTCGTCAAGGGATGCACCCAAATCAAGGTGTCGATAATGAGCGAACATTCGCTCCATTTTTGCGATGCTCGTCCACAAAGTTTCTGTCATCATTATCCGCCAAATATGCAATAATAGAGTTTCCGAATGGTGAAATCTTTAGGGATCATCAAGAGGGCTACGAGGATAGGGCCGATAAAGCATGACTCAGAAAAGCCCTTTATAGATTAACGCAGTCCCGTATAGTTTTAAATGACACCCTGAACAAAATAATATAAATAATAAAAACAAACGGTTTCCCGTTACATCTATGAAGGGATTGGAGAGAGCTTCTCACAACCAGTGAGCTGTGTTCTTTCTAGTTTTGCAGTCACTGATTAGGACCTACAGTTTTACACCGGCTTCGAACGATATTTTGAGAAGCCTTTTACTTGCTATATACTCTATAGTGTTGCCGTCACTAAGCGAGGTTACCGCCGTCGAAAGAAATGTAAGGTGGTCACAGCAGGTATCGAACCCACGTAATCGTATACAAGATCTGCGCACACTGCCACGGCAGCAGCGACGGGGCCAGAAAGTCCTTCTTAAACGTGGTCTGAAAAGAGGCGATATTGATCACTATTTTAATGGAAGACTGAGCTTAAGCGTGAACTTTCAGATAATTTCCACATGAAGGATATTGCTTAGGCGTTCTTCGCCATTGGTATGAGAATATAGATAGGTGAGAGCGGGATAAAAATTTATCAAACACAGTATATCAGCAATGTGCTAAAAAATGGAACGGAGAACTGCAAGCCCGTATCGTCGCCGGTAAATATAGACAAAACTTTTCTTTTCAAATGGTCTCATCTACAGTGGATGAAAAATAACAGATAAAGAAAGTTCCAAACATGAAAGCGGTGGGTTCATTCCTGCTTGTAGACCAAAATACAAGCCCAGGTATTTACCACATTTTCAACATTTTATCCTATTTCAATGGAAATCCTTGAAATTCTCATTGATGTGCCGACAAGCGTGTTACGCGTTATTTAAAGGACACTCTTTGCAAAAGGTCTGATGTACAGAAATTATGCTCCTAATCTGGTTGGTTATTGTGACCCTAACTGGTCCAGTAATGTTGATGACAAATGTTGAAACACGGGCTAAATTTTTATGACGCAAGATGCAGCTATCGCCTGGTGCACAAATTTATAACAAACTGTTGCACTGTCATCGATTGAGACACAACTCATGTCCGTCCCTGCGTCTATGCAGCAAGATGAGTATGTTCAAAGATTAAAGAGCAACTATACTGAAAATTCCTACAAATAAGCGAGTGTTTGCTGAGCAAAAACATCGATTTGATGGCTCATGGTCAAAGTTGTTCATGCCTGACGGAGCGGTTGATGTATTGAAAATGCATTATTTGGAGCTATCTCAATCGGAGTGGCACAGGTGGTTTGAAAATCTGTTCAAATGCATACAAAAGTGTATTTATTTTCATGGAGATTTTTAAAAAAATCTAATTTTCGACCTCAATATTTGTTTTCGCGTTTTCAGGCGAGAAATGTAAACATCAACCCTCGTATAATATTGTAATGTAGGCAGGTGTATTCGTTAGTGCGTTGGCGAAGATATTGATTGTTGTCGTGTCTGAAATCGTTTATCAGGTGAAAAAGTGTTTTGCTTACAGACAATTACAGACCGCGTTAACGTATCCAGGACACCTGCAATATGGAAGTGTTTTTCGGAATAAATATCTTAAATAAAATGGATAGGTATTTACAAGAAATATAAAAAAATGACAAAGCTAAAAATTAAAAATTATTTATGGGGTGGTTATGCTGGTATTTTGTTTCTGGAAATTGTTCGCATGATTTCAAAATTGTGTTCACTCATTTATTTTAAAAGGGTGGAAGTCTTAGAGTTATTTACACTTTCGGTCGGACCACTTTTGATTATCATGATAGATGGTTCACATATACAAAAACTTCGTTGATTTGCAGTCATATTAGTTCCTTTAGGAGAACCAGAATGTATAATAATTTATTTCGGCAATATTTTTGCCATACTTAGCCATCTTGAGCAGACAAAAGTATAACTTTTCGATCAATTATTTTCAACCCAAATTTTTTCTATGATGATGTACACATGATGCAAAATGCAATGGTGCATTGATATAGGACATGTTGTTGGCTTTCAAACAGTAATTACACTGCGTACGCGTCCTTCCCTTTATGGGCTCTGTGGGGCGGTGAAAGAAACCTTATATATGGAGAATTATGTTTTCAAAAATATGTTACTTTTTAAGTAAAGGCTACCAATAAGTTTTTGTTCAAGAACCAGATACCTACGATCTGGAAAAAAAATTTGACGTCGTTCAAATGGCCATTTTTAGACTTCGTGAACAGCCGATATCGGCGAAACTAATATAATATAATATATTAACTATATATAAAACTCTGATGACGGAGTTGAGTTCAGCGGATCCCAGTTACCATAGAAAAGTAATTTTCAATCAAAAATTCAAAACTCAAAATGAAAAAATGGTTAGAAGAACGAAATTCGTTATCACCATGAAA
Organism: Phaonia tiefii; assembly: GCA_963931995.1. Lineage (NCBI taxonomy): Eukaryota > Metazoa > Arthropoda > Insecta > Diptera > Muscidae > Phaonia > Phaonia tiefii. Next base: position 323,302,214 of record OZ008368.1, on the reverse strand, counting down.
ATACAAAAAGTGTAGTATCTTCTAAACAGTGCGATTAATGGTAAAAAAGGGGAAATTTGCTGATGACCCCTATAAAAATGCAAAAAAGAACATATCTTTTAAACTGTGGGACTAGTCGCCTGAAGTACGCAAATTCGTCATCACCTCTATAAAAATATAACAATGGTCGTATCTTCGAAGCGGCGCATCTAATCGCAAGAAGAATGAAAAGTCGTGACAGCCTCGATAAATAACCAGAAATGGGTATATTTTCCCAACGGTGCATCTAGTCGCAAAAAGGACGAAAATTTGCCATCACCCCTATACAAATATAGAAACTGTCATATCTTGTAAACGGTGCGTCTAGTTGCGAAAAGGTGGAAAATTCGAGATCTTTTCTATAAAAATGGCAGAAAAGACGAAATTCGTCATTACCTCGATAAAAATACTAAAAGTGTCATATCTTCTAATTGGTGCCTTTAATCGCAAAAAGGAGGAGAATTTTTAGTGACCTCTATAAACATGCAAAAATTTATATATCACCACTAAAAAATTAAAAAAATTGTCATATCTTTTAAACGGTGCGTCTAATCGCAAATACAAAGAAAATTCGTGATCACCTCTATAAACATATACAGTGGATATATCGCCTATGCGGTGCGTCTAATCGCAACAAAGAAGAAATTTCGTGATAACCTTTATAAAAATGGTTATATCTTCTAAACGGTGCATCTAATCGCAAAAAGGACGAAAATTCGTGATCTCCTGTACACAACTATAAAACGGTCATATCTTCTAAACGGTGGGTTTAATGCGAAAGGGACGTAAATTAGTGACCATCTCTATAAAATTATAAATGTGGCTTGATTTCCTTAAGGCTGCGCAAAAAGAACGGAAGTTCGTCATCACCTCTACAAATTAACAAATTGGGCAAAAGGACGAAAATTCGTGATCGCCTCGATAAAAATACCAAATAATCACATATTCTAAATGGTGCGTCTAATCGCAAAAAGTATGACAATTCGTGATCACCTCTATAAAAATGTAAAAATGGATATATCTTCTAAACGGTGCGCCTAATAGTCTAAAGACGAAAATTCGTGATGACCTCTATAAAATTGCAAAAATGGCCACACCTTCTAAAAGGTGCGTCTAACCGCAAAAAGGGCGAAAATTCGTGACGATCTCTATAAAAAAATAAAAATGGCCAAAAAGACGAAAGTTCGTCATGACCTCGATAAAAAAACCGCAAAAAGGACGAAGATTCGCGACCAAATCTATAAAAATGTAAAAATGCTCATATCTACTAAATGGTGTGTATAATCGGTAACACGGCGATAATTCGTGATCACCTCTATAAAAAATATAAAACTTGTTATATATTCTAAACGGTTCGTTTAACCGCAAAAAGGACGAAAACTTGTGATCAAGTCTATAAAAATGTAATGTAGAACAAACCACAATTCGTGTTGTTAATGTTGAAAGGACTATTGAAAAATGGGGTCCCAATACAATCCATGAAGGGATTGGGGAGAGTTTCTCAAAAGCAATGAGCTGTGCGCTTTCCAGTTTAATACTCACTAAGTTTTACTCCGGTTCCGAACGGTATTTTGAGAAGCTTTTTCATTGCTAAATACTCGATAGTGGTGCCGTCACTGAGGGCGGGGAGCATCATCAAAAAAATGTATGGGTGTCAGAGAGGCGATCGAACCCACGATCTCATGTACAAGATCAATGGCATCAATATTATGAAAGGTTTATAATTAATTCCATAACTATTGTCTAAGTTTTTTTAAGTTTATATGAAAGTGATACAATCAATTATATGAGAATTGGTTAATGGGGCATAAAACTTAAAGAATTTTAAATTTTTGTATTACGTCTTACCCCGATTATCACCACTCCGTAATATCTCACAGTTAAATCTAACTAAAAGATTCTGCTGTCAGTTTGTGTGGAATTTAAAAGCTATTAACGACACAACGCTCTCACATTTTAATTTTGAATATAATACGAAAGGTCGGACATTCTGATAATATCGTTAAGCATGGAAAAAATCTATTCTATCTCATAAATAATTCCGTTAGCCTTACACAGGACAACCAATTTGAAAATAATTGTTGAGCGTAATTAATCCAATGAATAGTTTTCTATTTATTATCGGTCAGAACGAAACAACAAGACTTTATTTTATCAACATCCTGCTACTAACTTTTGATACTTAGCATGATATTTTTTTCCGCAATCTTCCTTTCACAAGTTGAACTTCATGTAACCGCTTAAAGTTACTCGTTGTGTTTTTCCTTTTATAACGAAGAGAAAAGTTTCTGCACATGTAATGGAAATAATAAAAGAGACGAAAGTTAATGTCAAACAAGTGGCGCATTTTGACAGATAGGATGGCGAAATATTGAAAATGCACGAAATTTGATAAGGTGTAAATAAAGTTGAATTAACGTGATTGAAAAGTGCGTCACAGATTAATTTGGCAATGCGGTTATATTTTGTGTTTTGAGTATAACTCCGCAGATTTCTCACCATAATAACCCCAATGTGTAGAATGACAAGAAGGCCAAAAGAGTTTGAGTAAGTTGGCTGTTGCAAAGCCTATCCGCCCAGCTTCGACCTACTGAAGTTGATCTGTGTCTAAGTAAATTGGAGGAAACAGTTAACTAGAAACTAAAGCAAAAGTACAGGGACACAATAAATAGTTTGAGTTCAGCAGCTCAAAGTTCGTGTTGGCAAGTCACAGTTTAAATGGGTATAGCGCCCTGGGAATTCAGTATATCAATTGCAATAAAACAGTCTCTGTTTTGCAAATATTGATTATAAAGTTCAGTTGGGTTTATGCACTATCATGAATGTAGGAAATTCATTATACTTAGAAGAGTAAAAAATTGACTTTGTAAAGTTACGCTGATAATTATTAAAATTTTAAATCCTTCTAGGACAGAAGAGTGAAACATCGGAATTCATTCATATCAAAAACTCAAAATAGATGCAAATAGTTATTTAGTAGTGGGTCAAACTGGTCACGGGGCAATTAATATTTTATAGATTTAGTAACAAAATATGTAATATAGTAATTCCAAAATAATATTTTGCCAATTAAACTCTTAAAGGATGTTAACGCTGAAAAATCTGTAGTTTTTTGTTGTTTGGATGCAAATATAACATGTGTTTGGAGATTGTCGCATATATAAATACTTGTGCCCAAACGCATTGTGTTTGCTATTCAATATAACTTGTTTGAGACACAATGATTAATATGTTATAACAAATCTGTTTGCGACCCAAATATATCTGTGTTTGTGATACAAATACAGCCGGGTTTCTTGCACTCTTTACGATCTCTCGAGAGCAAGATAATAAAAGAAGGACAACGAGTGTGTATATCTTGTAGGTGTGGATCTGTGCTTTTGCATTATTCTCTCAGTGAGTTCCTAAATGTGCATGTGAATTTCAGATGAAGTCAGTGTTTCTTATTTTGGCTGATGTATTGCGTTTTTGTATTCAGACGTCAATTCAATCGGACAGGGTATATCAAACGCAAATGATCAGTGAAAAAAGTGTAAATCAACGCTCGGACGGTTAAATCGTTTCTGATGTTGCTTTGGTTATTGTGTATGTGTCTCGTGTGTATGAATATGTGCTACCAAAGTAAAGAAAGAAACTGGATAGGGCAAAAAAGTGAAAACCTTTGTCTGTCCGAGCCTTTACTGCGAAAATCCGAACAGGGGACCGTTTGTGAAATATAACAAAAAAAATCAACTAATTAATACACGCTAGGCTTGCATGAACTGGATTTGTATATAAGTATATTGTTTGTTTACCAGTGGGTAGTTGAAACCTTCTGAAAGCAAAAACGTGAGAGACAACAAAGAAAGGAGAATCAAACGAGCAGCAGATTCTCATTTCATGTAAAAACAAATATTGTATTAAGTGCAAGTAACTGCAACAAGGGCGGTTTAAAATCTTTTTATGTTTTGTAAAAATTATTTATAAATGTGAACTTATGTTGATACAATTAATTATAATAAAGAATTAACATAAAATAATACGTTTCTAAATATTTTTTTGTTTGGGAGGAAATACGCCAATGTTTCCAGGTAAGTATATAGAGGTTTGGAGGGAAACACGCGAATTCTTCCATGTAAGTATATGGATGTTTGGGATGAAGCACGCATATGTTTTCACGTAAAAGCATATATATTTGTCAGTAAACATGCTAATGATTGCATATAAATACACCTGAGATTGGGACGAGCAAACATATAAATGTTTGAAGCGTGTTCCAAACATATACATGGTTCCTGCATAATATGTTTGCGAGAATATGTTACAGAGACCGTTTTTTCAGCGAGTATTCATTCATATTAGGTTATTAAAAACCACAAGCTTACAAAAAATATATAAAAAATAATAATATTGACTGGGCGCAAATTAATATGTTACAATTTAATTAGTTATTGCTGAAAATCACGATTCACATACATAGTATTAAGTCAAGTTGTAAAATAAATAGAATATATTTTAAAGAAAGAAAGTCCTATATTTTTCATAATCGATGTGACAAAATATTTAAATTATTTTTTTTTTAATTTTAAGTTCTGTCATGCCACTAACCAAAGCATCCTTCACCAACCATTAGTAATCTTTATTTCGAAGAAAAGATAGTAAATATGGAGGAAACAGAATTAAAAATATTTATTTTGTAAAACATAGAAGAAGAAGGCGCAAAACCCATTAACAATTTTTTTCTTATTACCTTGCAAAAATATAAGGGGATATAATAACATGAGAAAGTTCATGGTGACACATTAAATAAAAATCTCCTAATAGTATGAACATGATGACTGCTTTTCATGCCTTACCAACACTGAGAACAGTAAATTCCATATTTCATGCTCAAGTCTACCTTTAATCAGATATCCTTAACCTACCAATTTATTATTCAGTCAATTGATACAGCATTTGAATGATCGCCTCTAAGTAGCATGTAAGCTTTGTTATATTACAGGCTATGTCAAGGGCAGGCATTGGTTGGCAGTTTTAGAACTGCACCATTCCATTGCCATAATCAAGGGTCCAATGTACTACGTGCTGTGATTTAGTGCTTGTACTGTGATTCGTATTGTTTGGCTACAGTTGTGGCTGATGCAGATGTTGCTGCGCTTCTTACTGGTATATTTCTAATGATATCATCAAAATCCCGGTAACGATAAAAAGACTTTCAAATTGTATGGATGAAAGGATTCAAAAATCATTCCGTTTGGAATGTTAAGTACGTTGGCAGTTAATGGGCCCGTTGTTGACGTTTGTTATTGGACAGTAGTAAACCATGAATTTGCATAAAATCCATCAGATTCATCGGTGAATTGTTAGCAAATATTAAGGCACTGACTGACATGTAGTGTCTGTGGTAGCCACTTCCTGTACTTTCAATATCGCACAGGTTTGTGGTAACTGGGTTCCTTTTATCGAACTCGTCGTCGGTGTCGTTGTATTCATTAATTGTTGCTAAAATTTTGTTGACGATAACGAAGGTACCATTGTCATTTATTTCAGTATCATTGAAGACATTTTACAGTTCGATATTTTCAACGTTGCCACGGAGGTTTCAAGTACAGGAAATTGTTGATATACAGGGCCACCCATAAGTAAAGTTATGATTTAATAATTAAATACATTTTTCATTTACGTATTTTTTATTTTTTCCAGAATTAACTTTGAAAGTTAATGTATAAGAAATTCATACTACAAGCCTACAAGGTCAGGTTGGTTTCTGTTGGAATAATAAACAATTCAGTTAAGGACACTCACAGGCATGAGTCGTTTCGAACTCTGTGACAAGTTTTTCACCAGATATCTAACTACTATGCCGGAATTGATACCATCTGTTGTTCATCAATCGTATATATACAAAGTCAATTGTGCAAATTTGAATTAGTAGCGATCGAAGATCCCTAAGTATCAAGACACACTGAAAGGCTCATAAATTCAACACAAAAAGAGAGGCTTTTGTCCACCATGTTCTTCTTTTCGTCTTGCATACTCACATTGTTGCAGTGCAAAGGCTTGCGAAATTTATTATGGAAAGACTCGGCATAGATCTTCCATACCCTGAAAGACCTTGTGTAATTCAAAATGATAAAAACATTGATTGGGTGCACGCAAGTGTTTGGGAAAACCCCGAGACTTCCTTCAGGCTACGTTATTAGCAATTGCTGATATCTAGGCTGTCTTTCTAAAGTTTTTGTACATAATTTATACCTTTTTCCGCATAAGACTCAATTGGTTCACGAGTTGAAACCAACCGTATCGCGATCAAGAATTGTGCATAGAACACTGCCAGTTTACTTACAAACTCATAACGAGCGACAAAGTTAATTTTCAGCTCAACGATCACGTGAGTCATGCAAGTGGAAGAACGAAAGCCCGAAAATTCTACCAAAAAGTCATAAACGTAACTAATAGACATGGTTCAGGGCCCCCCTTCAGTAAAGACAAGGATGGAAATATCATCGCAGATGTGCCGAGTATGTTGGGAATATGGAGAGATCATTTCTCTGCGCTATTGGTACCTGAGGTATTCAATGACGAGACAATCGATCAAAATTTGAACGACAGCGTCGATTGCCCCCCTCCTAATCAAGACGAGGTCAGAACAGCCATTGCCCTGCTTAAAAACAACAAAGCCGCAGGAGCCGATGAATTACCGACGGAGCTGTTTTAGGCTGGCTGCGTTGAGTTGATAAGGTGCATGCATCGTCTCATTAGCGAAATTTGGTTAGTTGAATGCATGCCCGGCGAAAAAAGGTGACCCTAGCCTCAGTGCTAACTACCGTGGAATAAGCTTTTTATCCATAGCATATAACGTGCGAAAGACTAAAACCAATTACCGCTGACCTGATTGGACCATACCAGTATGGTTTTAGGCCTTTTCATGCTACGCCAATTCCTGGAGAAGGCCCATGAAAAACAAATCAACACCTATCATATATTTGTGGTTTATAAGGTTGCCTTCGATAGTCCCATACGGGGGAAACTCTACGAAGCAATGTGTGAGCTTGGTATTCCTGCAAAACTGATACGCCTTTGCAGGACGACCTTGGTAAGGATCTTACCGAACCCTATCATGAGATCTCTTTAACATCTTAATAGAGATTATTCTGAGAAAAAAGCTGCTGTCAAGATGAATAAAACCATCAGCAGCAAAAGTCACATGCTGCTCGCGTATGCTGATGATATAGATATCATTGCACGCACACTTAGAGATGTTACTGCGGTATTTTCCAGGATTGACAAGGAGTCAGGAAAAATGGGTGTGACGGTAAATGATGACAAGACAAAATTAATGGTTTCAACGATTAGACCAAAGCGTGGACGTTGATAACAGTTGTAATTTCGTGGTAGTAGATGATTTAATACATCTCGGAACTGCCGGAAACAAAAACAACAACATCAGCCTTTAGATCAAGCGGAGAATTGTGCTTGCGAATAGATATTAGTTTGGGCTGAGCAAGCACTTCAGAGATAAATCCCTCTCTCGAGTAACAAAATCCATTTATACCAGACTTTTACAAAACCTGTCGGCGAAGAATCCTGTGTCTTATCGCAAGCAGACAAAACATCTGTAGGAGTCTTCGGGAGAAAAATAATCCGATAAATGTATGGCCCTATAGTGCACAATGGCGACTAACGGCGACGCATGAACCATGAGCTGTCTGTGCTATACCCTATCATTTACATAGTTAAGCGGATAAAAATAACGCAATTGTGGTGGCTAGGCCATGTCAGTGGAATGGATGAAGACGAACCAGCACGAAGGGTTTTCCAAAACTCGAAGGAAGACGAAAAATAGGAAGACCAAGACTCCACTGGGGGGATTAGGTTGACGAATCCCTGCGAACACTTGGTATTGCCAACTGGAGAGATAAAGCAAAAGCTCCAACTGGTTGACGAAATATATTATCTTCATTTTGTAAGGTCCCTGACCCCTTGGCGTTGTTCGAAGTAAGATCACGTGAATAAAAAAATTGCAGAATATAGAGCACGTTTAATCCATGAATATACAATTCTCACACTCAGGTATACAGTATGGTGTTGAATAACTTCAGAACAGATCAGTTAGTTATTTTTTTTTCGAAAACGATGACCAAGTTTCGGAACAGTGGCGTCGATCTACCCACCGCCTTGGTGGGAGTAAGGTAGTGGCTCTTGATATTTCCAAGGCCTTTGACAGAGTAAGGCATGATGTACTCTTGTCAAAGCTAGCTAATTGTTTTCGTCAGTGATACTCCACTCGATTTGTATCTTTCCGCCCTCCACTACATCAATTTTCCGTCGCCAATACATTGCACTGCATCTACAGGGGCATCCCTAGAGTGTTGGTTAAAACAAGTATTATGTCAAGACCCAACTCTATCAGAATCTTGTAAGTAAGACGGCCCAGACTCCTCTGGACAGATCAGGTGAAAGAACGCCTGCGAAAGGTTTGTGTTATCAACTAAAAATTGTTGCCTGTAAAGTCGGTTTTACGGGCGAAGATTTTACGTGACAACGTCTTTTTCTCGGTAGAATATTTATTGATATGAATATAATTAAATTGCACAATAGGAACAAGGAATTGAATGAAAATAAGAATTGCACAAATTTTAACTATAGAAATATATTTTGTTTAGATTGATTTGATTTTCATATTGATTAGATGTTAAAATTCTTGCTCAACACAGTTTAAATCAAGTTTTCTTATATCTGCCACTTTTTCTTAATATTTGTAATTTTAAAGAATCAATTCGAAAATCAAAACATTTATTCAGATCGAAGGTTCAAATTTTTGCTAAATAAATTTGAAATTAATTAAAATTTGTAAAATAAAAAAAAAAACAAATGAGTGTTAGAACTCACGGGCGATGTTTTAACATTTATTGAAACTTATGGTTTAGGAAAATAGAAGTAATTTCAACACCATCTAGGTACCTGTGCGATTTCTATGAACACATTATCAAATGTGACATTATAAACAATAAACATTTCTTTTATTATAAAAAATAAACATTTCTTTTATTAAAATCAAAAGAAAATAATTTACTAACCAAAAAGTATTTCAATTCATCATATTCGCATATCGTTTTTAAAGCCGACCGCAGCTCTCTGTTTCGTTTTGGCTACCTAATTCATATGAAAATTTCTACACACAAACATACACTACACATATCATAAAGCCAAAAAACAAAAAACAAAAAAAAACAAAAAATAATACCTTATCCAATGCAGACTGATCTAAATCAATCTTCATACACACGCACATATATACGCACATACATACTTGCTCAGTCGTCATATATATGTATGATGTGCCAAAAAACAAAAACACTCACACCACCGACCAACAGCCACTAGAAGCCAGCAAAGCAAATCGTTTCTGGCACACAAGTAAACACACACATCCGCACACACAGAATTATTTATTGAGTGGGAGAGAGACGCAAGGCATTCGGCGGGCCTCTCTCTCGTTCGGTGACTCATCGTAACGTTACCGGGCGTTACACTTTTTCATAAGTGACTCCCAGCCGCAACCTAATTTAAGACGTTGTCACGTCAAAACACGTTAAGATTCGAGCCGTTTGAAGAAACATGTTATTTTTTTGTAAGGCCTCAATCTGGCTTGTTTGGTCAACGTAAATAAATAAGTTTTGGGACTTTGGGCATGTGGTTTTCATTAAAATTATACTAATGTGGGTGCCACCGTTTCGTCCTAAATACAGCTCACTAAATATTTGGTGATACTGAATTAATTAATTGATATTCAGTATGTATGAGTGAGTATGAAACTTTTTGATATAACCTCAAAGTTTCTACACATTGCATTAGGAAAAATAATTTCTCGGAGCTTTAAGTCAAAACCTTTGAACGAGTGAATATTTGCTAATTTCTAACATTGTTTTTTTGTGTACAAATTTTAAAATTAGTCGCACGCAGGAATATATTGCTGTAGCACTTATTTGATTAATTGTTATTACTATATTTGACTCACGACTTGGACAGTACAGTAACTCAGAATAATAGATTTGAAATACTTTATAATTGTGCAAATATTTTTGACATATGCATTTTTAAATACTTTCCGACTATACTTATTATTACGCCCGCTTTCTGTATTATGCTGTCATTTCTTTTTATTTGTTCGCACTTCAAAATACTTTAGCAAATTTCATGAAAACATTTACGTTAAAACAAATTGTAAAAAAAAAACAAAAACTCATTTATATTTCAATAAAACACTAAAGTGGAAAAGTGCAAGTTTATTTTAACTAAAGAGGTTTCATAAAAAAATGTAGATGTCTAAAAAACTGAGTAACAGTAGAAACTCATAAGTGCCCTTTTGTCTTAAATATGAAGCAAAATAAAAGAAGTGGAAGAAAATGTAAGTTAAGAATTACTTACTACTTTTTACTGCAATAAAAAGGACAAAATGATTTGGAAAGATAAGATTTATAAATTTTGAATTTTGGATTTAAAAATTGTTAAAAAGATGGCTGAATATGTTAGTTTGAACATATACTTACAAACATCAAATTATCCAAAATACTTAGACCTATCCCTAGATATATTATTACTAATAGCAACAGTTGCAATTGTCACCCCAATGTTGCTGGTATTAACCACTGAAAATGCTCAACTACACCGAACGTTCCAAATGCTATTAAGTGGTCTTACATAACTTGTTACCAAAAATCACATGACAATAATTATAATAAAGTTAAATAAGTTAAACCCATTACTGCTATGAAATTTGAGTACAGAGTTGTATTATTATAAATTACATTAATTCGCAGAATTTCGCCTTACTTTCTCACTGATTTCATTGCCTTTAGAATAGTCTTGTGGAAGAAACATAATACAACCAATGCGTCAACATAAAGTCAAAATAATCCACCCAAAAACAGGGCATTCGAATGTTATAATTAGTTTTTTTTTGTTATCGAAAAAATAATTTGTAGTTTGTTAATGAATTTTAAACAGTTTATTTCTATGAGTTTTTCTTTCTCCCATTTCGCAAGTGCTGACAGTGAGCAGGGTAATTTATTGCGGCTACAGTTGGGTGGAAGTAATTTAAAATCTGTTTTAATAGTTTCTTGAATGAGTTCGCAAAAATATTGCAAAATATCGCGGAGTTTTCTCTTTGCCGGCTTTCACTCAAATGTTAAATGTAAATTTAAACACCTCCCATCGTGACTTGGGTTTTCGTTAATGGATATATGGTGGTATTTCGGCATAAGTTTTCATGTTTTTGTTGTTATATAATTATATTATATAATTACATTAAATGTGAACAAGTGCCTTTTTGTCTTAAATATGAAGCAAAACGAAAGACTATATGGAACAATTGGTTTATGGACAATTGATAAACACTAGCCCTGGCAGAAGTAAAGTTGAAGCTACAAGATTTCGTTAGAAAAAAAAAGTAGAATACACACACAAAATTTCGGAAAACACAATTAACACGTTAATGCCTCTTAATGCACTTGAAGTAAACACGAGATCCAATTTAACAGTTCGGAAAATTTTAGTATAATCTATTGATATTTTCAAAATTGTAAGGATGGTTAAATGCCAAATATGACAGATATGTATAAGTGTGCAGAAAATATAATTTTAAAAATCCTTTGAAGTATGCAATGAACGCAGTTACCTTTAAGTTGCAAAGTATAAAGGGTAGTTTTTGATGTGTTAACATCTATAGCGGCGTATAGGGACTAAATCTATCAAAGTCAGGTTTTATGCTGCTGCTAAAACCAGATTTTCTGCGACTGCGAAAGAGAATATTGACGTGTTAAACAAATATGAGCGAGCAATAGAGCAATGAAAGAGTGTTGTGGCAGGGGTAAGGCAAACGAAATTGTGTCTATAGCGTATGTATTAATATAATAATGTATGTATGAACATGTGTCTGTTGCTGTTATGAACGGAGATATAAAGCATAGCCACGCAAAATTTCATTTGCAAGCCCATGGGCTTGCGCAGTCGACATTATGGTGTCACACTATTATGTCAGCTACTTCGTAGAAAGTATATGTGATGTTTTGTGTTTGGCTGTTTCGTTGCTGTTGATATGGCAAATATGTGGTTATGTGACACACGTATACGTCAGCTACTTCAGACAAAGTATGTGTGATGTTGTGTGTTTCGTTGTTGTTGCTATGGCCAAACATAGCGAGTCATTTGATGTTCAGCATTGCCCGATGTATACAAAAAAAAACATTATTTTTTATTTTCCAATGTAACATTTACTAATGTGTTCATAGAACTCGAACAGGTACCGTGTAGCAAAAAGGTGTTAACACATCATCCGTGAGTTCGAACACTCATTGATTTTTTTTTGCTGTTTTCACTCTTTAAACTGCAGCTACATAATTTTGATAGCTTACCATATTTATCTTATAGAGAAGAGGTAATTACCAATATAACGCATTAGGATTATCCCCAAAAAGTGTCACATGGTTTCTGTAATTAGGACCGGAATCCGATGGCCTCAACGCTTTTACAATAAAGTGCATGCAATAATTAGGGGAGCATAGTTTATAGTTTAGTGTCACATGGTTTCTGTAATTAGTACCCGAATCCGATGGCCTCAACGCTTTTACAATAAAGTGCATGCAATAATTAGGGGAGCATAGTTTATAGTTTAGTGTCACATGGTTTCTGTAATTAGTACCCGAATCCGATGGCCTCAACGCTTTTACAATAAAGTGCATGCAATAATTAGGGGAACATAGTTTATAGTTTAGTGTCACATGGTTTCTGTAATTAGTACCCGAATCCGATGGCCTCAACGCTTTTACAATAAAGTGCATGCAATAATTAGGGGAGCATAGATTATAGTTTAGATATCGAAATACTTGATCTTCTTGTTTCCAACTTATAGAAGACCACTGTGCTAAATATAGATGTCGTACACTAAGGTGAGTCGAGCATCAAAATGTATCTCCGTTCGTTAAATCTTTGTGAGGAATTACACTAATTACTAAGTAAGACCCAGAAGAATCAATGAGTAGCAACAACAACAAAGTCCACTCGGGTTTAAACGTCGAAAAGTTTGTGTATTATTTGATTATATATTATTTCTGCGGTAGGTAAAATTCAAAAGCCCGGAGGGCTGGGTTTGCCGCCCGCCACCTTTCATAATGGCAGTGAATATAAAAGGACGGAAAAGAAAACATAAACAAGGCTACCATTTAAGGATATGCACTTCGAATGTGCAAACTCGATAGAGATACGGTGCAAATATCCAATTGGCAGAAGTCCTCGAAAGTTATAGGGCTGGCATTACCGCTATCCAAAAAATTCGACGTAGAGGACATGGCTGCACGAGGGAAAAAACTGTGACAAATACTACAGTTGACATGGGAAAGAACATGAATTTGGTTGCGGATATGCAGTTGGCAATAAACTGCTACAGCTAGTCTCTAGGTTCAATCCTGTGAGTGAACGAATAGCCACAATCCGCATAAAAGCGAAATATTTTTACATTTTCCTAATTTGTAAGCATACCCCAACAGAGGGGGAAGGCGATAATGCCAAAAACATATTCTATATCGGCCTAGAGGAAACGTATGACCGCTGCCCTGGCCATGACATTAAGATTGTACTAGGATATTTTTATGCTAACGTAGGCAAGAAAAATGTGTTTCATCCAACTATTGGCAAACAAAGTTAATATTCTGACAGTTACGACAACGGTATGAGACTGATTGACTTTGCCGCAGCGGAAAACATGGCCATTAGTGGTACAAGATTTCAGCATATACAAAACACCAAGGGCAATTGGGTATCCCGTGATCAACGACTGAAGAACCAAATTGATCACATGGCAATAGATGGATAACACGTATCCAGTGTAATGGACCTACGAGTGGTCAGAGGAGGTAAAATCTATTCTGATCACTACCTGGTGGATTCACTCAAGATTGGGTAGATCGAAAATGTACGAAACCAGATGCAGGGAGAGCTAAATATCGGAAAGCTGCAATTATCAGAGGTAGCCACAGCCTACTTAAGGAAGTTCTGGCAACTTTTTCCACAGAAACCATACCCTATACGTTCCCGATGATGAGCCTGAAGCGCTGTGGAAACCGATTTTCGACTCTACGAAAATTCCTGCAACAACCGTACTTGGTTTTAAAAACACGCTTCCCAACAAACCATGATCAGCTGGGTCTAAGCGGTTTCGGGGAAAAGCACAGAAGTAAAGCAAGGAAGTAAGCGGTCACTTTGGGCGTAATAACAGCAGTGGAAAAAGCGTGACAGTGAGATAATTGAGTCATACAGAAGGAAGAACGAAGCCCGACAATTCTACCAAAAAGTCAAAAACGGAACTAATGGGGATGGTCTGGAAGGACAAGGACGGAAATTTCATCGCAGATGTGCAGATCTTGTTGGGAATATTGGGAGAACATTTCTCCGCGCTACTGGTATCTGAGATAACCAATGACGATAAGACAATCCATCTATCTATAGACCGGCGATTAGGGGCTCAGCGTACTGTACCCCATAGTTTGAAAGGGTGACCCGAGTCTTTGTGCCAACTACCGCGGAATAAGCCTTTCGTCAATAGCATATAAGGTTCTATCAAGTATAATGTGTGAAAGACTAAAGCCATTTATCGCTAACCTGATTAGACCATGCCGGTGTGGCTTTAGGCATCGAAAATCAACAACTGTCCCGACTTTCACGCAAAATCCTGGAGAAGACCCACGAAAACAAATCGACACCTATCATCGGGAGAATCTCTATGAAGCAATGTCTGAGCTTGATATTCCAGCAAAACTCATACGTCGTTCAAGGATGAGGTTGACGAACACCAAATCCCTTGTGAAAATTGCTAAGGTTCTGTTGAAATTAAGTGACGCCTCAGGCAAGGGGATACCCTATCGTGTGGTCTCTCTAACATCTTAATGGAGATAATTATGAGAAAGCCTGCAGCTTAATGCATAAAACCATCAGCAGAAAAAGTCACATTCTACTCGCATATGCTGATGATGACGATATAATTGGGCTCGCAGTGAAGTTGCTGCGGTGTTCTCGGGAATTAAGAAGGAGTCAGCAAATTGGTTCTGACAGTAAATTAGGATGAGAAAAAATTTATTGTTCAACGAGCGGGGCATCCACCCGATTATACCAAAGCGCGAACGTGGAAAACCGGTATATTTTCATGGTGGTTGACAAATTTATATACTTCGTATCTGCCGTAAATAAAAGCACCAACGTCGGATCAAGCGGAGAACTGTGTTTGCGAATAGACGATATTTCGGGCTAACCATGCACGTAAGAAATAAAGCCCTCTCTCGTGTAAGAAAAGTCTAGCTATATCAGACCCTCATACAACCTGTCTTGCGCTATGGCGTAGAATCTTGGGTCTTATCGCAAGCAGACGAAACATCTGAGAGAAAAATACTCCGAAAAATGTATGGTTCGATTTCGCACAACGACAGGTATCGGCCAGGCGTAAACCATGAGCTGTACGAGCTAAATCCCAAGATTGGAGTAGGTAAGCGGACCAATAGAACGCGATTGCGCTGGCTACACCACGTCAGTAGATTAGATGAAGACGAACCAGCGCGAAGGGTTTTCAAAGCGGAACTCGAAGGATATTTGAGAGTATTCTTGGACGTCTTCTGCACAGCACCGAAATTCTCGACTAAACAATTACTAATGGCCGGATAATTATGACAAATTTCACGCTGTGTTAAAACAATATTCCGGAAATTGCTCAAATAAGCTGTAAGAATAATTCAGCACTGTTCAATTGCGTAAGACCCTGTATAACTCATACGCTCTGTTGAAAAAAACGAGGTTCATATGATTTTGGTCCAAAAATTGCATTACATCGCTCTGTACAGTTGTTTGAATCTGTCTCTGAAGCATTTTTTGTAATTTGCAGATTGATATCACAGATATGATGATATGAAATGGATTAGTATTTCAAGGCCAATTTTCATTATATCTCATATTAAGCTTCAAGAAAAGGGTACCGATTTTCTGACGAATATATTTAATGCAACCATAAATTTATAAAAGTTTCCGAGCTATCGGAAGGCAGTTGATATCTCTATGATTTGGAAACAAGGTACATCTCCGTACGACGTGGGTGCATATAGACCAATATTGGTACTATAAGTTATTGGTAAACTTCTACAAAACCTCTTTTATAGTAGACTGAACACAATAAGAGAAATAAAAATTCTTGTACTTAACCACCAACTTGGATTTCGTGGACAACACTCAACTGTCGAGCAAGTCCACAGTATCGTGTACAGAATTTAAAATGCATTAATCCTCGACGTGTCAACGGCGTTTGACGGAGTTCGGCGCAGTAGTTTACTGTGAATACTGAATATCATTCTACCAGAAAACTACTCCCCTTTTGTCATATCGTACATTTTCGAAATTTACTACTGAGTCGGGGTGGATAACGACTATTGATATATATATATCCCATAAACCCTGGTGTCCCTCCAGGCAGTATATTAAGACTCTTTGATAGTTATGAGATATTTACCAGGACGTAGTTCCAGAGCGCAATAGGCACCTTTGTGTATGATACGGTGTTAATGCCTACAGGCAAAACCGAGGAAGAAGCTTCAGCAAAACTGCAGTCGATCTTAAATGAGGTGGCTCAGGGGCCAAAAAAGTGGGAAATAGACATAAATAGTTCCAAATCACATTTATTGTACAACCAAGGAGATAAGCAATACTCGCTAATCATTGATAATCAATTGGTACCAATTGTCAACAAAGCTATGATCCTCGATACAAAACTAAAGTGGTAAGAGTAAGTGAACATTATACCCCCAGAACTAAAATTAAATATAGAGAATTCACTCGGCTCATAGCCAGAATATCTAACCTGTCTATCAATGATAAAATCCTGAAACCAGTCTGGATTTATGGAATAAAACTTTGCGGTTGTGCCAAAAATGATGAAATTAATGTAATTCAACGTAATTTCAGAATGACTTTCCAAGAGACTTCGTTCGAACTGCTTCGTATATGCGAAACTGTGACGCGACCGCCGTCTCTGTCTCTGTGTAGCAACAGTTAAGACATAGGTAGACTGGAACAACATCCCAATGAACTGATCCCGCGTCTACACTGGCAATTGAAATAGCAGACTGCGTAAAGTCGAACCTTATGATTTAATGAGACGCATACATCAAATGGTGTAATCATCATATATAACTTATAAAGACCATCGTACATAAACAAAGAGACAGTGAGTCTAAAAATTGATTTCGTAATGCTGACATTTCTCAATTCTGTCATTGTTTTAATATTTTACTGGTAAAATTCTTTAAATAAAAGAATAAAATTTAACACCTTACATTTAAATAAATTCATCTTCCTGAGATTCCTACTTATTCGGTGTTTATAATCGTTTATTCAAGCTGACGACAATTTTAGATATCTATTGAATGCAGATAAAGTTTCCACAAAGTTGCTTTGTTGAAAACATCCTTAGGATTTAAAAATGTGATCACATTGTCGCATAATGATTCAAATAACATAACTTTTTAAAACTTTCAAGTTAATTTCATGCCCATTGAATTGTTCTATACATCACGAATGACAATTCCAAAATAAACTGAATGAATGTGCACAAGGCTTAATAAAATATATTTTTATTCCCATTACTCATACATTCCCCGAACAAAATGCTATTTGCACACATAATTTTAAATCGGTACATGAAAATTCCATTACATTTATATTCACATATATCGTTTACTTTGACAAGTTCCCGCGGCGAATTCGAGCTAACACAGTGACATCCTGAGTATACAAAATTCATGAAGATATCACAAATTTAAAAAGTTCTTTCTGTCATAACAAAATCAATTTGATGATTTCGGAACAAAATGAATTCGCAACATTTGTATATACGAAAGACAAACAGTATTGATTGTGTTGCTGAAGGCATTGAAATGTTAAACTTGGTACTTAAAATGTTAAGCGAACGGAAAGTTGAAAACAAAAACGGAAAGAATAATGCAATCAAATTATCCCCCCCAAACTGAGTATATTCTATGGGAAATAGTCATGATTTACAAAGTCAAATGCTAAAAAAATGTCACTGATTTCTTGAAGGTCAAAGAGTTTTTAACATTTCTGCCGCCTATTTTCAAACCGCTTTAATAACATAGTGTTGGATTCAATGCGTTTGCATTATGGGGAAATATGATTTTGCTTGATTGCGGTGCTGCTGTTGTCGGTGATATGTATGCATGTGTGTTCTAATTTTATATTCCAGTTTGAATAACTTTCGAAAATTTAATAAAAAATTACACACAATATAAAAGCAATGAGTATGATATTCAATCCTTTTCCCTATTTTTAAAGTAAAACTCTAGTTGTGTAACTCATAGCTGTCAATAATGGTGACATATATATTGTTGATTTTATTTTTGTGACTAACACATCACTCCTTTCCGTCATTGTTACTATCATTGGCTTCGTTCCTGCCGTATTGTTGATTACTCTTTCACTTCAGGATATTTCAGTTTGTTTGCATTCAATTGTTGTCTGTTTTATGTTGAGCGTATTCTTCTGGCTTTTTGTTCATAGTAGCAATGCACTTGTTGTTTGTGAAAAGTTGGTAAACAGAACGTAACTTTGATTGAGGAACAATTGAGGCATCATTGATTTCATTCTGTGTGGAATCCCACATATTCATAAATTTATGGTATTTATTGTTACTCTGCCGTATAGATTGAAAGTAATGCAAGCAGTCTTTCCCTACAATTTATGTGTGTACGTATTCTATATGCAAACCTTATCAATATCCACTTGATGTTATCCCCAAGTACTGGGATATAATTCAGTACCAATTATAATAATAATGCGAATGATTGTTAGTATTATGCATTTACGTTACTCATCCGCTAGGGTTTGCAAATTGCCAGTATCTCATACCTCGATGAAATACTTACAAATCGGCAAAACTCTAGTTAATCACTGTACAAATTCGGAAATATCTGTGCGACAAAGGGAAAGCGAAATAGACTGTGAAACAAAATTAAACTTTTTCGAAAACTAAAAGGTTCTGACAACGGATTCTTGTAGTGGGGTAAAAAAACGGTGTACGTGTATCGGCGATTGGAAAGTTTATAAAGGGGAGGTTAGAGTTTTCCCCCTGGTGTACATTCTGAAGATGAATCGACATAAGAAACCATGTGATCCTTACATTTTAGGTGTGGGATGTATTCAGCAATTAAGTGTAAAATTTTACTCGAAATAGTTTTATAGAACATATTATTCCTCTAGCTCCTCAATATATATGGGTCTTTTTTGCCCCTTTGGAGGACAAGTGTAAAACAATCCAATTAGTGTTGGAACTAACGGGCGATATGTTAACACCTTTTTATTACACGTTACCTGTTCGATTTCTATGAACACATTAGTAAATGTTACATTGGCAAATAAACAACAGCGTTCAATCACATGATGACGTTACATTTAAATAATATTAATAATTAAAAATATTTGAAGACCAGTGAAAACAGATGTGTCATTATTTTCTTGGTTAATACTTTTTGTTTTATTCCCACAAAAAAAACAAAGAGAATGTAAAGCAACCGACACGTGTACACACATACATTGTAATGTTCGTACATACGCTACACAAGTTCACACAATTTTTGTTGCTCTCTTGCTATATCATTTTTATACACACATAACCACGTCATTATTCTCTTTGCTCTGAGATTGCTCCGCACCCACACAAGATAACTATTCGCTGCGGATACATCAGTGTGTGTGTTTTTTTGCAATTTGAAAATCTGTGTTTCGCAGTTGGATAAATCTCTATTTTATATAGGGGTGGGTAACCCTTTTCATGCAGGCGGTCAAGGCGTTTCGGAGGAGTGTAACACCAAACAATCTGTGATCGCAGTCTCTAGCTCTTTCTCATTTCGAGAATATGTCAGCTATATGAAAATGAATACTCTTTCCTTTATAGCATTCTTCAATTGGCGCATTTGTTTGATGTAATCGTTCACCGTGTTCATCGGACTCGGCTGCCAACTGATGTTCGAAATAATCAATTCAAAAAAATTAATTTTCGTTGACGTATGAACACCCTGATTTTAAAAATCACTTAGCATGGTGTCAACATATATGCGAGCATGCCTAGAAAGTTGTAAATAACGTTTCGCAAATTCGATTGGTGAGATTATTTGCTCAAGTTCAGGGTTTTGCATAAGTTTTCGTATGTCCGGGCTAACAAAAACACTTGTTGTAATGAAAAGACACCATTTTTAAAAAATATTTTGTATGAAATCAGTGACAAAAATTAAAGTTTAAAACATTCATATCTTCTTTACCTTTTCTTCGCTAAGTTTTTGACACAATCTCTTCAGAAATTTTAAAGGCTCTCCATGTGTATCCAAACATTTAACAAAGTTGTTTACCACACCAAATTTTATATACAATGGTGGTAAAATAAGCCGTTCAGTTGGTAAAAGCGGTGGATGCAGGATATTGTGCTGCCCTAACGGCCCTTCAGCTCCCGGCTCTCATATTTTTCGAAATATTGGTTCTCATTCCGTCTGCTATCCAATTTGGATAAGAAGCATGCATATTTAACTTATACAGCCTGCCTACCCGAGAGGAAGCTAAAACGTTTTATGTTATAATAGACCCGCCATTTGTACTTCTTCTATTTTACTGCATCCAATATATTTTTTATCGAATTATAAATTGGCTTCATATCGATTCCACACGCAATTAGAATAGGACTCTTGGAATTATCGTAGAAAAGCAGTATAGCTTTTCCGTAACTTAAAAGTATGACAGAAAAACGTCTTGGCTTTTACGAAAACAAGTAACATTAACACCTGGTTGAAGCAGGTGAAGACTTTTCATGTCTGCATATGCAATATTTCTTGTTTCTTTTTTGACAGACTGAACTTCCAGACTTTTGACAGACTGAACTGCTCTTCCGATATTAATATTGGACTTGGAGCTGATCCATCTCCCGACTAACCACTGCCAATGGCTTCTGTTTCAACGTATGCAATACCTTCAAAGTGTTGACCAGGAGTTCCAGAATGTAGCTCATGTACTGGAGGTTCATCAGTATGTGGCACTGGGATCAAGGCTGATGGTATTGCTTTATATATAAAACCCTTTCGCCTATACCCACACAATTCGTACCTTATCGTTGAATTCGGTGGCAGCGCGGGATGCTTAGCCAAATAGCGTGATTGAACATTTGATTTTGCTTCTTCGTAGCGTTTTGCTTCCAAACTGCAGCTGATAAATCTCTATTAATAAATTCCAAAATTTGCGTAGAATATTTTTTCCGTACACACCACCCCTCAAAATTCGGAATAAGGAAGAAATTAACCCACAAAATACATTTGCTGTTTTGACTATTTTTTTTTTGGCATTTAGGTTAAGTTTTGAGCTTTGGTGTGTTCAAAGAGTTATTGTAGTACATTTTAAACCATTACGCTTCTATTCTAGTGGTGTTTTTTACCCTTTTCTGCAAAAGGGGGCATAAAAGGCAAACATATTGAGGAGCTAGATGTTTAAAATGATCCACAAAAATATTTCCCGTAGGATTTTACACAAAATTGTTGAACTCATCCTATATCTAAGATGTTAGAATCACATTGTTTGCTATGTCGATTTACCACAAGAATGTATAAAAGGGGAAAACTTTAACCCTTCCCATCATATGTAAACTTACAAAAGGGCAATACACGTAAACCTGTTTTTTAACCCCTCTACCAGAATCCTTTATCACAACCTTGTATTTTTTTTTGTGTTCCACAGAGTTAGACGCATTTTTCTAACCTTTCTAGAGATAATTGTTTAAGTTTTAAGTTACTTAAGAAAAACTATGAAGAGGCACCAAAAAACTAGTAGGGTGAATTTAAGCACCGGAAGTTAAATACATATATAATACATATATATAATTATGTACTTAAATAAACCAATTATTTAGTTTAGGAGTGAAAAATAAAATCAAAAGATAAAAGCGTTTTTCAAAATAAAAATAAATACTTTAGATATATTTCCGTCCCACGAGCTGTTTCCCCATAAGCAAATTATAGTGAAATGCCGTATTTAAGCGGGTATGTCTTTTTTCAAATTTTAGTTTTATTATTTGATTGTTTTTCATTATAATTCAGTTCGAGATCTTTTTTCTACTAAAAATAATTTTCAATAAAAAATAGTTTTACAAGAAGCAGTGCAATTTATTATTTCGGTAGATGGATGGGAATATTTCTATTTCGGTGACTACTGAGGCATCACATCAGCTCCCTTCTCCACAAGTGTTTAGGTATATCGTCACATATTATAGGCTTTCATTGAAATTACTTCACATAATATCTTGTTACTTTCTTCATATCGTCATAAAGGGTTCAACAATCCTTGACATATACATCGATGTTGCCATTTTGTGGGACAAAATGGGACATCAAAACTTTTGTATAATTTTTGGGTAATAATAATTTTGTGCAAATTTTATGTAATTTCTAATTCCAGAAAATGTAATGTGTTGAAACATTAAATTTGCATTTCTCGTATCTTCATCATAATATATCCGTTTGCAGGGAAACATTGATCCTTTTGGATCATAGTTAACCAGCAACGTGACAATTTTATTATTATTTACTATTTATTCATTTGTTTATCCTACACAACAAGATATAAATCTTATAACTACTGCGTAGGAATTTATAATGAAAGACTTTATACTGCATAATAAATAATGAACAGTGAATAGGGTACAAATTAAACCTAAAATTAAAATTAAAATAAATTTATTTTATTTAACAAAATCATTCATACAGTAAAGGAAGGAAAAAAAATCTTTTAAATTTTGAAATTAATTTTCTGATCAACAATAAAACAACACTGGTAACAATTTTTAGTTTTTTCAAAAACATTAAACAAAAAAAAAATTAGTATACGCATAAACGAAATAGTTAATATAAATATAAAGGGGTTTTGAACAGAGACGCTCTTTTGACATTTCTCTTCAGTAAGGTTTGCCATTTTATCATGGAAAGATATACGAGCCAACAACGAGTCGAAGTTATTAAAATGTACTACCGAAATTTGGAGTCAGTGGCCTCAACTCTAAGAGGCCAACTCTAAGAGGCCTCAACAATCACCGATGAGGCTTCTTCCAGTCTCAATGGCTTCGTCAATAATTAAAATATGCATTAATGGTCAGACAGCAATCCACACGTAATCCATGAGTCATCATTGCATCCCGAAAAATTACGGTTTGGTGCGGTTTATCGGCCGGCGACGTCATTGGGCCGTACTTCTTCCGTGATGATCAAGACCGGCACATTACTGTGAATGCGAATCGCTACCGTTCAATGATAGCCGAATATTTTTGGCCCCAATTAGATAACGTGGACTTGGAGGACAAGTGGTTCCAGCAGGACGGCGCCACAAGCCACACAGCGAATGCCACAATCAATTTATTGGAAACCAAGTTTGGTGAACGGGTTATCTCACGAAATGGCCCAGTCGATTGGCCGCCTCGATCGTGCGATTTGGCGTCGCTAGATTATTTCCTGTGGGGCTACGTCAAGCCTATGGTCTATGCTAACAAGCCAGGGACGATTGATGAACTTCGTACGAATATCGAACGTGAAATTGCAGCAGTATCGGCCAATTAATGCTTGAAAACCGTCGACAATTGGGTTCAGCGTCTGGACTTCTGCAAGCGTAACCGTGGTGGCCATGCAAAAGAAATCGAGTTCCATACATAATGGCATCGAAATTACTTTCACAGGAATAAAGAATTTCATTGGTATCTAAAACCGGTTTTGTTTTATTTAAAAAAGTTTTGTAGCGCTCTTATTGAAAAACCCTTTACTAATAATAAATAACATATATTCAATATAAAATGAGGCAATAATAGAAGTTTAAAAAAATTTTTAAAAAAAAATAAAATTTGAAAATTTAGACATTTGTTGCATAATAATTCATCAAAAGTGTTTTAAAATGAATAACGTTGCTGGTAGTTTGTAAAGATGCAGATAGGGTAGGCATATTTAAAATATAGTTGAATGAAAAGCGATGTTGGTGCTGTTACTTTTTTAGTAAAACATGGCAAGAATCTACTTTTGAGAGAGAAATATAAGTTTTACTCTCTGTTCCAGTTAAAATATGCTGCAAAACAGCAGATGCAGTATTATCCTTCTCCTTATACATTTTGGTGTGTACTTTCATATATTTGCTACTGCCACAGTTGCCCAATGATGACGCTGTCGGTTCACTAGAATTTGGTGAATGCCACTGCACATTATTGGTTTCCATTTTCTTTCTAAACTGCAGTTATATATGAAATAAAATACTAAAAAACTCATTTGTACTTTCTACAACTAAACATTGCAAGTTCTCTTACATCGAAGTGTCAAAATGTTCGATCTCTGGGTCTCACTTACTGGTCTTTTGGAGTAAACAAACACGATTCAGTAAAAATTTGTAAATATTTGCAACTAATCGAACAAAGCTGGTATTTCGCGTATACAATTTATTATTTCTAGTGAAATATTTTCGTCGAAATATCTATTTTTGTATCGTATAAGCACATTGACCAGTTTATTTGTTGACCAAAGTTGGGATATATAATCTGACATATCTTTGCTGAATATAGTCAGATTTTAAAAATACCTTCAGTTTGTAAGGCTTGTGAAAATACTATTAAAACGGTGCACAGTGGTTCAGAATCGATTTGCATCCGTATAAATTATATTTTTTTCGAATTCCAAGATAACAAAAATTTTGGTTTTTTCTTTTTATGTTTTTTTTTTACATAGCCTTTTATAATTGTTTATAATGCGAACAAAAAATTTTATTTTTTTTCGCATTACAGATTTTTGCCATTTTCGAATTTTGAGAGTCGAAAAATTTTCAAACCTTTTTTCGAATTTCTTGCACAGTATCTCAGTCAGTTTTAGAGATATTGCACTTAGTTTTTCTTTGTTACAAAGAGTGATTAGTTTTGTTTAATATACCGCCTAAGAATTATACTTATTACTGTTCGCAAGTACTAGCTATTTTAAAAATATCGTCGTTGGAAAAAACTTCAAATTTGGGCTAAAACAAATTATTTTCTTCAAAAGCGTCCAATGATAGTGATACACAGCTGGAAAGGCTAATCTCTTCCACAATTTCGCAGGGTAACTTTAGTTACACAAACAACATAGTGCCAATTTAATGAAAAAGTTCTGATTTTTCAATGCCTAAAGGTGAATAACTATTTTTTCCCAAACAACTTTAAAAAAGCAGATACGCAGCTAAAAATTCGATAAAATTCTCTTTCGTATTTTTGTATTCTTTGTACTAATCGGAGTTCATTTGCCTGAGTTATGTTCCAAACTTGCCTTACAACACAACATTTGCCTTATAAATTGAGTTACTGCCGTTGAATTGAATACAGGTGACACTGTAATTCATCAAAAGGCACACATTGACATTATTATAATGTTTTTATATATGAATGAAAACACACAAGAAAACACTTGCGGAAGCTTCTTTTCATCTCCAGAGAACCATCGGTCCCCATTATACATGTTTTTTGACCCCATTAGACATGTTTTTTGCGTTTGCATTTAGTTTGATGAATTTTGAATAGTATCATTCCAAACAACCGCTGATGAAGATTTATGGCTAGATCTGAAATAGCTATACGGTTTACAAGTAATCATAGTAATACATTTGTAAGTTTGCTTTTAAAAACACTACATCTCTATTAATAGAGATATAGAATTGCCTCGAGCTTGACCAATAAAATTAAAATGTACAATTAAAAAGGCCGAATAAATAAAAATCATCCCTGATGAATTTGAAAGCATGACGAAACTGCATGCAATTGTTACTGTTTGTAAAAAAATTGTGTTGTCCTTTAGGCAACAACGAAAAACATGTCTAATGGGGACCGATGGTACTCTGGAGATGGAAAGAAATTTCTGCAAATGTTTTCTTGTGTGGTTTGCTTGCGATATTTTTCGAACATTTGCATCATAGTGAATTCTCAATTCATCCAACTAGAATTTTTCAATAGCATCATTCCAAACAACCGTTTATTGAGATCGGTTGCTAGATCTGAAATAGCTATACGGTTTGCTAGGAATCTTAGGAATACATTTGTAGAACTCCGTTTTAAAAATACTATATCTCTATTAATAGAGATATAGAACGTCCTCGAGCTTGACCAATAAAAAAAAAACACTATAAATTTTAAGTGACAGACAACATGTACTAACTGTTTTTCCAGCAGAAGTAACAACTAAAGTACTCAGAACTCAATAAACGCTGAAAAAAATAAATTAAATTTCAATAAGTTAACGGAATCTGTCAAAGAATGTATCTGTGTATTTTGGTTATAAAATACACGTGTGCACTCCGTTCTGTTTGGTGTCACCAGGCCTCTAAAATATTTATTTAAATGACAAAGTTTACACACTGTAATATAGTTTGTTTACTAAATATTGCATTCAAACGATATTTATTAAAGTTCTTAGATGTAAGAAATTTGAATATCTTCGCGTTTAATGCGAAGTTGGACCACTGTGCGTTGGATTGCCATTATTCTATTGCGATAGAATTTCGACTCTTTTAAATTCCGGAAATGACTTTTTGGTTAACAGTACAATAATATAAAAATATGACCAACGAAGGAAAGTATTGGTACGAATCAGATTATGGCCAAGACTTTATGCTTTATTGTGATCCTTCAAAGACAAGAGATATTATGCTGCAAGAAAGGTTCAATCGATGGTAGTAATAGAGAGGCTCGAGTGGTGGACTGAAGTAATTTATTGTGAATTCAATCGGAAAAAGTGTTCTTCGTTGAAAGACAATAAAAACATTTTGTTCAATTTCAAGTGATTTTGGATAATTTTTAACATTCATTGTGTAATTTTGGCCAAATCAGGAGCAACGCTGATATACACCCTTAATTAACCCGTTTTGTACACAATATGATATGTACAAGGTGTTTCAAAAGAAGTCAGCCGATATTTTTTGGCTCACATTTTTTTTTCTAAATGAAAAACTTCGACTCTGTTTTTTGATTATGTTTATCTGAACCTTTAGAATTTTATTGGTTAAGTTGAGAAGATGATCTCAGTGAAATGGGCGCCGTCACAATTGATTACCATACGGACTCGTTTTATGGCATTTTTCATCCCTTCGGCGAGAACTTCGGGCGACAAATTTTCGCGCTCGTGTCGAATGTTAACCTTGAGGGCTTCCAGGGTCGCGGGCTTGTTCACGTAAACACGGGACTTCAAAAAACCCCACAAAAAAAAGTCTGGAACGGTTAAATCGAGAGATGAGGCAACCCGGGAACGCGGCCTTCAGAATATCGGTTGTGGCTCGCTCAGTGTGTGCCGTTGCTCCGTCCTTTTGGAACCACATGTCGTCCAGTCCTATTTCGTCGAATTGCGGCAGAAAAAACTCGGTTAACATAGCCCTATAGCGCGCACCGTCCACTGTTGTCGTTTGACCAGCGGCGTTATCGAAAAAAATGGCCCGATGACTCCTTCAGCGTGAACAGCGCACCATGCAGTCACTTTGAGCAGGTGTAATGGCTCCTCGTGCATCACTCGTGGATTTTCGATACCCCAGAAGTGATAGTTTTCCTTGTTCACGTACCCGCTGAGGTGGAAATGAGCCTCATCGCTCATTATGATTGTCAAATCATTATGAACAAAAATGCCATTAAACGAGCCCGTATGGTAATCAATTGTGACGGCGCCCATTTAACCGATATCATCTTCTCAACTTAACCAGTAAAATTCTAAAGGTTCAGATAATCATAATCAAGAAACAGAAGCGAAGTTTTTCATTTAGAAAAAAAAATGAGAGCCAAACAACATCGGATGACTTCTTTTGAAACACCTTGCATATACATATTTACCAACGTAGTTACATTTGTGTCACGTATACATTTGTGTGACGTATGTATGTGTATAAAGCTTGCCATCATCTCGACTTAGTGTATATATAAATATTTTTATTTAAGTATATTCCATGAGCTAGTATTGAATGAAGACTTGTTCCTGGTTGCCAGCAAAAACATCATAACAAAAAGGATTACATATAACAGAACACTGCAAATTTTTATATCATCGACAATTTTAGAAATGTGTTTGGTCCTGTATGAAATTGTAACTCTATTCATAATGACATATTCGTATATAATGCAGTTGTAGATTTACATGTGTGTTTGAAAATTGAAGTGTCATCATGAATTTTTTGGTTACCGTGTTACGTTCGGTCTTACATAACTAATATAGCCATAAGTGTATTTCTATATCTGTGTCAAAAAGGAAAAATTACTTTGTCCTCATCGTCTTTATCCCCTGTCGGTGCGTCAAGACAAATTAGCGAGATATTGTAATATTTCTCATTGATGTGAATAGTGGCTATGTGTTCACTCACTGGGTTGAAAATAGGTGTCGCAGACTCCTGCCAACTATAAATCTGCATCCGAATTTTTTCTTTCTGGTGCAACCGCATGCTCGCATTTCCTGGACAGGTGTAATGTCAACTATAAAAGGTCCGCCATCTAACGTTTTTTTTTCAAGTAGTGCTTATTTCGTCAATGGTAACACTTAGCTCATGTCTGATTTGACAGATAATTAGTTTTATCCTTCCGCTGAACGAATATGGTTGTGTATTCGCTTGAACAACGCTGGGAAATATGGGGAAAATGGCCCTGCGATCGACTTACAGAAGATGGCGAGTTTGCTAAAAAAAATCATCTTTTCAGGTGAAGCTCATTTTGATCTTGGCGGGTATGTAAACAAGCAAAATTGTCGCATTTGGGGACCAGAAAACCCGCACGCATACAATGAAAAGCCGATGCACTCAAAAGGAGTTACTGTTTGGTGCGGATTTTGCTCCAGACGTATAATTGGGCTATGTTGAACGAATTTTTGTTCACAAAAATTTAAGAGGAGGAGCTACACTCGATGTTTTGCGCCCTGTTTTTGAAGATCGCATTATCAGCCGCAGAGCTGATGTCATTTGGCCACCTCGGAGCTGCGATTTGACACCGTTGGACTATTATTTGTGGGGTGCCCTCAAAGATAAGTGTTACGCCGACAGGCCAGAGACAACTGACGCTTTAAAGGACAATATTCGTGAAGCCATTGGTGAAATACAGCTGCACACAATCGATAATGTGCTTAAAAATTGGACCGATTGTGTAGGCTACTGCATGGCCAGCCGTGGCAGCAATTTGAATGAAATTATTTTCCATTATTAACCGGAAGGACTGTACTTTCAAATAAAAAAAGAAATTTGAGAAAATTTTCAGTAGTATTTTTTTATAGCATTTTAAAAAAAAAAAAGTTATTTGGCGGACCCGTTACATTTTTTCAGGACATCCGCCAGTTGGAAATTGGCCCCTGTATGGTATTCACACATTCCAGGTACATATCCAAAAATCATGGTTTTCCTTATAAAGTTTGCGAGGGTCGTTAACAGTTAGGTGTTTTCTTTGTTCATTATATTTCGTGTGTATTTTTAGTGCCTATATAACGGTGGCGGGAGGCATACCCAGCCCACCGTTGTTTGCATTTTACATACTTCCAAGATGATTATGTTTCAGCCGCCCATTATGGACCTGACGATGACCAGGATGCAGTGAGTCGAAACTGGATTACAGCTAAATAGTTGAAGAAACTTCCTATAAAATCAAAAACATAAGTATGAGAACGTCAACCACTACCACACATTAGAACTCAGTTCCCTTGTTGTTTTGTTTTTATTAGAGAAGAAAGAAAAATTAATCAATCTGGAGCATCAGGTCCTAGTAACAGAAAATACAGAAAATAAATGTACAAGTTGTGGTTTCACACAAATCATGGCAATTGTTTGTTAGAGATGTAACCAATAACCACAAATACTGGTAAAAATAAGGAATTTCCCATTAGTGCACGACATTCGTTAAACTTTCTCTTAGTTATGTTTTTATGTAATCACTGTAATTGCTGGGCATTTACTGTATAATTTATTTCAATATCTCTCGTTTGTGTGCCATATTGCCTTGACACCTATTGGAGTAACGTATTTTTATAATGTACAAAAATTTTTCTTGGAAGCGACACGTTTTGGCATTTAATGAAACAGCGTGTTTCAAAAACACCCTACGACAGAAGGACACCCTTCTGAAAGTCTTAGCAACAAATTTAATAAGTCGACAAACTTTGAGTGCAAAATATTGATTGCCTTGAAGTTTACTGAATACTTGGAATAAATTGTATTGTTATCGATTTAATTGCTCTAGGAATTCAAAATTCAATGGAATTTGTCTTTACTCCAATGATAAGCAGTCACATCGAAATTTGTGCGAAAAAGTTTTCTCAATAACCAGATATTACAAGTTCGTATAAAATGTGTCTGAGTGAGTAATATTACGAGGCATCCTTTGGGAGTGTAACTGCTATTTCATATCACAGATTTGCATATACACATACAAACATATGCCATGTTCCCTTATAAAATGCTATTTTGATATTAGAATACACATTTTAATGTATTCTTTTAATACATGTAAACTATTATATTACTATGTCGAGCGTATTATGTGAAAGACTAAAGTAAATTATTGAAAACCTGATTGAACTTTATCAGTGTGGTTTTAGACCGGGCAAGTCCACCAGTGGCCAAATATTCACTCTACACCAAATATTGGAAAAGACTCACGAAAAGCAAATCGATACCTTTTTGTCGATTACAAAGCTGCGTTCGATAGCCCATACGGGGAAAACTGTGGGATTCCAACAAAACTGATCCGTCTCTGTAGAATGATGCTGACCAACACCAAATCAACAGTGAAAGTGGGGAAAGACCTCACTGAACCATTCTTTACCAAGCGAGGACTTAGACAAGGCGACACACTTTCGTGCAATCTCCTCAACATCTTAACGAAGATAATAATGAGAAAGGCTGCAGTAAATACGAACAAGACCATTAACATGAAAATCCATATGTTGCTGGCTTATGCTGACGACATAGATAGCATTGGGCGAAATTTGCGAGAGGCTACTGCAGTATTTTCAAGAATCAAAAAAGAATCAGCAAAGGTGGGTCTTGCTGTTAATGATGTCAAGAAAAAATTGATGGTGTCAACGACAAGAGAAACCTCTCGACTTGGTCCGCACTTGATCGTTGACAACCGATTTGTTTTTGAAGTGGTAGATGGATTTGTCCACCTTGTATCCGCCGTGAACAAGGACAACAACGTCAGCCTGGAGATAGATAGGAGAATTGTGCTTGCAAGTAGATGGTATTTTGGGCTCAGCTAGCAGTTTAGAAACAAAGCCCTCTCTTGACGGACAAAAGTACAGCCATATCAGACTCTAATTTTACATGTCTTGACATATGGCTCCGAAACTTGGGTTATATCGCAAGCGGATGAAAAACACCTGGGAGTTTCCGAGAGAAAAATTCTCCGTAAAATATATGGTGCTGTTAGGGAAAACGGCGAGGACCGACGTCGCTGGAACGCAGAGCTATATAATCTCTATTCTGAATTGGACATAGCTAGACGAATCAAAGTGGGCCAATTGCGTTGGCTAGGCCATGTTATCAGAATGGATGAAGATGAGCCAGCGCGAACGATTTTTGATAACGTACCCGACGGAAGCAGGAAAAGAGGACGACCAAGACTCCGCCGGAAAGACTAGGCAGAAGAATCCCTCCGTATCCTTGGTGTTACCAACTGGCGAGAAAAGGCGAAGGATACAGCCAGTTGGAAGAATATGTTGAAATTTGATTAATTTGTTTGTCTAATTAATATGTTTAAGACTTCTGCCCTCATGAGATTGTAATATAGCCAATAAAAGTAAAGTAAATATCACTAAACCACGCAGTCGTTTTTTTGTTTTCGCGATTTTTAATACTAATGAATTTCTTTCGTTTTTAATTTGTCAATTAGTGGTTCTTAGGTGGGCTTGCTACGCATATTACGAATTTGTTTTGTTTCGAATTCCGCCTGCAGCGATTTTAATGTAGAGTATGAGCAAAAGTATTCATTAGGTCATGTGCCGGAAATGGAATGACCAATTATCGATCAAACAACAGATTCATAATGAGCGTACTAAACCTAACTAAGAACCGCCAATTGAAAAATATAAAACGAAAAACAAAAATCTCAAATTTTAAAAACCACGAAAAAATTAAACTTTTGCTCAAAGCAATTTTAAAATCTCCATATCTCGAAAACTAAATGATCAATTAGGAATCGAACAACAGATTCGAAATCAAACTTAACTAAGAACAGCCACATGAAAGATTTAAAACGAAAATAAGAATTTTGAAATTTAAAAATCTCAAAATAAAGAAAACGTAAAAAGTCTGGTTTGAGTAAAAGTAATTGCATTTGGTGCGGAAGGTTTTTTTTCCAATATTAAAAAAGTACGGACGTAGTTATTCATATTTTTTTATTGGTTATGTCATATTGCGATAGTATTGTGATATTCAAAAAAAGTTCCAAAAATGACTAACCCTAGTGTATAAGTACAGTAAAGTGTGGCATTACATCCGAAAATATCATTGGGCCTTACTTCTTCGAAAACGGAGATGGAAGTGCTATAACCGCAAATGGAGAGTGGTATCGGTTTATCATACGTTCTCCTCTTGAAAATAGACCTGAGATGTGGTTTCACCTGAATGGAGCAACTGCCCACATACCCCGAGGTCAGAAATTTCCAGAAATTCGGAAATTAGTTGGGCAGTGCGTTAGCCAGGTTTAATAGCACCCGACTATTTTCTTAGGGGTTCTTTGAAAGAGCGAGTTTGTGAACAAGCGCGAGGCAATCCGTGAACTCAAGGCCAATATTGTTGCAGAAATTCGAACGCTACGGCCACACATTTTGAAAGGTGTTACGAAAAATGCTCTGAATCGAGCTCCTCATTGCGAAACTGATAACGGGGGTCATTTAAATGAGATTATTTTCCATACTTAGGGCAAACAAATTTCTATTTTGTATATTTCCAATTTGTATCGGAAAAACAAAATACAAAAAATATATAAACGAAAAAGTTTTTAAATTCATAAACCCCATGATGTATTTTGGGCCACCCTGTATGTTTAGAAACTCAGTGTCATATTTGTATGACTGTTTCCATTGGAGAATATGTACAGATACTTCTTGTAAAATTATGTACTCTAAAAAACAAATATTTGTTGTCGCTTTTCAAATACAGCATCACCAATACATTTGCAATGTAAAAAGTACAACAGTAAACTAAGTAATCACTGGAAGATACACAGAAACTTAATGTTTGTATTTGAACTAACACATGCATACAATGAACATACACAAACATCAAAAACTAACCGTTGTCTAACATTTTTATTTGTTGTCATTGTAGATATAAAATTTCAAATCATCGCAGTATTTTGTATGAAATTTCAGTTGATATTTGTTTGTATTTTCGTTTAACTAAATCAACATTTGTGTTTGTACGTTTGTCTATATAGCGTCTGATAGTGTCATTCTCGACGATTTCAATGATGAGAAACAAACATTTCCGTATGACTGGATTTTAAACAGAAATTGGGATCAGTTCAAAAAAATGTGGGTGAAAATGTTAAACATAGTATAATATTAAAAAATTAAAAGATTATATGAAAATAAATAAAAGACGAGGTGGCCGCAGCCGAAAGAAATTTAATTGGTCAGAGCAGGGATCAAACCAAGGATCTCATGTACAAGACGCGCGCACACTAACCATTGAACCAGCGACGGCCACACGGCCACAAATTTAGTTGAAATCTGTCATTCTGGAGTCAATACTACCACTCATGGCTGGCATAATTTGTATGAGGAACACTACTTTTCAGCACTACTCCACTCAGATTCTTCCACTGAAGATCAGGAGGTAATGATTGTGGAAGATAGTGTAGATTTTGCCCTCCCAACCAAGGCGAGATTAGAACGGAAATCTCCCGGCTTAAGAATAATAAAGCCGCTGGTGTTTGTCGGCTACCCGCTGAACTTTGTACGGCAGGTGGAGAAGGACTGCCAAGTGCATCAACTTATATGCGATGTATGGTTGGGGGAATCTATGCCTGATGATTGCAGTCTCAGTATATTATGTCCAGCATTCAAAAAATCTGATCCGTGTGTCTGTTCCAACTGCAGCGGCATCAGCCTTTTGTCCATCGCGTATAAGGTCCTGTCGAGCGTATTATGTGAAACGCTAAAGCCACTTGTTGAAAACATGATTGGACCTTATAACAGTGGTTTTAGACCAGGCAAGTCCACAACTGTCGAAATATTCAACCTACGCCAAATCTTGGAAAAGACCAATGAAAAGCAAATGCATACAGATCATCATTTTGTAGATTACAAAGCTGCTATCGATAACCCCATACAAGGAAAATTGTACGAAGATATGACTGTACTTTGGATTTTGGCAAAACTGATCCACTTCTGTAGAATGACGCTGACCAACACCAAATCAGCAGTGAAAGTGGGGAAAGACCTCACTGAACCATTATGTAGCAAGCGAGGACTTAGACAAGGCGACACACTTTCGTGAAATCTCTTCAACATCTTAGTGGAGATAATAATGAGAAAAGCTGCAGTAAATACGAACGAGACCATTGACACGAAGATCCATATGTTGCTGGTGTATGCTGACGACATAGACATCATTGATAGAATTTTGCGGTAGGTTATTGCAGTACTCCCAAAAATCGAAAAGGAATCAACGAAGGTGGGTTTTGCTATTAACGAGGGCAAGACAAAATTTATGGTGTCAAGGTCTAGGCAAACCTCCCGATCTCTTCGGCACTTGAACGTCAACAAGCGATTTCATTTTAAAGTGGTAGACAAATTTATCTAACTTTCATCCGCCGTGAAAAAGGACAAAAACGTCAGCCTGGAGATAAATAGAAGAATTGTGCTTCTATTTGCATTTTGGGCTCAGCAAGCAGTTTAAGAACAAGACCTTCTCTCGGCGGACAAAAGTCCAGCTGTACCACACTCTCATTCTACCTATCCTGACATATGACTCCGAAACCTGGGTTATATCGCAAGCTGATAACAAAAACACCTGGGTGTATTCGATAGAATCATTATGCGTTAAATATATATATTGCGGTGGCTAGGCCATATTATCAGAATGGACGAAGATGAACCAGTCGAAAGTTTTTCGATAACGGGAAGCAGGAAAAGGCGACAATTTTTGTCTCTTTCTTGCAAAACACCAAAAAGGGCCAATATTTTTCTTTTAAGAAAAATGTTAACTTTAACAATTTTGAACGAATTCTAGAACCAAGATTTTGCTTTACGCACTGTTTAACGCGATTTCGAATAAAATTGAGGCGAAGATGCGTTAGCCAATAAAGTATTAGAAAAATAGGTGGCAAAGTTGACAAAATTTAAAATATGAAATACAAGGCGGCTGTTGAATTTTGCTACATTAACAAACTCGAATATCTTTTTGTGTTATAAGGGGTTTTTCAGTTAGAGCGCTACAAAAGTTATTTTTAAACAAAACAAACCCGGTTTAGATACCAATGAAATTCTTTATTCCTGTGAAAGTACGTTCGATGCCATTATGTATGGAACTCGACTTCTTTTGCATGGCCACCACGGGCACGCTTGCAGAAATCCAGACGCTGAACCCAATTTTCGACAGTTTTCAAGCAGAAATCGGCCGATACTGCTGCAGTTTCACGTTCGATATTCGTACGAAGTTCATCAATCGTCGCTGGCTTGTTGGTATGGACCATAGACTTGACGTAGCCCCACAGGAAATAATCTAACGGCGTCAAATCGCACGACCGAGGCGGCCAATCGACTGGGCTATTTCGCGAGATAACACTTTCACCAAACTTGGTTTCCAATAAATTGATTGTGGCATTCGCTGTGTGTCTTGTGGCGCCGTCCTTTTGGAACCACATGTACTCCAAGTCCATATTCTCCAATTGGGACCAATAATAATCGGTTATCATTGAACGGTAGCGATTCGCAGTCACAGTAATGTGCCAGTCTTGATCATGACGGAAGAAGTACGGCCCAATGACGCCGCCGGCCCATAAACAGCACCAAACCGTAATTTTTTCGGGATGCAATGATGACTCATGGATTACGTGTGGATTGCTGTCTGACCAATAATGCATATTTTGCTTATTGACGAAGCCATTCAGCCAGAAATGAGCCTCATCATAAATTGGACGTAGCGCTCTTAAAGTTGAGGCCACTGACTCCAAATTTCGGTAGTAAATTTTAATAATTTCGACTCGTTGTTGGCTCGTATATCTTTCCATGCTGAAATAGCAAATCTTACTGAAGAGAAATGTCAAAAGAGCGGAAAAAATATGGCGTCGTTTGTTGTCCCTATCGATTTACTTTTGTAGCGTCTCTGTTGAAAATCCCTTTACATGGAATTTATTCAAATTTTCCTTGATATGAAAGCCCATTGAATTGTACAGGATGGAGCGCGGATATTTTCTTATTTGGGAATGAAATAAAAACATTATGAACCTTAGAAAAAATTATTTTGCAAAAAAGCTAATTACCGCGCTCCAGCCTGTATTAAAAACAGTTTCATTAGGCTTAAAGATACTTGAATCTAAATGCCCACCCTGCTCGTTGATGCAGGTGCGGCATCTTAGAAAAAAGTTGTTCATTACTGCCCGCAAAATTGAGGCTGGAGTTGCTGCTATTGTCGGTCGAATAGATTGTTGGAGTTCATCGAAATTTGTCGTTTGCGATTTGTACACTTCGTGTACATTACAAAAATATCAGAAGAAAAACTCCGGTGGAGTTAGTTCCGACGACCTGGGAGCCCAACGGAAGTTTGAATTTCTTAAAATGAACCTGTTAGAAAATTATCTGCGTAATTCAGACATAACCGGACGAGCCGTGTGTGCAGTTGCACTATCTTCTTGAAACCACACAGATTTGAAAGGAATTATCTTTTGACGTAGTTCCGGAAGAAATAATTATTTTAGCATGCTCATGTAACGTTGTCCATTAACGGCAACGCTGTGTCCGTTTTGTTCGAAGAAGTATGCATACCACACTGTGAAGCGAATTCGATGCAATTCCCTCTCTTGTAGTATTTGTGGGTTGGAAATTGTGTGTTTATGTTGCCGTCCAAATCGAAATAGGCCTCGTCATACATAAAAAGACAATTCAGGAAGTCCTCGTCCTCGTCCTCTTCCACCTTTCTCAGCATCTTCCGCTAAAAAAAGCGAATCGGCAAATCTGCTGCATTAAGTTTATATGCCACCGCTTTCTAGTTGAATTTTGTAGGGGAATAAGTTAAAATTATTGACTGCAAAGTCTGTCAACTGACACCCATTTGAGAAATAAACTCTTTCTCGAAACACTGGGGTTGCTTTGTATTGCAGTAGCTACTGCAGCAATAGTTTCCTCTGTTCGAACGGAAGAGTTTCGATTATAAGCCCTTTATGAGACTGTCTCTGTAAAATTATTCATTAGTCTTGCAATGGTCCATCTACTCGGATGATCGCCGCTAAACGTGCGCCTATATTCTCTTTAAACCAAAATGACAGACTCCAATGCATGATAGCGGCGGCTAATCCAGATTCGTTTTCCACTGTCCCAGTTTCCCATTTTTATTAATTCCAAGGATCAATCTACAAACCAAAAATAAAAATTCCAGATTATTCCAGCCTATATGCAAAAAAAGTTATCAAATTTTCATTTTGCAGCGGCTTTCTTCAGCCATGGGTTGTTAAAAGTATAAACTTATATGTACTTACATACACACATTTAAAAAGCCTAGGCGATCATCTTTCTAAACCATAAAAAAATTAAAATCAGTTCAAAACTTATTTAGCTAAAAATATTTTATTTCGTGAAGTGTTGAAAAAACATTTGTTTGCCGATAACTTCAGGTTCTGAGAGTTTTTTCAAAATTCTGAAAAGTGATGTGTGATACACTCAACCAGGCCTGAAACTCTACTTACTTACTTATCCGGTCTCGAACAACTTACTTATCACGGACCTTACAAAACGAAGACAACGTATTTCGCTAACCAGTTGGATCTTTGGCCTTATATTTCCAGTTTGCGATACGAAGAGTACGCAGGGATTCGTCAACCTGATCGCTCCAGCGGAGTCTTGGTCTTCCTATTTTTCATCTTCCTTCGAGTTCGGTTTCGAAAAGCCTTTGTGCAGCTCATGGTTCATGTGTCGACAATACTCGCCGTTGCGCAATATAGGGCCATACATTTTTCGGAGTATTGTCCTCTCGAAGACTCCTACAGACGTTTTGTCTGCTTGAGATAAGACCCAGGATTCTGCACCATAAAGTAAGACAGGTTGTATGAGGGTCTGGAATAGTTGGACTTTTGCTACTCGAGAGAGGGTTTTATCTCTAAAGTTCATGCTTAGCCAAAAATAGCATCTATTCGCAACCACATTTCTCCGCTTTATCTCAAGGGTGACGTTGTTGTTTTTTTACAGCAGATCCGAGGTATATAAGTTCCTCCACTACCTCGAAGTTATAACGGTTATCAAAGTTTACGCTTTGGTCTAATCTCGTGGAGGCCCTGCACGTTGAATGCATTAATTTTGTCTTGTCCTCATTTGCTGTCAGAGGCACTTAGGCTGACTTCTTCTCAATTCTCGAAAACATCGCAGTAACTACTCTAACTGTGCGCCCAATGATATCTTTTCGCATAGCAATCTCTACTAAGATATTAAAGAGATCGCAAGATAGGGTGTCGAATAGGGGTGATAGAATTTTCGGGATTGATTCTTCGTTCAGTGTGTCATTCACTCTCGCGCTTTCTCCACTGCCGTCTCTGACGCCCAAAAAGAGACGGTTTACCTCCTTTCTTTTCTCCCTCTACTGGTCAGTCGCAACTCGCGTTGCAATTGACGCAAGCATTGCCATGCGTGCAGCGTTCTTTTCATCATTTGCAATGAAAATGCCTAAAACTCACACTAGGTAATTTGATATTATTATTATATTATGTTTTCGACCGTTCCATTTTTTCGAGAACTTTATATGGGTTGAGGCAATACAGATTTTTTGGAACGAAGTTCTTATCGTACTTTGCGGGATGGAGGCTAAATGAAAAAAATTAAAAAATTTTAATTTTAACACTATTATGCTACAACCCAGTATTATTAACTATATTGGGTACTTTTGCTTTGGTTTGTGTCTCGACTAACATATGTTGGGAAATTTATTGTTTAATGGGAAATGCTCTAGGTGGAGCCTGTAACCAATATTTAGTATATATTGTAGTTTTGAACCGAAAAAAAAAGAAA
Organism: Phaonia tiefii; assembly: GCA_963931995.1. Classification (NCBI taxonomy): domain Eukaryota; kingdom Metazoa; phylum Arthropoda; class Insecta; order Diptera; family Muscidae; genus Phaonia; species Phaonia tiefii. Next base: position 323,262,915 of record OZ008368.1, on the reverse strand, counting down.
ATTTAGAAAAGCCAAAGTGAAAGAAGTTTAAAAATAATAATAATAAATAATCAATATTCTTCGAGCTTGAGGACAGATTTGCTGTTGATGTATTTATTTTCCTCGATATTTCGCTACTCCTTTCTGTAGCATCATCAGGAGATATGAACAATATTTAACAATTAAAACAAAATAACAATTGTGAAAAAATTATGTCAATTTAAAAATGTTCAAACAAATTTTCCCGCCTTTTTTCAAAATTTTCAGAAGTAACACAAATACAAACTATTAGTGATGTAGAATTCCACACTGTCAATAAGGAAAGGATAAGAAACATTCTCAAGGACAACAACTTCCCGAAACATCTTACCAACAGACTGATAAGGCAATTTGAGGATAAAGTACAACCGAACAGGGTTACTACAGATGAGCCGAAAATTTACTAGTCAATAACGTACATACCTGGAATAACAGATATTTTGGAGAAGTCAAAAATATTTGACGACAAGAATTCTAATACAAGAATCACAATAGGCAGAATATTTAGTAAAACAAAGGATAGTTTGGGCAAATTTGATATGAGTAATATAGTATATAAAATACCATGTAAAGGAAATGACAACGAGGTTTGTAACAAAGTACATGTAGGGACTACAAAAAATAAACTAAAGATACGAATTGCAGGACACAAATCAGATCAGAAATATAGGCACATTTCTACACAAAAAACAGCAATAACATCCCATTGTGCTAGTTTAAATCATTACCCAAACCTTCAAGATACAGCGGTTTTAAATAAAGAAAACAATTATAAACGTCGCTACATGTTAGAAATGCTACAAATAATTACTACACCAACATTGAAAAGAATTCACTATAAAACAGATACAGATAATGTAGCCCAAATTTACAGATATTCAACTAGTAAAAAGTAGAACCATTTAAGCACAAATTGTTTATCAATCTAATATTTGTCTTTGGGTTAATTTATATGAACTTTTTACGAACATTATTTTTGTTTGTGTAACTTTAGAAAATTTTGAAAAAAGGCGAGAAAATTTGTTTGAACATTTTTAAATTGACATAATTTTTTCACAATTGTTATTTTGTTTAATTGTTAAATATTGTTTATATCTCCTGATGATAGGAGTAGCGAAATATCGAGGAAAATAAATACAACAACAGCAAATCTGACCTCAAGCTCGAAGAATATTGATTATTTATTGATAAAGAAAAGGTCGAACAGCAGAATAAAAATAATAATAATAATAAAACAAATAAACCTATTCATATTCTTAAACAAAACAAACATTATCTTAAAAAAATACCTTATCTTAAAAAGTACCTTTGATTAAAAAAAGTAAATTTTCTTACAAAAGTACCTTTTCTTAAAAAAAGTATTTGTTTTTTAAATAAGTACCTTTTCTTAAAAACGTTAATTTTTTTTACAACAAATGGAATATTCTTAAAATCTACATTTTCTTTAAAGAGCACTTTTTTATGAAACAAAATAACTTATCTTGAGATAATTCTCTACTCTTAAAAATGTACCTATTCTTAAAAAAATTACCAATTCTAAAACAAAATCCCATTTATTTAAAAAAACCCTTTTCATCAAACAAAAACCTTCTGTTAAAAAAGTAACTTTATTGCCAAAATTCCTTCTTTTAAAAGTACCTTTTACTAAAAATAAAATAATAACCTTTATTTTCTCGAATAACCTTTTCCTCTTGTTCCTTCCTTCTTTGTAAAAAATGCATACTTCTTCTTACAGAAAGTACTTCTTCTTAAAAAGAGTACCTTTTCTTAAAACAAAATTTTAGCTTTTAAAACCAGAAGTACTTCTCTTTAAAAAATTACCTTTTCGGGAAAACATATTAAATAAATAATAAAAATAAATATGTACAATTACATGAGGTGTCTGGGGACACCCGGTTGGAACGAAGTTCCTTTCCCTATATATTATGTACTAGTTAGTTCCAACATGCCTAAGGCGCTTGTTGAAAAATACTGTAATTTAAATGGATATTTAAGAAAATATACGTTTTGTAAAATGATTAACTTTTTTTTAAGAAATTTTCTATTTATTGAATGTATTTTTTTTAAAAAAGTGTATTTTTTTATATATATATTTTTCCTCCGAAAATGTCATTTCTTTAAGGAGAGGTACTTCTTGTATTAAAAGCTAATGTTTTTTTTAAGAAAAGCCACAATTTTTAATATGAATTGGTTTCTGTAAGAAAAAGCCTAAGAGATTGGTTTTTTACAAAGAAGTACCTTTTCAAGAACAGGTACTTTTTAGCCAAATGGTAAAGGTTATTTTAACGTAGAATACGTTATACGGTAAGGTAGGGGTGTTGATCTGGAGCACAAAATTTTGAGAAAATGTTTGTCACTTTCATTATAAGTTTTTAATACTTTATGCATGCATTGAAGAAAATTCAAGTATGGTCGTAACATATTTAATATGTCTTCTTTTGATTTGTATTTAAATAATCATATTGCTACATATAATTTTTTTGATTCTATAAGTAAATCAAAATTTAACTCCTTCAAATTTTGTATTAATTTTCATATGCTTTGTATTTTATGTATTATAACATCATGTGTAAGAGCAGTACGGTTACCTAGTGTTCAACACAGAACCAGTGTGAGAAAGAGAAGAAGTATAATGACAATGCATGTTTTATGTGAACATTACAGAACCAGTGTTGCCACATGCAGTATTTACACTTGTTTTCAAAAGTGCATCGAATTGATATAAAGTGTACCCAAATTTTGTTAAAAATTATCCTAAATTTTTTACATAAAAATTAAAGATAAATTTGGTAGATTTAAATCATTTATCAAAAATTATATTTAATTCATATATTTTAATTGCAAAATGACTAACGTATTCTACGTCTGACCTATGCGCCCGTGTTATCTAACACAGGCTTCATATTTTTTTTTTAAGAAAATTTACTTATTTTCAGAAAGGTTACTTATCGCAAGAAAAGAAAAGGAAAAGTATTATTTTTTTTAAGAAAATGTACTTTTAAGAAAAGGAATTTTTGTAAGAAAAGGTATATTTTATAAGAGAGGGTATATTTTTTGAAGAAAATCATTTTTTTTACTAAATAACATGTACAATTTTAAGAGTAGGTACTTATCTCAAGAAAAGATTTTTTCTTGTTTTACAAAAAGGTACTCTTTAAAGTAAATGTAGTTGTTTCAGAAAATACAATTTGTTGTACGATAATGTACTTTTTAAAGGAAAGGTACTTATTTAAGAAAATTAATTTTTTTTTAAAAAAGGTACTTTTTGTAAGAAAATTTACTTTTTTAAGCAAAGGTACTTCTTTAAGGTAAGGTATTTTTTTAAGAAAATGTAGATTGTTTGAGAATATCAATAGGTATTGCTTTTGAGAAAAGTTAATTTTTTGAAGTAAACGCACTTACTTAAGAGAATATTATTTTTTTAAACTGCTTTCGCTTTAGCTTTTCTAAATTTACTTTTTATTCGGTTCAAAACTACAAGACGTAATGAACAGGCTCCACCTATAAAATTTCCCATTAAACAAAAAAGTTTCCCCCGATATGTTAGTCTTAGACTCAAACCAAACCAAAAGTACGAGTGAATGAGTGTCAGAGTAAGTGTGCTGCCAAATGGCAGTTGCACAGTCTTGCACTTTGACTTTTCTTAATGTACTTTTTATTGGGTTCAAAACTACAATATGTAGTACACAGGGTCCACCTAGAAAACCCAAACCAAAAGTACCCAATATAGTTGATAATAATGGGTTGTAATAAAGTAGTTTAAAAAAAGTTGTTTAAAATTTTTCCATTAAGCCCCCATCCCATATTTCCAAAAAATAAATTGTTGTTAAAAAGAGTTTTGGAACTAGCTAGTACACTCACAGAAAAATTCGGTTGAGATAACCGAATTAGCCGTAACCGAAATTAGAGGTTGTCACAACCTCACTGGAGGTTGGCACAACCTCATTGGAGGTTGACACAACCTCATTGGAGGTTGACACAACCTCATTGGAGGTTGACACAACCTCATTGGAGGTTGACACAACCTCATTGGAGGTTGACACAGCCGAATTAGAGGTTGTTACTACCGAATTTCGATAGTGTCACAAAATAATTTTTAAATTAATTTTAGTTATTAGCTGATGATTTATTTTCCTAAATTCTTACAAAAAAATTCAAAATGGAAAAAAGTCATTTATTTAGGGAAATCTTTAGGGTTATGCATGGTTTATTCATGCCAGTTCCGACCTTTTTTGAAGTCCCGGACATCATGGGCCACCGCACCAATTTTGACGTGCATCTCAAACAACCGACCTTGAAAAACTGCAATTTTCTGGAAAAAAAACTACGTTTTAAGACATAAAATATAATTACAATATTCTCACTTACCTTTGATAACAACCACAAAACAAAAATTGATACAGCCGCGACGGCAACAATTATTCATTCTTAGTTTATTTGAATATAATATTTCTATTTATAATTTTAAACGTCAGCTATGAAATACATGGAATTATGTTGTGGTAACCGAATTGAAAATGAATTCGGCCAGACCTACAGAATTCAATACAAATTCGGTTACAGCAATCGAATTGACGCCAGATTCGGTCGTTGCAACCGATTTAAGGCTAAATTCGGTTACTGCGACCGAATTGATACCAAATTCGATAGATACAACCGAACTGATGACAAATTCGGTTGTTGCTACTGAAATGGTGTCACATTCTATTACGCCAACCGAATTTGGTATCAATTTCGGTTGTTGCATCCGAATTAATTCCAAATTCGGTTCTTCCAACCAAAATTTTAAAAAATTTAGTTGACAGAACGAATATAATTTAATTTTCAGCTTTAACAACCGAATTCATTATGAAATGAGGTTGCTTCAACCGAATTTCAGTTGCGTGGACTAAATTCGGTCGTCACAACCTCAATTCGGTTGTAGCAACGGCAAATCGGGGGCAACTACCGAATTTACTGTTGCAACAAGCTCTTTTCCAACAATTAGTTCTCTGAGTGTACATAATAGCTATATAGCGAAAGTCACTTTTTTCCAACCGGGTGTCCCCTGAAAACTCATGCAATTTTTATTGTTTGTTTGTTTTTTAACGTATGAATTTCGTTTTATATATTGCAATATTTTTTTCTTGGTATCATATCATTTTGCAAAGCATATACGTGTGTATGGTTAGGTTTATTTCATATTTTCTGAAATGTACTTGCGAGTGACGGTTGTTATTTCAAATTGTGTTTGTCACACACTGACTCCGTATAATTGTTTCGCCAGTTACAATAACATCAGCGACATTACAAATAAATCATTTGTAAAAGAGTTTAGACGACTTTCCTGTAATAGCTTATCTTGACAATTTCGAGAGGCGATTTATCACATAAACATCCATAACAACCTTTTACGAATAAGGCCATAAATGTTTTTACCAATTGTGTTAATTTTTTTTTGTATTAGTAATTTTGTGAGTATTAGTATGGCGAAATGCTGCGTAGAATTTTGTATAATTATTAATCTACAATTGTGTGATTCCAAATTATCAGATTCAAAAACACCTTAGATTCTATTTGAAAATTACGTGTGGGTGCCACTCCAGTGTGAATATTTCATGGGTCTCTTTTCACCATTTGTATTGTACTTCCATTGCTGCGCTGAAGGAACTGACTTTGATTGGGTTCTGACAATAGCAGTCATAGGTGTCACAGGCCGCGATGGTGATTGTGAGTATGAATCGCCGTGACTCAGTTTGCAGATGAATTCACAATCTGGAGTACTCTTAATCTGCATTTAAATTGAAGGGAAAAAAAGAAAAAAAAATTGTGATGCTAGAAGCAAATATGAAATGTGCATGCTGCAGCATGAGTGGCGTGAAATAATTCAATATAAATCATACGGTATAGGATCAAGTACCACTCCAACAAGCAATTTTTAGCCAATCGATTGTGTCGATTACCTACTCTATTGTTTTTGCGAGGTGTGAGACTAACAATATCGATTGTTTAATATTCTTGGTGCAAACAAAGGATTGAGTGAACAGCACCCAGAAATGTAAATAGTTGTATGACCGTATATACTCGTACCTAGTGGACAGCATATTTTTTTTTTCAGGTGCGGATTTCATGAGATTTTTAGCAGGTTTTTTTGTATTCGTATGAAAAGTAGATTGCCAATAAAGTGCTGTATATAAAACTGGATATGCCCGTTGCCAAAATGATCAACGCCGTCAAACAAGAACTGGGGAAATATGATACTGGTGTACTTTAAATTGCGTGTTCATTATAAATTCAAGTGAATCTGATTTGCTAATTAGTAGTACAGGATTCTGCTGCATATTTACTGTATTCAATATTTTTAACACTTTTTTTTTTGAATTATAGTGATAGATACTCGTTTTCCAAACTGCAGAAAATTATACTGCTGAATAATTTCCAATTCTATTCAAAAATTAAAATAATTTATTCACAATTTTATTTTCCTATGTGTATTAGGGCGTTTCACAAAAAACACTTTGGGAACTCTTGATGCGGAATATTAAAGTCTGTGATTTAAAAGAATTTCGAAAATTGTTTTGGATTTTTTGAAGATGGGTATGGGGTCGCGGAAATAGATTTTATTAAAAAAATTAGGTCACGGAGAACAATTTTTTATATTATTTTTTTCTGGTGCTTTTTGTTCATACAACTAAAAATTTCTCTTCTTAATGATCCGATCCCACGAGAAGAAAAATACTGGTGTGACCAACTGTGATAGTGACAGTCTTAAAAATACAAAATTATTTTTTCCTAGATTTCAAACCTCGGTAACTTTAAAAGTTTTCAAGGTTTAATTTTTGAAGATTTTAAATGCGTTAGAAAGGTCTTTAAATTGCCTTTCATTCGGTACATAGATTTCTTCTCACTTGCGGGAAAAATACAGGGTGATTCAGGAAGTTCCGGAAAAATTTCTCATTCGTATTCCTTGGCTCATTTCATGAAGAAAAGTCCCGAAATGGAAGCGGGTTAAAAATTTTCGGCTTGGTGGTCGGAGGGTAGTAGGGTAAAGTTGATAACTTCTGAGCCAGTAGTCCGATTGTTTTGGTTTTGGGCTTGTTGGATAGGTCTTTAAGAGGAAGTAGAGATAAGTCAAATCGCCTAGATACAGAGCTTTTTTTTATTATGTGCTTGATTCTTCAGCCAAAAATTTCAATAATATAAAATAAATGTGTGCTGTTATTTCGCTTCCACAAACAAAAACAAACATTTTTGCATTTCAGTAAAATGGTCATAACTTTGGAACTTCTTGGCTTCGTTTAGGTCATTTTGGAAAGGTAAGAGGTATGGCTATCTTTCAACAGAAAAAAACATAAGTTAACTGCATCTGGCTGCGCAAATTGAGGTTATTTATTTATTTATTTCAGTCTAAAAAATAAATAAATGGTTTCCCATTACATCCCATGAAGGGACTGGGGAGAACTTCTCACAATCACTGAGCTGTGCGCTTTCAAGTTTTCACTCACTGGTTGGGACCTACAGTTTTACACCGATTCCGAACGGTATTTTTTGAGAAGCTTTTTCATGGCTAGATACTCGATAGTGTCGCCGTCACTATGCGAGGTGACCGCCGCCGAAAGAAAATTTGAAGGTGGTCAGAGCCGGGTTCGAACCCAGGATCTCATGTACAAGAGCCGCGCACACTAACCATTGCACCACCGACGGACAATAATTCCTTACAGACTAGCAATTAATAATATATGTACATTCATACTTAATCAATTAAAGTATTAAGAAGACTTTTAAACTTATTTGTAGGAAGTGTTAAATCTAGAAAATTGTATAATGAATTACATAATATCATAGCTTTCAGTAATGGTTCATTTAATGCATAATTAGATGTATGAATACCAATATAAAAAGGATAATAAAAACGAAGAGAGCGGGAGGGAGCATTAAATTGAATAAAAGATAATAATTCAGCACAATCCACAGAATTATTTATGATACATTGAAGAAACCTTAAAGAGCTAATTTCTCTTCTTGATTTTAATGATTTTAAGGATATAAGCAAACATCTACTATTATAAGTTGGAAAACAACCAGCAAAATTTAAAGAATTTAATGCAAATTTAGTAAAAGACCTTTGAACCTTTTCAATACGATTTATGTGGATAGACGCCGTGGGACTCCATATGAAAGAGGCATATTCCAACTTAGAGCGGCAAAATGAAGAAAAAACTATTTTCCTAACATAAGGATCAGTGAACTGAGCTGTGTTTCTACGAATAAAGTACATTGATGAGTAAGCTTTGGGAATGATATAGTCAAGATGTGGAGTAAATGTAAACTTTGCATCAAAAACCACTCCTAAATCTTGAATTTCAAATACTGTTTCTAAAATATAATTACATATCTTATATTGAGATATAATTACGTTGCGACAATTATGGAAAGTAACATGAAAACATTTTGATTGATTAATAGGTAGCCCATTATTAATCGACCATATACCCAATCTATCAATATCCTCTTGTAGCAATAAGATATCATTCCATGAATGAATAGCTAGGAATATTTTGAGATCATCAGCGTACAAAAGATGCTTAGCATTAACAAAACAAAAAGCAATATCGTTTACAAACAAATTAAACAAAAGAGGCCCCAAGACACTTTCCTGAGGAACCCCAGATGTTGGAATATAATGACCCGAAAATACTCCATCAATACATACAACGCAACTCCTATTCATTAAATAAGATCTGAACCAATTCAAAATATTAGAATGTAGTCCAATCCTAGACAATTTAAATATCAACAAGTTATGAGGAACTTTATCAAAGGCTTTAGACAGGTCAGTGTAAACTGCATCAACTTGGCTACCTTTTTCAAAGCTATTAAGGCAATAACGTGTAAAAATTGCTAAATTAGAAGTAGTTGATCTACCCGAGACAAATCCATGCTGAGCTGGACTAATATAAGGTTTCAGCAAGAAAAATAATTTATCATATACAATGTGTTCAAAAAGCTTAGCAATGTTCGCCAACTTCGAGATTGGCCTATAATTGGATACATTATTTCTATTACCCGATTTGTAAATAGGCATTACCGTTGTGTTTTTCCATCTCTGAATAAAATAACCAGCAGAAAGAGACTTAGAAAATATAATTTTTAAAGGCTGCACTAATGAAGTAATACATTTTTTTTAGTAAAAATGGAGAAACTCCATCTGAATCTATTTTATATGTAAAAGAAAGCTCTTCAATTGCAGAATAAATATCATCATCAGATATATTTAGGCTAGAAATATCAACATTGGATACAATATTACTAATTGCAGAATCATCAATATTAATCGCATTATCTGAAAAATTGGATTGAAAAAATAACTTAAACGTATTGGCAGTTTCAAATAAAGAGTTAGACACAGCTCCATTGTATACCAAAGAAGAAGGTACAGAAGAGTTACTACAACGAGATTGAATAAATGTCCAAAAACGTCTCGGATTAGACTTAATGGAGTCTCCATAACTTAAAATATACTGATTATATAAAAACTTGTTCAGAAAATTGAATTCTCGGGTGTAGTGTTCGCACAAATCTTTATCATGAGCTCTATTACTAGTTTTGAATTGACGTTGATACTTATTTCTTAAATTTTTCAGTTTTTTTTAACCCCCTAGTATACCAGGGAAATTTATAGACTTTCAGCGGTAATGCCTCAATATTAGCTTTGAAAATGTCATTGATAATTTTCAAAAATTCCTCATAACATATGGATACAATTTCACTGTCCAAAGTTTAAGACCAGTCTACAGCATTCAATAACATATTTATATAATCAAAGTCACACGAATTATATTTATATTGATAGATTTGATAGTTGGTTTTATTATCAAATTCATAAAAAGTAATATTAATTGCAAGCGCCGAATAATGAGTATTCGTCGAAGAAATTGGGAACGCGCAATCTTCCACGGAACATTTTAAATCTGTACTAACAAAGACTAAGTCCAAAATACGATCACGCTTATTAAACACTGAATTCACTTGACACAAATCAAGACTAAATAATGAGTCAATGAAATTCATTTCAGAAACAGAATTAACATTATTAGGCATGAGATAATCACAATCAAGTACCTCAGACCAAACAATACCATTTAAATTAAAATCTCCCAAAAAACAACATTTATCCACATAGCTCATAGTTTCAACAAAGTGTAAAAAATTTTGAATATGGCCTGAATACAAATCATCACAACTCTTAGGAGGAATATAAGAGGCTCCAATATATAAACAACCTCTCAAGGTCTTTACACAAATTGTCAATTGGTCATATAATGGATTGGCATCATGTAATGGAATAGAATACGAATTAATACACTTCTTCACATCAATTAATACTCCTCCACCTTTTGAATGCCCGGAAGATAAAAAATCCCTATCCTTACGGTAAACAATGAACAAATTAGCATCAAAAAACTCATCATCATACAAATCATTATTTAACCAGGATTCAATAATAACAAAAATATCATAATCATATTGTGATGAAAAATTTCTAAACAAAGATGTTTTAGTTCTCATCCCTGACACATTATGGAAATAGATTTTCAAATTATTAACATCTATGGATTTCCCTGTACAAACTTTTTCCTTGGAAAATCCACAAAAGGTCGAACTTTTATATCAGCCGTCCAAAGATTTGGCCGTAATAAATTATCATAAAAGGATGCTGAGACACCAAGCTTAAAACTTACAAATTTTAAATCACTAACTGCTGTATCTTTTTTTACCAGTTTGTAACATGAAATATGCAATTTATCAATATCTAAATATTTACTAACGTAAGCAATAATATTATCCTCGGTTACAGTATTTTTAAACGAAGATAAATGTACCCAAATGTACTACATCCAACTCTGAATTTTTATTCTCACCTACAACAACGCGACCCTTCTTGTGTTTACGTCTTGTTACATTCTCCCATGCACCATGCTCGCGAGAGACACCACCGAGTGTTGAAACACTAACAGCATCAACATCAGTGAAACCATCACCAACACCATTTAAACTCGAACCAGCGACATCAACAGCAGAGGCAGTAACAGAAGCAGGGGCAGTAGCAGAAGCAGTAGCAGTAGCAGCAATAAAACCATCACCAACAACAGATCGTGTAGTAGTACATGTTATCCCATCGTCACGTACATGAGAATCGCAATTTCTCACTAATTTTACAGTTTGAGCATTAGACTTCAAATCTCTCTGCGGCATTGAAGCACCCAAACCGGTTTTGAGTAAAGGCAGACTTCGAGGAGCAGAATTTTTACCATTGTTGAAATTATCATTGCAAGAGATTAATTGCGCAAGCATTGTTTTAATCTCCTCCATCTCATATGAGAGCAGACTGATTTTCTTTACCATATCACACGATGACTGAAGACAATTGTCACAATTGAATACAATATTGGCAAATGACGAAAGGGCATTTACCGCTGCCTCTGTAGCAATCTTCGCACATATTTTATGAAATTTGCGCTGGCAAACATTGCAAACAATTTGACTACCAAATTGAATGTTTTTGCCCTGTATCTCGGCGATTTGACTTTTTTCTACTTTATTATTCTGAAAGGCCTCCTAAAACCTTTCCGACAAAAAAATCCGACCACTGGCTCAGAAGTTAGCAACTTTAACCTACTACCCTCCGACCGCCAATGCGAAAATTTTGAACCCGCTGCCATTTCGCACCCTTGCATTTTCGGACATGGTCCTAGTGGACTTTTCTTCATGAAATGAGCCAAGGAATACGCTGTAAAAATTTGTCCGGAACTTCCCGCATCACCCTGTATAAGAAACAAATTAAAGTTTGAGAATTTTTTTTTATTTTTCAAATTTTATAAAAATTAAAAGCATTTCATTAAGTTTCGTTATTGGTTAAGTGAAAAAAAACGTTTAAAATACCTTGTTTTAATAAAAATATCAAATATTCACTTCATCAATATATACATTCCCATACAAAATCAAAAGATATTAAACAAACAAAATCAATATATTTTGTGAACAAATTATAATAATTACAATGTATAATAATAACAATAATAAAAATTCCATTTTGTTTCTATACAAAATCGAGAAAAGTATGATTATAGTTTTCTAAAGTAGTATTTTCAAATTGGTTTCTTAAGGGCTTTTTTAAGGGCATTTGTGTTTACATTAGGTATGTATATTTTTTCGATTGTTATCAACGCTAATCCATACGTTTTGAAAAATCATTCATAACACATAGTTTGAGCTAACAAAATTATGAATTTCAATTTTTAAATCTCTTTCAAATTAACGATAGCTTTATTAGATGGATTATCAAAACCGTTCTTGTGTAATGCTGCGACCATTAAAGGTTTCTGATCAGGTATTACCATAGGGTCAAAAACTGCAAAGCCAACAAGAGCTTCAGTGAGATACCACAAGTGTGACGAAAAAGTTTTAAGAGTTGGCGCAGCTATGGATGGAATGGGTCTTTTCGTAGTCAGTAAGTTCTTGAAGCAATTTTAAATCATTGAAAAGAGCAAATATAGCAGATCTGCAGATATACCAGTTTTTCAAATATGTTTTTATAACAAAAAATTACATTTTTGATGTCCCAATAGTTAAAAAAAAACTGTTTCCGAAAAATGTATATTTTTAAATTATAAATTAATTTTGCTATCCATCTTGCTCTATGGAAAGCGCCTGGGAGGGAGTTGTTATTGATAAAGAAAAAGTGTAACGTTGCTATCTCTCATACAACTTTCACACTTTCTTGATCAATTGTTTCCCAAGAGTCCTGAAATCTGTGAAATAGTTGAATATCAGGTCCAGTTGAACCATTAAAAGCTATTCCAGCTACTAACTCTAGTTTCATCTACAAGCTGGATAAAACATATTTTTACTTAACTTTTTTTGTAACAATGTTATAGGTCCTTTAAATAGTGCGAACTTAAAAATAATTTTCGTTTTGCTTATAGTTTATTGTTACAATATTTTTCCCACAAATAGGATATAAACTTATATATGTATATACACGAGAATAAAGATATTTTAATTGTCTTTCTAACGCATTTACCGTCGTCAAAAAACATTGAAAAGTTTTAAAACTATTGAGGTTTAAAATCTAGGGAAAAATAATTTTGTACTTTTAAGACTGTCAAAGAGGTCCTTGAATAATAATTTTTCACACTAATAATTTTTTTCTCGTGGGATAAGATCATTAAGAAGAGAATTATTTAGTTGTATGAACAACGAGCACCAGAAAAAAATAATATAAACAATTTTCTCCATAACATAATTTTTTTGGTAAAATCAATTTCCGCGATTTCATCTTTCATTTCATTTTCCCATCCTCAAAAATCCAAACAAATTTTCAAAAACCTTTTAGATCACAAACTTTAATATTCCGCTTCAAGAGTTGCAAAATTCGCAAAAGACGCCTTTGGTGAAACGCCCTAAAGTGTATCCATTTCACTGTGTAAATAATAACTATTACATATGTTACAATCATTCCTTTGATATAATTTTTCCAAATATTTTCTTTACTCTGTTCTTACTAGGAATACACTTTTTCATTATTATTGGATTGTAAAGAATACATGTTGCGATTAAATATGGAATAAAATATCATTCGAATGATCCCCACGGCTCTGATGACAGACTACTATTCTTTTCATGACATTTTCCTTAACTTTTTCACCGAGATGTGCGGTATCTCACCGATGAGGCGTTCGGTAATTTTTTCTGGTTTCAGTCATAGTTTCTGCTTTATTCGCGTAAACCCATGGTTCATAAAACCATAAAGAAAGAAATCGCACGGCATAAAATAGCGTGATCTTGGTGGCTAGTTAACAGCAGATTTTCTTGAGATAAAATCGGCATGCTGCAATAAATCGATAATTTCATGCGCGATGTGGCAGGTGAAATCACATGTCATCCAGATCCATGCAGTCCAGTTGAGGCCACAAAAACGCCGTTATCATGTTCCAGCAACGAATTCCGTTCACAGTCACTACAATTTTTGGGTGCATTTGTTACTCGTCGATTGTGTGAGGGTTTTCTCTGCCCAAAATGCGACAATTTTGTGTATTCACGAAGCCATTCAAATGGAAATGCGCATCGTCGGAGAAGATGACTATTTTTGAAACCATGGCTTTAACTTCAATTTTCTCCATTACTCATTGAACGTATTGGCGCCGATTTAGATTGTCTGCTGGTTTGAACTCCTGAGTAAGCAGAATTTTGTACGCATGAAAGTGGAGGTCTTTTGTCAAGGTTTACTTCGTAGTGCTTCGTGAAATTTGACGTTGTTGAGAACGATGCCGAAAGGATGTGTTCGGGTTTTCGGCGACAGTCTCGTTTACAGTAGCAATGTTTTCAAGACATCGACCAGTACGTGGATGCATGGAAGTCTCACTATCTATAACCAACCCAGTTTTTTAAAAGTTTTTGACCAGTCTTCAAGTGGCTGTCACATTAGGTGCACTTTCTCGACTGAAAATTGTTTGAAGTTTGCGAGCGTGTCTCAGCATAGCATTCCTCATTTTTGTAATAAATTTCCACAATTATAATGCGTGGTTCTTTCAGGTCTCCATTTTTAATAATCGGAATAAACATATGTGACAGCGGCCAAATTTCAGAGTTGCTACTTGCACAAAAAGAATATCACTGAATTAAAAAAAATCAATGAGTATTCGAACTCACGGATGATGTGTTAACACCTTTTTGCTACACGGTACCTGTTCGATTTCTATGAACACATTAGTAAATGTTACATTGGAAAATAAAAAATAATAGTTTATTGAATTAAAGTTTAGTTCTTTCTTTTTATAATTTATAAACGTTAAGTTTTCAACACAGATAAAATTGGCCTGTGATAGCTGAAATATGAGACATAAACTTTAGATTCTATCTGAATAAGCCCGTCACGGCTTATCTTAAGGGTAGATGAGTGGACTGTATGAAAATGTAACTTTTAGGGATTTATACGAGTTCTCCGCAGAGAGATCGTATATGACAATTGCGTGTAAAAAAAAGGAAGAAAGTTACAGAGAAGAATTAGCGTTAGGGTTTAAATTAGAGAGCACCAATGAAAGAACATTACCTTCGTCAGGGCTATAGCTGATGATAAGTTGGTTGCGAGAAATAAAACACGGTGCGGGTTTAAAACGTTATAATATTCCGTGTATTAAACAAATTCAAGTGTTGTGTAGGTAGGTTAAAATTTATGCGAGATTTAGATATAAGTACTTTAAGGGTTCAATGCAATGTTTAGCTTTTTAAATTCAAACTGTGGATGTGTACGGTGAAAAGGCAACTGACCAAATTGGGCTTCGCGCACTTAGCACGACATTTGCTTACGCATACAGCTTACAACTAGTAATTCAGCATACTTACAACTAGTAATTCAGTCACAATAACTGACGTACTGTACTTACACGCTAGCTTATATCTAACAGTGGGTACTTAATACTAAGTCTAAACGATTGGCGTTTAGACACTATCCTATCTAAATATCGTGAGAAAACAGCGTCAATTGTAGTTTCTTGGATATTAGTTGGAGACTCTAATGAAGTATTAATGGTAAGCTTGAATTTATCGTAGCGGAATTCGATAAGTGGCAGTGCTTCTGCGGTTAAAAAATTCGTGTTAAAGTCACCACCCATTATTATAGTCATTGAAAAAAAAACAATGCTGAACATCATATGACTCGCTTTGTTTGACCATAGCGACAACAACGAAACAACCAAACACACAACATCACACATACTTTGCACGAAGTAGATGACGTATTAGTGTGTCACCATAACGTCGACTGCGCAAATGCAATTTTGCATAGCTATGCTTTATATCTCAGCAGCAACAGACACATGTACATACATACATTATTATGTTAATACATACGCTATAGACACAATTTCGTTTGCCTCACCCCTGCCACACCACTCTTTCATTGCTCTCTTGCTCGCTCATTTTTTTTTAACACGTCTTTATTCTCTTTCGCAGTTGCAGAAAATCTGGTTTAGCAGCAGCATAAAATCTGGGTTCAGCAGCAGCATAAAATCTGGTTTTAGTAGCAGTGTTGACTTTGATAGATTTAGTCCCTATACGCCGCTACAGATGTTAACACATCAAAAACTGCAATCTAACTGAGACACCCTTTATATTCAACTCATTGGACATACCCAAATTTACCACCTACATTGTTGAATTTATGGTACATTTAACCAATCTTGGTACATTTATCCAATCGGGTGATTTGTTATACTAATAAAAAGTTGGGCTCAATATTAAAGCCCTAACGCTAAAAAATCAAAATCATGGAAAAGTGGAGTTGATCGGTTTGGCTTCTGAATGGCTTCTAAATTACATCGGAGAAATTAGTGCTAAATATACATACCAATAGTGTCAATAAAGTTTACCAACGATTTAGAGGTTTTATGGAAGTATTTACATTTGAACTCAATAGTGTATGATATATATGATATATACCCTTAAATAATGTATATACCTATGTACGCATACAATTTATATGCATTTGATACACTTATTTTTCTTTATGCAATACAACAGTTTTCGCACACATATTTCGTTCATAAGTGGCGTTAATATCATCTACTCTCAATGTCACACATTACGGTTTTGTACCCTTCAAAATACTACTTCAGTGACATTCGTTTTGCAAAAACCTATCAATACACATACATACAACTATTGGGTTTTTCTATATTTTGTTTTTGTTTAAATGTAACGAAAACTGTCAAATTCATTTATATTTATGTATCCTTGCATGTAAACATGATGTGAATGTAGTCACTCAAATTTCATAGCCAAATATGACAAATACGAGAAACTTTATACAAAAAAAAAAGTTTATTAGTGACATTTATTGATATATTTTCGAATATAATGCACTGTTATGCAAAAAACTACAAAAATATAAAAGCTACGTAGCAGCTGCACAATATGATGGCAACGAAGAATTTATAAATTGAATTTCTATCAGCGAAAATATTGAATTTCATGATATTTGGTATGCAGGGCGATCATATTGTACTCATATGTAACATTTTAAACAAATTTCAACGGACGTAAATGCTGAAGTTAAATTGGAAAATGTTAAAACCAGTAAATTACACAATGCGACAAATGAAAGGTTTTTGTTTATTACATCAAGTAAACTAAAAAAAATATGAAAATCCATGGAAGTGGTATCACAAAATACTGTATGGTCGCTGATTATGACAGTTATTTATTTTTTACAAAGAGATTTTGGCTGAGTATCAGGGCACAATGTACAATTTTACTCAATAAACACCCAACGGATTGATATTTTGAATTGACTTCTTCCAAAAATTTTTACCTCTCTCCTACTCTATTTCAATGATGATACTTTAATAATATACACATTTTGGAAGAAGCTTATATAAATTAGCAAAAAAAAGTAACAATAACACTATCGGAAAAATGGCAATTATTTGAGTAAAAGTTTTAATGTTGTTTATAAATATTTATCGAGAATAAAAATAGAGTTTTTCGACAATATTGCTAAGATCTTTGCACGTCTTTGCTTTTGCCGTTTGGCAAAATTTGAAATTTTATCAACTTGTTTGAGAGTGTTAGAGCAAAATCGCAGTTGGCGTCACAAAATCGAGATTGATGTCAACTTGAAGTCGCTGAAACTTATCCACTGGTCTAAGTGGCCCTTCAGTAAACAAAACAACTAATATTTGCATAATTTTAAAAACTAAGTAGAATTTCCTGTATCCTTAGCTTTGCACAATCTAGGGAGGGGTTTATTCACCTGCATGAATCAAGTCTGCTTAACAGCCTATTCCTTCAATACTACGTGTTATCAATAGTGCTGTGCAATTCATCCATCAACTGTTTCCCGAAAGGCAGAGATTATTCTAACCTAAGTGTAACGCAATTTTTGCAATAATATTCTGAATTTTAGATCAAATATATGATCCAGAAATGTTTCGCTTTGCTTGCTGTTTTGCAACTTTTTTCGTCTATATATTTCAATTCCACACTACCGGATTAACAGTCGTTCTATACTACAGTATTAATTCCGAAAAAAAGAATCGACACAAAAATCAGTATTTCTAAACCGACCACTTTTGATTAGTATACAATTTGGAAGAATTCTATGACATCAGAATTGAGTCAAAATTCAAACTAGGTTTTGTATGGCACTTTCTGAAAAAAGGACCTGACTTAAAAATGGCATAACTTTGGAATGCGTTCATGGATTTGAAAATGGATATAAGATGGATATATTTATTAAAAACAAAGGGGGTTGTACCCATTACTAATAAAGGGTCCGCCATCTAACGTTTTTTTTTTCAACCAGCGCTTATTTTGTGAATGGTAACACTTAGCTCATATCTGATTTGACAGATAATTAGTTTTATCCTTCCGCCGAACGAATATGGTTGTGTATACGCTTGAACAATGCTGGGAAATATTGCGACATTACTTAGAAAATCATGGTAATGTTGCAGAACGTGTGCGAAAATTGCGTACGGATTTTGGAAGAAGAGAAGCGCCGTCAGCTCCGTATGCTCGTTATCTTGTCAAAAAAGTGAAAGAAACTGGCATCCTCATCGATAATCCAAAGCGTGAAAAGCCAAAAATAGTGCGTACACCCGACAATATTGCTGCTGTGGCAGAAAGAAAGCTGTTAATTCACCGTCGTTCTCAACAATTGAACATTTCGGAGACATCATTGAGACGAATTTTGTATAAAGACCTTGGTATGACGCCACACAAAGTCCAATTGCTTCAGGAGTTGAAGCCAACTGACCATCCAATGCGTTTTCGCTTCGCTAAGTGGGCCTGCGATCGACTTACAGAAGATGCCGATTTTGCCAAAAAAAACGTCTTTTCATATGATCTTGGCGGGTATGTTAACAAACAAAATTGTCGCATTTGGGACACAGAAAACCCGCACGCAAACATTGAAAAGCCGATGCACCCAAAACGAGTCACTGTTTGGTGCGGATTTTGGTCCAGAAGCATAATTGGGCCATTTTTCTTCGAGTGGCCATTACAGTCAATGGCGATCGTTATCGGGCCATGTTGAACGAATTTTTGTTCACAAAAATTGAAGAGGAGGATATTGGCAACATTTGGTTTCAACAGGACGGCGCTAAGTGCCACACAGCGCCCTGCTTTTGAAGATCGCATTATCAGCCGCAGACCTGATGTCGTTTGGCCACCTCGGAGCTGCGATTTGACACCGTTGGACTATTATTTGTGGGGTGCCCTCAAAGATAAGTGTTACGCCGAGAACCCAGAGACAATTGACGCTTTAAAGGACAATATTCGTGAAGCCATTGGTGAAATACAGCTGCACACAATCGATAATGTGCTTAAAATTTGGACCGATCGTGTAGGCTACTGCATGGCCAGCCGAGGCAGCCATTTGAATGATATTATTTTCCATTATTAACCGGAAGGATTGTACTTTCAAATAAAAAAAGAAATTTGAGAAAATATTCAGTAGTTTTTTTTATAGCATTTTCAAAAAAAAAATTAATGTGAGTCCGATCACAGGGGAGATGTGTAAACATCTAGTAATGAAGTTGGAAGTACTTATGCTTTTAGTATATTTTTTTAATTAATCAATTAAAAGTATCAAAACTTTCAATATTGTAAATACATAGGAATTTGCTGGTTTTTGTTTGTTTTATTTAACTTATTTGGTTAGTAAATGGGCACACTGCAGTATACATATATGTACTGCATTAAAAATTACAGTAAGCAGTAAATTTACTGATTACTGAAAAAATTCAGTAAATTTTTACTGATAATGAAATTTAATTTGCATTACCAGTCAAATCATAGGGCCGTGTTCATAATAATCAGTAACCGGGCATTACTGATTACTGAAAATTCAATGCACCTCATCATAATCATGTAGGCACTTTATAAAAATTGCTGAAAAAAATTTTAGTAATCAGTAAAAATGTACAAGTTAAAGAATTATTTTTACTGAAATTTTAGTAGTACTGCAAAGTGCCCATCTATGGTAAATGCCTTAAGTACAAATAGTTAATATTGGCTTATGGTAACTAAAATAAGTATATAAATTTTTGACTCGATTGTATTTAAAAATCTATGGAAAACTGCATCTATTGTAGTGGAATTGTTAGTTGTGGGGGTTTGTGGAGAATTGCTCATATGCAAGTGGAAAACGTCAAATAAAATTTTGATAAAGCTTGCGACTGTGGGTTTGCACAATTTGTATTAAAATCTCCACCCATAATAATTGGCATGAGATGGAGATTGTTACCCAATTGTCGTGCACCAGCTTCAGTGTAAGGCAACAGTACGTAATGAAGATATGTTATAATCTTAATCTATATTGGAATCTAATAGAAAAATTATTAGAACTAACATTACCTCCATACAGCTTTGATACACTTTGTGTTGTTTTATGTTCTGAGTTATAATTTTTTTGGTGTTTTGTAAAATATTTTATTATTTTGTATTTGTTGCGGTTGACAAGTTATTAATCAGCTGTTTACTGAAATGTAATGTTATTTTACAGCAATGGTTTTCGAAAATTAGTAGCTAATATTGAACACTAGATGGTGCTTATATGCAGATGTTAAGTATGAATGACAATCTCAAAGATGAAGAAAACTTTTAGTTTTTAGTTTTCCTTATATTTGACAAGTTTAGTTTTTAGCTTTCCTTATTTTGCTTTGTTTTAGTAGTATTGGTAAACGCTGTAAAAAATTATCTATAAAATCGCCAACAATTTCTAGTTTTGTCACTAAATTTGATCTATCCGTTTGAGTACACAAATTGTAACTTACTGCCTCAATGTTATGACTGTCAAAAAAATTGTGTAGAACAGACTCAAGTCTTTCAAATCCAGGTCATTTTTCGTAGTCACACATATAACATGCCGCCAAAAGATTTCTGCATATTACCAAATTAAGCCCGGTATGGTAGTCAAAGTAATTTTGGTGGTCGTGGTATTTTTGAAGACACTTTCAAACATAAGTTTGACATTCTGATGAATGACACAAAAACTTACCAAATGGGTGCCGCTGCTCCCTGCCAGCAGACATTGTTATGGTCTCAGAGAGGCAGATTTTGAAAATCATACTTTTAATTCTGAGTGATGAGTTTTAAATTCAAATTCATAAGCATCAATCGTTTTTGAATGTATATTCATTTGCCATCCACCTGAAACAGTAACCTTGTAAGTAACTTTAAAAAAAAATAATGTACAATATCCTATACCTTTACAAATTTAAAATCTTTGTTCCCGAGCATCAACCGACGACTGTATTCATCTTTCGATTACAGACACCTTCAAACTATCAATAGCAGATTGTGTGTTATAGTTTAGGTTTCCAGTTTTATCCAAGTTTGATTATTTTTTTGATTTTCTTTTCCCTCTCACTTAGGAGCAAGTAAAACTGCGTCATATCAGAAATTTTTTTAAAAGACGACATTTTTTACATTTTCCAATTTGGAGTGAATGTAGCTTTCCATCTTTCGAAATTGGTGGTTCACCAAGTAGAACCAAGCATTCGTTTAAGCATTTCAATGCATCTTCCATAGGAACAATTAAGTTGTGTTCTTTTGTTTCACTTTCACATTTCTGTTGTCTTTTTGCAGAAATTTTAATTGTGCAACTAGAACAAATTCTAGAATCAGGACTCGTATTTAAGTATATTTGTGTTACCTAAAGTTGAAGTCTACTTATCCGATATTTTCACTTTTGGATGAACTAAATTCAAAGGGTTAAAACACGTTTTGTTGGCGAAAGCGCTCATCTTGTCAAACAACTTTTTCTAATTAGAGCAATAACATAAAGCAAAAAGGCAATAATACCAACCAAAACATCTTTACAAACGTGTAACTACTTTTAGAATTTGCATACTTCTTCATGGGGTAGTCCAAGGTAAAAAAATATTTTCCAAGTGACATGTCACCGATTTTGATGAAATATGGTGGAAAGTAAGCCTATACCAAGAAAGGCTCAGCCCCAAAATTGCAGCTTTTTTGGACTTTTGTGTGGGTTTTCTAAGCTTTCAAATAAATCCGTATCGCTTTTTTATTTTCAAATAACTCAAAAATGGTAAAACCTAAAGTTTGAAATTTTCCGGGAATCTTAAAACAAAAATTTTTTAAAAAAAATTTTAAATTTTTTATTGTGAAACGCATGTTAATTTTCAGAAAACTTAGTGTAGCAAAAAAGAGCCATCCTTCAAATTTTTTTAAAAAAAAATATATGTATGTCATGTCGGTAGGGTGCAAAATGAGGAAGTTATGTCCAGTTTTGTGAGGCAACCTCCCAAATTTCAATACAAGAAAATTGCTCTAAACTGTGAAAAATCCATTTTTTTGCTTACAAATTGCCAACTCTGCCTTCTACCATCCACTACACCAAGCATTTTGTCTTGTTTTGAAATTAGGGAGGTTGCCTCACAAAACTGACTATAACTTCCTTATTTTGCAGCCTGCCGACATGCCGAACCCCGCAAAATGTGTGCAAAAAATGCCGCGTTGACATATATATATTTTTTTTTTTAAATCGAAGGATGGTTCTTGTTTGCTACCCTAAGTTTTTGAAAAAACTAAGTTTTTTGCAATAAAAAATTTAAATTTTTTTTAAAAAAAATGTGGTTTTTAAGCCAATTTACTAGAGAAGATTCGTGGGAAATTTCCAAAGTCTAGCTTTCACCGTTTCCGAGATATTTGAAAATAAATAAAGCGATACTGATTCCTTTAAAACCTTATAAAACTCAACAAAAAACTCCAAAAACCTCCAATTTTGGGGTTGAGCCTTTCTTGGTTAAGCTTATTTTCATCAAATTCAAATTCGATGACAAGTCACTTGGAAAATATTTTTTTTGCTAAAATATTAGTTACACATAGTTTTAATAGCGATTATGCAGTGGGCCTCCGTGTTTAAGGGACACGAACTTACACAAGAGTCCGTGTTGAAAAAGGTTCAAATCACGGGCCGACTGTTGCAATTGTTTTTCGATATTTTATAATATTTTCTACATCAAAACTTTTTTCGCAACCATGCATTTTAATAGTTTAGAAATATTATTCACACTTTGTAATATCGGCTGGAGATCATATTTAAAAGTCCAATCGTTTTGAGACATTACAATACCTGTGTAAAGTTTCATCGAAATCGCACTGAGTAAGGTGTAAAAATTTAAAAAAAATCATAGTCTCTACTTGAAAAATCGAACCTAAAACTTAAACACTCGAGCAGTTTTAAACAAACTTTATGTATCTATTGATCCCATGGAGATCCCATTATGAAATTTTGATATGATGTAGAGAAAAAGATCGACATTTTTCAATATCATTGAACCACAACGACATGACTGTTGTATCGGCTAATATTAAAGCGTTTTTTGCTAGCTTTAAAATGATATGCAACATTTCGAAATCCATGAACACATTCCGAAGTTATGCCATTTTAAGTCAGATCCTCTTTTCACAAACTGCCATACAATACCTATTTCAATGAACCATAAAACAAAAATTATTTGGAATTTTGACTCAATTCTGATGCCATAGAATTCGCATGGACGAAGGGAAACTTCTGTCCAAATTTCATATAATTCTAAAGGGGAGTGTGTCGAAATATTTTGGAATTACCCAATTCATAAATCCAGACGACTTTAATATTATGTTTCGAAAAAAAATTTAATCCTAAATTCCCAAGTATTATTTTTCTCGAAATATTTTTATGCTTTATATGTGTCAATTACTATAATTTGCACTCGGATGACTTAGAATGTTAGCCTAGTTAGAAATTTAGTATTTTTCAGTGTGTAGTTTATAAATATTACTTTACATTGCAATCAGGGTTCGTATTTCGTGGGTACTGAGATACCCTTTATTATTGCCGTGGGAAATGGGTAGCAATCGATTTCCAATTACCCACATTTTTCCAATTACCTTTCACGATTTCCTAACTTACAGGGTAATGGGGAAAATTATGGGTAGCTAACCACGACAGTGATGAATTACCCATCACGATTATCTATTACCCAGAGACTAATGGGGAAAATAATGGGTTGGTGGGTAAGAAAAAATATCTATACCTCGTAATTGTTATCGGTCTCTAAGGGGTTTTCATAACTTCGTCCAATGCCTGTGGACAAATTTTCGTTAAAATAATCGCCAAAAATAAAAAAATGGCTAAAATAAACTCGGAATACAGTTCGTCCAATCGCAAAAATAAAAACCGCTGGAATGTCTTCAATATGGCATAACTTTTTTTTAAATCGCTAACACTAAAATTTTTCGTATAAAAAATCGCTAAAATGCTCAGATTTTTGAAAAACCAGTGATGACATATTGAAGATATCCATTACTTGAAGTAATGAGTTTATTATTGTTGCGATTGAAAGCACCGTTTCCGAGTTATAGCCACTTTTTGTTTTATCGATTTTCTTACTTTGGCGGTTTTTTTTTTACGAATTGGATCACTTTATGGAAAACTCCTAGAAACCGTCAAAAATTGATTATTTTTTCGATTGGAAGCTCCGTTTCCGAGATATAGAAATTTTTGGAACGAAGTTCCTTAGGAGATAGGGGCTAAATGAAAAAAAAATTAAACAACATTCTTTTTAACACTATTCCGCTACATCCCACTTTTATCAACTATATTGTTTACTTTTGCTTTGGTTTATGTGTAGACCAGAGGTGACCAAAAATTTGTATGGTGTAGTATTGGTGAGAAAAACGATGTTGATCCAGTCGTCGTTTAGACAGCGACGTATGCACATGAGCACGGGTATATGAAGTTTTTGCTGATATATCAGGAAAAGACGAATATGTCCGCGTACTTGTTTACACGTCGCTTTCTCAACGACGACTGAATGCAAGAGCATAAGAATAAGTGTGACTTTGTTTATGTGTTGGTCTCCGCAATTGCGGTATGGGCTGGTCACCAGTGGTCTAGACCAGCCATCGGCACTCCATACCACTTGTGTGGACATTGAATTCACACCGACACTTACGCTCTTTAGAAAACCACGCTCTTTTGCTTCGTTTTTTTGAATGTGCACAGAACAAAATTTTTCTTTCGTTTAGTCGTCCGCAAGACAGCGATGAAACATCATGTGCGCTGGTTGTGTATTTGTTTGTCTTGCGTGCGGCAAAAAACAAGAACTCGTATGTTTGTATAATTTTTTTCAGTGCACAATATTTTCTCTCACCAACACACACTAATTTTTATTTTTGCCGACCGCTGGTCTAGACTAACTAGATATCTCGCATATTTTGAGAAAGTGCTTGCTTAATGGGAAGTTTTCCAGATGGAGCCTGTAACCAATATTTAATATATATTCTAGTTTTGAACCCAATAAAAAATAAATTTAGAAAAAAAAGTACTTTATCTTAAAGAAGTACCTTTGCTTAAAAACTGTAAATTTTCTTACTGAAAGTACCTTTCCATAGCAAAATGGAACAAATACACTTTAATTGCGATTTGCCCATTTTTTCGTATTTTTTGGCCTGGTAGGGCATTAAACGGTGATGAAACAAAAAATAAAAAATTTGGCCGCAAGTCCATATTTTGCGAAATATAGGCCTCCAAAGCTTGAATGTATAATCGCGCGTAAGTCAGCCATTTATTATCCGATCGTGTTAAAATATATTTCGGTAGAAAGGTCTTTTGAAACTCTAGAAATGCCTATATATAGATATTTGTTTTTAGTAACCAATCGGGGACTAATAAAAAAAGAGCTATTTTTTAACCTCACTTTTTTGATAAACACGTATTTTTTGCCAAAAAATGCCCTAGTATACCAAGTGGTTTAATAGACTCCCATACTAGGCAAGTTTTCAATCTTTTTTTAAGTTATCATACTCACCTATAAGCCTTCAATATATTCAATTTTTGGTTAATGTATGAGAAATTCAAACTACAAGCTTACAAGTCTTGAACATTTTTCAAATTGAAAAATGGTTGTTTTTTGTTGGAAATAATAGACAATTCAATTTCAACACACACTCACTGGCATGACTAGTTTCGAGCTCCGTGACAAGTTCATCATCAGATGTCTAACTACCGTGCCTGAATTGATACCATCGGTTGATCATCAATCGTATATATACAAACTCAATTATGCAATTCACATGTGCGAATTAGTACCGATCGAAGATCCCTAAGTAGCAACTTCACTGAAAGGTCTATTATTCCAACAACAAGAACAGACAGAATTTTTCCACCATGTTCTTTTTTTCCACATGCATTCTGGCACTGTTGCAGTGCTTTGAGGTGAGTTTTTAATCAATATCACAGAGTTGTAGTTTTCCGTGGTACAGCATTTTTGAAGACCTAGTGCTAGTGCCAGTTAGATTTTTTATTTGAATTTGAATTTTGTTGACTGATTTTGTTAGTTTTTGGTTAATATAGGAGAAATGCAATTTAAAAAATAAGTAAAGAATTAACCTACAGCTCAAATCAACCTTTATTTTTTACAAGTTTTTTTTTCAGTTATCGAAAAAATTTATTTAATTTAACACCAGCTTCATAGTATTTTTGTGATATAAGGCTTAGGGATTTTCTCCTCTGGGGTGGGTCAAACACCGGCTTCGCGGCTTCGGCATAGTATTTTGTGGTATTTTTTTTAATAATTTTTTTATTTTTTTATAAATCAGAAAGCCCCGCAGGCAAAAAATTAATCCAAAAAAACGCGTGATTTTTTTATACTTGAGAGGGGAAAAAGGGTCAAATGTTTATCGAAACTTTGAAGATCTCCGGTCTGTAAAAGGTTACAGGCGAGTATTATACCTTAAAAGAAATGTGAAAGTTTTGCCTATTATCGGAGTCTATCAAAAGAATAAGTATATAGGGCATTTTTTGGGGAAAATAAATTTCAAAAAAGTGAGGTTAAAAAACTTTTTTTTAGTGGCCCTCAATGGATTAATGAAAAGAAATATCTTTATAAAGGGTCTTATAGAGTTTCCAAATGCCTTTCTAATGACACCCATTTCAACCAGATCGGATTATAAATATTTCAGATATGAGCGATTACATACTCCAGCTGTAAAGACCTCTATCTCAAGAAGTTGGACCGAGCGGGGGATAAACAATATTTTTTGGACTCAGCGCGGAAGCTTTTCTGAGCGGTGAAATTTTGGTGTAGATCAGAGAATAATGACTAAAGTGTATTTATGCCAAAAAAATACCTTTTCTTTAAGAAGTACAATTTTGTGAAACAAAATAACTTTTCCTGAGATAAATACATACTCTAAAAAATTTACCTCTACTTGAAAAAAGGACCAATTCCAAAAAAAAATCCCATTTCTTAAAAAATCCTTTTCTTCAAACAAATACCTCCTCTTAAATAAATACCCTTTCTTACAAAAATTCCTTTTATTAAAATTAAATTTTTTTGCGTTATAAAGTTCCTCTTCAAAAATTATTAAAGCTCCACCCAATTGCTGACATCTATTTACGTTTGATGACACTTTACGACCATCATTTTCTTCAACATTTAGAAAGTTTAATTTGACATTAGATAACAGTTCGCAACTTCATCGTCAGGGACACCAGCATCGTCAGGGACACCAGTATAGAGAAACATAAACAAATGTTTAAGCTTTTGTTCATTGGCATGGAAAATTGTCATGATATTCATAATACAATCAGGATAATAGGAATCCCAGGCAGAGAAAAGGGGTAGAACCTTTCAAATTTACACTAAAACCAATAAATTGTGGCATATTAAGCACTACGCATTAGATAAAATCACAATTTTCATGGTTGTTTTGAAAAGTGTGAGTTGCATATTTTATTTGTGCAAAAGAGTTCATCCAACTTTGAAACCTTACAATTCCAAAAACAGCTATAATGGGAATTGAACACAATAAATGCGTTCATCTCCTTTTTTTTTGTAAAATGTTGGCTTTTTATTACATATGTTGAATATTTCAAAAGCCGAGGGGAAATAATGTAAAACAAATAAAAGGTGACAAGAATGTATAACAAATATTTGACAATTTATTGCTTTTAACATTCCTTACAAAATGCGAAAAAAGAAGACAAAAAATACCACTTTATGTATGAAATATCTTACAGACACCAATGTGTATTGTCAATGTACAAGCCAACATATAAGACACAATACAAGACCCAGAACGTACACCACTTGAAAGATGACAAAGGCGAAGAACCAATGCAATTAGTTTAGGCACAAGGGGGACTTTCGTACGTATATACCAAACCCGTATTATGGAAATCAATTTACATATTGTTAGAGGCATTTCTATTCGAACTAATGGATTCCAAAGCTAAAAATATAAAATAAAACGATAAAAAGCAATGAGTTTATTTTCTGGTCTTTCTCTTCCTTAGACTTATAAATATATGCCGAGAGCATAGCACAGTGGGAAGTAATATAAACAAAATATGATTTAGATGAAATATTTGTTTCTAGATTTCGAACGGAAATTGGTAGCTCGAATCCAACTGAAATTCGACTAAAATATGATTAAAACTGCTTGTGCATTTGAAAGAAAGAAATTGTTTCATTGTTCGACTGGAAATTACAAGACTTTGGAACCCCGGATAAATTGGCATACGACGGATTTAGTTCGACAGTCAGCAACTGACACTTAATGTTTACTAATCGCTATGATTACGTCGAACTACAATGTCGCCAGGGCACAATTATTAACCCGAATTGTACCATTACTTTCTTGTCCCTAATTTACATTTCTTTTCACATAAATGAAATCAGTGGAGTATAAAGGTTATGAATACACATCTTTGCCGACAGTCTGATGTGTAGTTTAGGAGGAAAGGTGTGTGTTCATATGGCTACACGGGTACAAACACTGACACTTTTTATAAAAAGCTAATTTTATTATAAAGCAACGGTTTAATTTGATTTTCAGTACACATTTATAATGTTTTTTAGATTTATTGCTTTAATAAGCTTAATTCTAATTTTCCGTGTGATAGGGTACAAAACTTTTGACACGTAAAGGTAGTGCTACGTGGCATTTGTCGCAAGCAGTTCCACCAACAGCTTTGCAGTATTCCCACGCACATAGCCGTTTCTTGAATATTAGTACAATATAATGACTATATCCATCATAACGTAAAGTCGCCTCAACTAAATTGGAGTTGTCGTTCCTTTTATTATTTACTGACGGGCCAGGACTTTGAAGTTTTTCGCTATATTTATGCAATTCGATAAGAGACACATTTTGGTCCATTCAATCTACACCGTACATAAATTTGTTTGTCGTTTGTTATGGAAGATGTTCGAGGAATGCTGACTTTCATTCCTTTTTCGCGGCAATATCAGGATGCATTTGTTATAGGGCGCTTGCCAAATAAAAAGGAAGCAACGCTTACTACAACATTTTCTTCAGGAGCAACTAAACAAAACCGACATTTATTGTTTTTGAGTTCCTTATTTGTTGGCAATGGAGAATCCCAATAAATATTCCCATCACCGCCATAGTAATAGACGGATTTGTATGGCTCCGAAAAACTTCATATTTGCTAGATTGGCCGACTAGAAGTTGCAATAGTTCATCTTCGAAGAATTTTTCAAAGATTTCGTGTGGTTTGTGGCCACGGAAATCTTCATAATTTGCGTCGGGAAGTATGGGAGTCATATTATCCTTGCTATCATTAACATTCCATATACCGGGCTTTTCACCAGAGACGCTGCAAAGGTAAATCGATAGGGACAGCAAACGACGCCATATTTTCCCCGTTCTTTTGACATTTCTCTTCAGTAAGGTTTGCCATTTCATCATGGAAAGCTATACGAGCCAACAACGAGTCGAAATTATTAAAATTTACTACCGAAATTTGGAGTCAGTGGCCTCAACTTTAAGAGCGCTACGTCCAATTTATGGTCGTCATAATCGTCCTACCAGATCAACAATTGAGCGTCTAGCGGAAAAATTTGAATCCACAGGCACAGTACAAAATGCTTCCGTGCCAGTGAGACAAAGAAGTGCCCGTAGTGTCGAGAATATTGCTGCCGTTGGGGCTTCAGTTCAAGAAAGCCCAAATGTGTCTCTCACACGTCGTTCTCAAGCGTTGGGCATCTCTGTGACGTCGTTGTGGCTAATTTTGCGAAAAGATCTTGCCCTACATCCTTACAAGATCAAACTGACGCCAGAACTGAAGCCGCTGGACCACCATAAGCGTCGTATGTTCGTGAATTGGGCTGAGCAACAACTTGAAAATGATTCGGATTTTCATCGGAAAATCATATTCAGCCATGAGGCTCATTTCTGGCTGGATGGCTTCGTCAATAGGCAAAATATTCGTTATTGGTCAGACAGCAATCCACACGTAATCCTTGAGTCATCATTGCATCCCGAAAAAATTACGGTTTGGTGCGGTTTATGGGCCGGCGGCATCATTGGGCCATACTTCTTCCGTGATGATCAAGACCGGCACATTACTGTGAACGCGAATCGCTACCGTTCATTGGTTACCGAATATTTTTGGCCCCAATTGGATAATATTGACTTGGAGGATATGGGGTTCCAACAGGACGGCGCCACAAGCCACACAGCGAATGCCACAATCAATTTATTGGAAACCAAGTTTGGTGAACGTGTTATCTCACGAAATGGCCCAGTCGATTGGCCGCCTCGGTCGTGCGATTTGACGCCGTTAGATTATTTCCTGTGGGGCTACATCATGTCTTGGTCTATGCCAACAAACCAGCGACGATTAATGAACTTCGTACGAATATCGAACTTGAAATTGCAGCAGTAACGGCTGATTTATGCTTGAAAACCGTCGAAAATTGGGTTCAGCGTCTGGACTTCTGCAAGCGTGCCCGTGGTGTCCATGCAAAAGAAATTGAGTTCCATACATAATGGCATCGAACGTACTTTCACAGGAATAAAGAGTTTCATTGGTATCTATAACCGGTTTTGTTTTATTTAAAAAAACTTTTGTAGCGCTCTTATTGAAAACCCCGATACAAGCGTATACTACGGATTTCAAATGACTTTATTCGGAGCGACAAATATTATTCGGGACAATTTTATGCCAACGTTCGAGGTATTTTTGTTCGTTTTGGTATTTATTTAGATGATCGTGAAACGTGCTATAGTGAAAATTTCAATCTTCAATAGATTCAAGGCCAAGTATACCATCGACTTGGTTCTGTGCTACCCTTTCCTGATCAAAGCTAAAAAATTTTTGAAAACAGGCTTTGTGGGTAACTCAAGTGTGGAAACCGATCGTCGTTGTGATATTTCATCAAATTTGCGGACGATTTAATGCGCCCACAATGGATGACGTCGCTATTGTAATTGTAGGCGATGGATTCAATGCCCGTGACATTGTGCTGCGCCGCAGAAATATGCAACTGCAACGAGTATCTGAAACTCATCGCTGCTATGATGGATTACAGTACCCATTGTTGTTTTGTCGAGGAGAAGACGGTTATCATTTTAACATTAAAATGATCAATCCCTCTGCCGGTTAGTGCATTTAAATTTTTTTTAATTCGTTTATTGAATAATTCTTTATTGCAAGAGCGGAATCAAATAAAAAAGTTAGCGCAATGAATTATAATTCATATAGTCTTATGGTCCGTCAAAATGTTATTAACGATATTTTGCATTGTCGTAGACTTTTCCATCAATTTGTTGTTGATATGTACGCCAAAATTGAAAGTGTACGACCAAATTTCATACGATTTAAACAGAAGAAAATGGAAAAATGACAAATGTTGTTTACCACAGAGCATTACAATAAAAGCAATTTGTCACTCATTTAAATGAATTCGAATTGATTTCTTTTATTTTCTTTATTTTCTATACTTATAGCAAACTGTACATTGAAAACGCTGCAGGCAACTAATTACTAAATATTTTATTTTATTTTATGTCGAATTTTTGATCGTAAATACCTCCGGTACTTGAGGGGTTAGTGCGTAGTATTACAACTTAAACAAAGGCAAACAAACTAAAGTCTTGTTTATTAGCGGTGTCTAGCAAGAAAATAGGTATGGTAGGGATTTTTTATATTGCCCAATTTTAACAAAAAGTGAGGTTTAAATTTTATTTTAAATAATCTTCCAAATCTTAATCTGTGGCCGTCGGTGGTGCAATGGTTAGTGTGCGCGGCTCTTGTACATGAGATCCTGGGTTCGAACCCGGCTCTGACCACCTAAAAATTTTCTTTCGACGACGGTCACCTCGCATAGTGACGGCGACACTATCGAGTATCTAGCCATGAAAAAGCTTCTCAAATTACCGTTCGGAATCGGTGTAAAACTGTAGGTCCCAATCGGTGAGTGAAAACTAGAAAGCGCACAGCTCAGTGATTGTGAGAAGTTCTCCCCAGTCCCTTCATGGGATGTAATGGGAAACCATTTATTTATTTATTAATCTTCCACTGGGTTTATTATACGTATTTATAGAGTTAAATATACTTTTGCAATGATGTACAGTTGAAGCAGGGCGGGTTATAAATTCTTGATATATGACCGATTATGACCTCAAGCTTTAAAGGTCTATACATGCCAAGAAGTTGGGCCGAGCGGAAGTAAAATAAAACATTTTTTTGAACTCAACGCAGCAAACTCTGTCGCTGTTGAAATTTTGAGTAGATCACACATTTGGTCTTCAAGTAAACTTACGGCTTAAAACTATATATGCTTAGTTCAGTCTTAATTTTGGGTTTAACTGTAGCCGGAGAGTTTTGTTTTTATTTTTCAGTGAAACACTGTGTATATATTAAAGTGTACCCATAAAAACTTTTGTTTTTGCTGTTCAAACCTTTAATTAAATTTTTTTTATTTGCGATACACCTTACTATACACTCACATGTTTTGTTTAATATATATTTTTATCTTCTGGTTTTCGTAAAAGGAACCTTTATTTGCTTGCAAACAATTCACATAAAAACTGGATTCCTGAAGATTTTCGAAATCAAATAATAACTTAGTTGAAATCAGATAGAAAAATCATGATCCACACTGTATTGGAAAAAAGTATAAATTCTTTATATGGACAAACAATGTAAAAAAATTGTTTGAAATAATCAAAATATATATATATTATTTATTTTCATCTAAAACGGAACTCAACTAGATTTCACATTTTGTTATACGAATGTCAATGTTATAGGAAAGTTAAAGTTGAGATAAATAAAACAAGTGGCCGGTGTTCAGGATGGACAGCCGCAACGGCTATTCTATATTTATATTCGAAGTAAGTCGACTATATTGTAGCCTATAATACCTTCTACCTGTTTAAGACAGTTTCCAAAACGTATTTAAACGTCGATAATGAAATTAATAATAGTGCTGTATCAAATCGTGCAATTTTCGCAAATAGTAAAAAAATCTATTCTTATTTCCTTTCTTTGCATCCTCTCAACATATCAGAGAGAGAGAGAGAGAGTGAGAGAACCGAAATGTGCAGGATGAATGGTGAATCCCGAAAGTTTTTCCACAGGGTAAGAAGATCGACCAACGGGCCTAATAATGGGCTGCCCTCCTGCAAGGAAGAGAATGGAATCTGGTGACTGAGAGGCAGTGTGTGCTCAAAATGTGGAGAGACCACTTTTCAGCACTACTCCACTCATCTTCTTCCACTGAAGATCAGGAGCTAATGATAGTGGAAGATAGTATAGATTGTACCCCACCCAACCAAGACGAGATTAGAACGGCGAACTCCCGCCTGAAGAATTATAAAGCCGCTGGTGTGGATGGCCTACCCGCTGAACTTTTTAAGGCAGGTGGCGAAGGACTGATAGCCCACATGCATCAACCGATATGCGGTATATGGCTGGGGGAATCTATGCCCGACGATTGGAGTCTCAGTGTATTATGTCCTGTATTCAAAAAGGATGATCCGTGTGTCTGTTCCAACTATAGCGGTACCAGTATTTTATCCATGGCGTATAAGATCTTGTCGAGCGTATTATGTGAAAGACTAAAGCCAATTATTGAAAACCTGATTAGACCTTATCAGTGTGGTTTTATACCAGGCAAGTCCACGACTGACCAAATATTCACGCTGCGCCAAATCCTGGAAAAGGCCCACGAAAAGCAAATCGATACATACCACCTTTTTGTCGATTACAAAGCTGCTTTCGATAGCCCCATACGGGGAAAACTGTACGAAGCTATGTCTGAACTTGGTATTCCGGTAAAACCGATTCGCCTCTGTAGAATGACGCTGACCAACACCAAATCAACAGTGAACGTTGGGAAAGACCTCACTGAACCATTCTGTACCAAGCGAGGACTTAGGCATGGCGACACACTTTCGCGTAATCTCTTCAACATCTTAATGGAGATAATAATGAGAAAGGCTGCAGTAAAAACGAACAAGACCATTAAAACGAAAAGCCATATATTGCTGGCGTATGCTGACGACATAGACATCATTGGGCGAAATTTGCGAGAGATTACTGCAGCATTTTCAAGAATCAAAAAGGAATCAGCGAAGGTGGGTCTTGCTGTTAATGAGGGCAAGACTAAATTGATGATGTCAACCACTAGAGAAACCTCTCTACTTGCTTCGCAAGTGAACGTTGACAACCGATTTGATTTTGAAGTGGTACATGAATTTGTCTACCTCGGATCCGCCGTGAACAAGGACAATAACGTCAGCCTGGAGATAGACAGGAGAATTGTGCTTGCAAATAGATGTTATTTTGGGCTCAGCAAGCAGTTTAGGAACAAAGCCCACTCTCGACGGACAAAAGTCCAGCTATATCAGACTCTCATTTTACCTCTCTTGACATATGGGAAGCGGATGAAAAACACCTGGGAGTTTTCGAGAGAAAAATTCTCCGTAAAATATATGGTCCTATTAGGGAAAACGGCGAGTACCGACGTCGCTGGCACGCAGAGCTATATAATCTCTATTCTGGCGTAGACAGAGCTAGACTAATCAAAGTGGGCCAATTGCGTTGGCTAGGCCATGTTATCAGAATGGATGAAGATGAGGCAGCACGAAAGATTTTTGATAACGTACCCGATGGAAGCAGGAAAAGAGGACGGCCAAGACTCCGCAGGAAAGACCAGGCAGAAGAGTCCCTCCGTATCCTTGGTGTTACCAACTGGCGAGAAAAGGCGAAGGCTAGAGCCAGTTGGAAGAATATGCTGAAATTTCTTTAATTTGTTTGTTTAATTAATATGTGTAAGACGTCTGACCTCATGAGGTTGTAATATAGTCAATAAAAGTAAAGTAAGCATCCGCTCAAATCATTGTGGTCCCAACACTCTTGCGGAAGCGTAAAATCCACCGAAACGTATAAAATAACAGTCTAAGATTTTGTTTTACTCACCTTAAGAACTATAATTATTTGCTTAATGCAATCTCAGTTCAGCATTTCATTACGTATCTTTTCATACACGTCACGTCTGCAATTCCAGGAATCGTGGTTTTCAGTACACTGTACTGTACCTTAACTGTACGATGCATACGCAACTTTTCTAATGATTAAATGGTCCAATTTCATTATTTTTTTTTAAATGCGTATATTAATATTTTACAAATGTGTTAGTTTTTGTTTCATGCAAATATTCTGCCAGGTTCAAGGGATATACTCAAAAAAGTTCACGGGCGTGGGATAGCCAAATGTTGTTTTTCATATTACTGATGAATACAAATTGAAATTTTTTAGTTTTATTCTACCTGGTTCAAAGGATATAAGCAAAAGAGTGCATGCACTCAACTATTATGTAGGTACCAATTTCAAGTGAAAAACCAGTAAAATATCCATATATCAATCGACAAGTTCTTCGCCATAGTATTGTACGTGAACGGTGCGGACCATATAGGAGCACCGAAATGTTGTCAATAGAGAAAACATGCAAATGTATTTTGAGCTTGAAAATGGCGGATATAATTATGCGTTACACAAACAAAAATGCAATTCCAAAGTCGTGGAAGTCACTGACTGTACCAGAGTTGTATGTATTTTTTGATATACTTATTATGAGTGGCGTAAACCATAGCAATTCAGAAAGCGTTCGAGATTTGTGGAATGTCAAGAGCTATCCTCTGTATCGCGCCACGATGGGCGTCAACCGTTTTTGTTCAATATTGCTATTTATAAGGTTTGACGACGCAAACACTCGAGCTGCACGCGCACAAGCTGATAAAGCAGCACCGATCACTGAGTTGTGGCTCATAATGAATGGCAATCTTCATGCACACTACAAGCCCAGTGAAAACTTAACCATTGATGAACAATTATTTCCTTTCCGTGGACGCACACGGTTTACACAATACATACCATCAAAACGTGCAAAATATGATATCAAAATTTATTGGAATTGCGATGTCAAGAAAAACTATTGAAGAATGTGCATTAAATCGGCAAGTGACTCGAAATTTCTCCACAAAAGTATCGATTGGGTCATATTTCAACCGACCGCTGGAATCAATGTTGAATACGGAACCATCGACATCACGCCAAAACCTTTCAACGATTCCTGCTATTTATGTTATGCTCAAGAAACAAAACGGCGTAGAAAAACCAGAAAGGTGTGCGGCAAATGTAAGAAGCCAATGTGTCTTGAACATTCGATCACCAATACCGACTGCATACTATGTAACAATAATTCATATTTATAATATATAAATTAATAATTTTCATTTTTCAAATAAAATAATACAATTTAAACACACTATAAAATGGTTTGTTGCCTTTTATTTTGATATAAACTGGTGTGGTACAAACGTATCCCGGGTGTGTGTTTATGTAAGTGTCGACTTTGGAAGCTCATGTGGAATTGGATCAAATAACCTGTAAAAGATTAGAAAATACTTATATTTCCTAGATCCGAAATCTCTCTGTCTTAAGTTAAGCCGTTCCTGAGTTACAGCACTGCAAAGTTGCAAGTGGATACATTTGTACCCGGGTGTGTGTTCTAGCGTTAAATGCTACATGTTGTAAATGGGGACACATTTAAGTTAAAAGAGGGAATTACTACCAGTTAGTACTTGTTGCTGGCAGTATAGTTTAATGCTTTTCTACTTTGTTTTAAATACACTGTTTAAATAAACAATTTTTTTCGATTGTATCTTGTTGTTTCGCACATAATGCTAACATACGCATAAGTAACGTACAATTTCAATATAAA
The DNA here is from genome assembly GCA_963931995.1 of Phaonia tiefii. Taxonomy (NCBI): domain Eukaryota; kingdom Metazoa; phylum Arthropoda; class Insecta; order Diptera; family Muscidae; genus Phaonia; species Phaonia tiefii. The sequence goes on along the minus strand of OZ008368.1, from coordinate 323,225,803 downwards.
ATTAATATATCACTCATACGGCACAAAGCCTTTCATTGCCTACCACAGAAGGGGAAACAAATAAGTTTTGTTTAAGTTGGAAAGAAGATGTTGAGAATTTGAGTATTTTTTTTTTGTCTAGTAAAAAACACAAGTACAAAACTAAAAGCAATCAAGAAAATATATACAATCATATACGATATATTGCTTTTGCAGATATTGTGGCATTTTAAAGAAAATAAATGTGTGTCAATATACAGCAGTTAAATTATTTTAGGGAAGAGACCTTCAGGTAAGAGACTTTCGGGTATGAGAAGCAATCTTCCATAAGTATCATCCCAGCAGACGTGGCATGTACTTAGTAACAAGGGAATCAGCATGTTACTCTATAGGATAGTGAACGTCGCATTGAATGAGTATACTTTTAAAACATAGATAAGCGAATGTAGTTAGTGACGATAAAAATAACCAACATAAACTTAAAAGAATAATATCAGGGATCCAGCGGAAAATACTTACATTCTTTAGAACTTTGTAAGCAGAACCAGTCAGTTGTGTTTGATGAGATAAAATGGAAGAAATATTTAAAAGAAATTAAACATCTTTATTTTTAAAAAAAAATTCATAAAAAAAGTTTATCATCATTTCCCTTGCAGGAGTTTTTACTTGGTCTTTTTTCAAAACTTACAATTTTCTAAATTTATTCAAGGTCAATAACTTTTTCAATAATATAAAGCTTTTTTATTTGCTTATATTGTTTGCAAAAAAGTCGAGCACAAAAACGTTCCAATAATACCAAGGCTGTTTGTGTAGCTCTTTCGGATCTTGCCAAACAGACATTTTTGGTATGTTTGCCATCAACATCACTGAAAAGGCCTATAATTCGAACAACAAGAACATAGAGAAATTTTCCACCATGTTCTTCTTTTCCTCCTGCGTTCTCTCATTGTTGCAGTGCTTTGAGACGCCTTTTAATCTATATCACAGAGTTTAATTTTTCCATGGTATAGCATTTTTGAAGACCGTTCTAGTGTCAGTTACGTTTTATTTGAATTTTTATGGCCGATTTTCTTTAGTTTTTGGTTAATGTACGAGAAATTCGTACTGTGGGTATGAAAAATGACCCAAAACGAAATAGCTCAATAAAAGAAATGAAATGTGGTCTAATTTCATATGAAAAACGACCACAAAAGTGGGTCAGATTTCTCGATTTTTTTTGGCAATTTTTCTTTTTTTTTGGGCGATTTTTTATTACGAAAAATCGTCCATAAATTAAAAATGAAAAACATCCCGAAAATATTGTGGGCGATTTTTCGTAAAAAATTATGCAAAATCGCCCACATTCCTATTGTCAATTTTGTAAAAAGTAGGAATGTATTCGAAACAACAAATGCTACAGTTACAGTTATTCTAGGTATATGGATGATAGACACTTGAAATTTTGCTACAGTTGTCACCATTGACGTAACCAGCAAATAGTCAATTGGGGTTCAAATCTTCTATATATATAAAAATGATGCCTCAAACAGTGATGTGCTCGCTAAACTCGAAAACGCGTGGACCGATTTTAACCAAATTTTCACACATTGTAGACAGAGTTACGGAGAAGGTTTTTGTGCAGTTTGCTTAAAATCAGAACACGCATGCGTGAGTTAAGCGTACACACGCATCATATGGAATTGCTTATACGAAGCGTTCACAATTACAACAACACATATAAGAGACACGGAGCTATGAGTACTGTGTTGTTTTTTTCTTCTCTTCTCTTTCGGCTCATTTGCACACAATAGATATAGAGCGGTGTGTGTGTTAAGCGCCCTGGCCACACATCAAATTAACTGATCAAAATTTATGTATAAGTTGGTAATTCTACCTCTGCCGCAAAGTTTGACCAAATATCTAAATGACTTTGATATTCGTCAAACTCATGCATGGGAGTTGTTTCTCAATAACACAATCAAAAAAGAGCGAGTTTTTACAACAACACATATAAGAACACACGTTCGCTATGCTTTGAATTTATTAGTGGCGAACACCGAAGAGCGTAACTAAACTGACTTATGTTATAGCCAAGCTCTTTCTTTTCGCTGCCACCATTGGTTGAATAACACGTATTGAATTTTCATCACGCATATTTTTCTATATTTTTTGCTATTTTTTGAGAATTTTTTGGATTTTCTGTTGAATTTTTTGGATTTTCTCTTAAATTAAGGTGAGCACATTTAACAACAAGTGAAGTGTAAAAATGAAATTGTGTGTGGTAAATATGAAAAATTTTTGTGTATCAGCAAGGCTGGAAAAAGTGACAATGTTTGCCGGCAAAAATAATCCATTTTTGTTCTCTTTGTAATCAAAATAAAACACGTAACAATGTTTGCCGAAAAAAATAAAGCATTTTTGTGGTTTTCTTAGTCGATAATATTTTGAAAAATATATTAAAAAAATTCATCCGTTACTTAGATGAATCCAGATTTGTGTTTGGCAATTTTTTCCTTTATTCTTAATTAACAAACACGTGTTACTTATGATTATTTACAACAGGTGGCGCCATTAATTGCTCTATCGATTAAGTGTGTTACATAGCAATGAGATTGCAACGAATAGCTTTAAATATATTTTTCATCAGTAATGATTAAGGAAAATTTTAAAAATATATGCTCATTGAAATAAATTTAAAACAAAATTCTAAGAAATTGGTATACAGTGAAGTTTAAATTTAATTCAATTCATTCATTTGAATTATTTAGTTTTCTTTAAGACTTCTTCAATGTGAAGACAATGTTATTGATGAATAAAGAAGTATATTTTCTTAAATACATAAAAAAATAAATTTCGTTTTCATTAATAATTTTAGAAAATGACGGCAAGAGCTAGAAGTAATCTGGGACGTAGTACACGTAATGCATTAAGAGTTCAAAATCAAAGTGCAAATGAAACAGAACAAGAACATGGCGATAGAACAAGTAGAGATAGACATCAACGGGAGAGATCACGTTCAGAGATTCGAGCAACCAATATAAATTCAATCAATTTGAACAGAATTGCATTTCAATACAACAACAAATTACATTGTGGATCACACAAATATGTAGTCATTGGAGATATGGATAAAGTCTGTGGATGTCGTCGCCCGAAATGTGTTGTGTAGCAGGAAAAGTTCTATTGCCAGAATAAGAATATCCACCTGAACCATTAGCATCATTACTTTCTGGAACATCGCCTGATTCCAAATATTTTTTGGAGAAAATATCTGTATATAATTCAAGTTTTCAAATGACTTCCTTTGGTGCAACAAGAATAATGTCGGATACTTATATACCAACGTTCAAGGCAATTCCTTGATCTGAATTATCGACACAGATTGCTGAAAAATACAGTTATCATTGTGATGTCATCACTTCAGATACCAATTCTGACAATTTTACCTTATTTCAGATTCAAGGGCAAGCATATCACTTAATTGGTTCCCTGTCACTGTTTATTTCATCAACAATAACAATGAAGAATGCGATAGACGTTGTGCATTCGTACAAAACCTTAAACCAATGATAATGAGAGAACTACAAGATTTATTACATCAACGCAATGTTTTGATTCGAAGTTTCAAGACGGCCGTTGACAGACTGCCATTAAGTCAATGATAACCATAAAGTCAAAATTCAAGCAAATAAAACACCAGTTGGACAACATGCTGGAAGATTTAATCAGCCAACTTCACCAGACGAAGTTGCTATTGTCATATCAGCAGAAGAGTTTCAACCGCGTGATATTGTGTTGCAAAGAAGAGATAATTCGCTCCATCGTATATCTGAAACTCACTTCAAATATGATGCATTACAATATCCTATTTTATTTTGTCGCGATGAAGATGGATATTCAATTGATATAAACAGAGGAATCAAATTAATGGACAACCATTAAATAAAACTGTAAGCGCAATGAATTACTATTGGTATCGAATTATGATTAGACAAAATCAAGAAAATCATAATCTCAAGTGCCGAAAACTATTTCATCAATATATTGTCGTTATGTATGCGAAAATAGAGACAGAACGATTAAATTTTATTCGACACAATCAAATTAAATTGCGCTGTGAACAGTACATACATTTACGCGATGCAACTAACAATGATGCAAATGTAAATAATGTTGGACAAATGATAATTTTACCATCATCTTATACAGGCAGTCCACGTCACATGCATGAGCACGCGCAAGATGCCATGTGTTATGTGAGAATAGAAAACCAAACCTAAATACGCAAAAACTTACTTCACCAAAAAATAATATACATAAATAGCGAACCCTCAGCTGCTACGCTAGCTGTTATTTTTCATCATTTATTAACAATTAATTTTTTGAAATTTTTTTTTAAAATAAATTTTAAAAGACTGAATAAGGCACAAGGTCAATCATTTCAACTGTGTGGAACCGATTTACAATATCCATGTTTTGGACGTGGTCAATTGTATGTTGCATGCTCCAGAGTAGGAAAGCCATCAGTATTATTCATTTATACATCAACTCAAGGCAAAACAAAAAATGTAGTTTACCCAAAAGCATTGGAAAAGAATAAGTGAGAGAACGTTTGTTAAAAAATGATGGAAAAAAATTCAAATTTATCTTTTAATTTATTTAAAAAAAAATTCAAAGAATTAATTGTAAATAAATGATGAAAAAAATAACAGCTGGGGTAGCAGCTGATGGTCCACTATTTATGTATATTATTTTTTGGTGAAGAAAGTTTTTGCGCATTTAGGTTTTGTTTTCTGGTAATTTTTAATTATTGAACTATCTCACATTATTTAATTATGAGGCGGTACGAAGTTCGCCGGGTCACCTAGTCGGTCATAAAAATTCAAATTCAAATAAAACGTATGTGACACTTCAAAAATGCTATACCATGGAAAAATCCACTTCTTTGATATAGATTAAAAACTCATCTGAAAGCACTGCAACAATGCGAGAACGCATGAGGAAAAGGAGAACATGGTGGAAAAATTATATTAATAATTATTTTAATTTATTTAGTATAAAATAATAAATCACAAATTCTGTTACGCAATTTATTACTGCAGTCAACTTTACAGGTTTAACCGACTCTTGTGATATTAATGACAAATATAATTTTAATTTAATGATGGCAATATGATATTTATGTCCAGGCATAAATTGAGGAGAAAGTTAACAGTAACTTATGCAATTAAAATATTTTAACAAATTAATGTAAATTCTATTTTCATGCTAATGAAAATGAGTATCATGTAAATGATATTTCTATACGTATTTGGTATTCAAAAACTTTGATACATCCTTGGGAGATTAAGTTAAAATCTAATATTAATTAATATGAATATGAAGAAGTATTCAAATAAATTACAAATTCTACAATTATAATTGCTATTGTAGAAGTATCTTATAGTATGAATATATAGTATAAATTATGCAAATCTTTGAATTATTCTAAATTAACTAATAATGTAAAGAAAATTTCTCTTTAGCAGAAGATCAAACATATCTGTCATGTTCCAGTCTCAAGGGCATATTGAGTTCTGCTGCTACCAAACAGAAATGGGTTGGTGTTTCTTAAAGCGAAACATGATAATTAAAATGCCGTTTATGGTATTGACATAATATTTTCTACCATTTTATCACAAGCGGCTAATGATGATATCAATGCTTGCCATATTACGTTACAATAAAATATTACAATATATTTTGAGACGGAAATACAATGGATTAGGACTCATACCGATAAAACTGCTACCAGTTAGTCTCACTTTGTGTCTAGTCTTTCAAGCATAATATAAAAACCATAATGTCATATTCTACGAATGTTGGAGGAGCAGATGGCTGACCTCTTTCAGATTATTGCACATCGTGAATGGCTCAGGGAGTGTTTGTGAAAACCAGATCAATATTACATGATAATTTATGTCGCCAATTTGACATTCATGGAATAATGGATTCTAGGCTAGAGACTAGAAATTTGGAAAATGGAGAAAGTTGTGAAATATTAAAAAGTTTGTTCCAAATTTTTTAGGTTCAAAGATGAAAATTTTTAGCGTAAAATCATATTTTACTACGAAAAATATTTTCACCTCCGTCTACATCATTAATTGTCTATCGGAAATCCACACGGCTTCCACTCAAGTCTAAAACATGAAATCGACGCTATAGGATATACGTAATTAAAGAAAACGTGTTTTTTAATGTGAAATTAAATTAAGCTCTAAATTTTACATGGCCCACCCCTTACAAGCTTGTAAGTGACAAGTTTTTAGTCCTTGTTTGGAATTATAGCTAAGTAGGGTTTCATTTAAAAAAAATCAAATGAGTGTTCGAACTCACGGGCGATGTGTTAACACCTTTTTGCTACACATTAGTAAATGTTACATTGGAAAATAAAAAACAGCGTTCAATCATATGATGACGTCACATTTAAATAATATTAATACTTAAAATTATTTAAAGACCAGTGTAGGCACATGTGTCATTATTTTCTTGCTTAAAACTTTTTATATTATACCCACAAAAAACAAAGCGAGTGCAAAGCAATTTTATATACGTATAATACGTCATTATTCTCTTTGCTCTGAGAGTGCTCCGCGCCCACATTTTATTTGACTTTCCTTTCACAATAATAAAAAAACAACACGTAAAAAACATAGTTTTTGACTATAAATTCTTTATATATGACCGCGGCCCTTTGTCCAATCCCGCCCATATTTGCAGCAGATCTTAGAATATGTAAACCTAACCAACATAACCAATTTCGTTCAAATACCGTTAACAGGAGCGGAAATAATGGATTTTTAATTTGCCATTTGTATGGGAGGTAACCCGCCCCACAGGAAATAGGTTAAAAATAATTCCAAAGTTTTTTCGGTGCGCAGACGGGTAAAGTAAAGATAAAGAATTTAAAAATGGCGAAGCGTTGACGTTTCATTAAAATAATATTAATACTTAATAACACTTCAAAATATTTAAAGACGAGTGTCATTGTTTTCATGCTTAATACCTTTTATTTTATACCCACAAAAAACAAAGAGAATGCAAAGCAACAGACACATGTTCATACATACATTGTTATGTACACGGTACACGTGTACACAAGTTCACAATTTTTGTTGCTCTCTTTCTATCTCATTTTTATATACATATAACACGCCATTATTGTCTTTGCTCTGAGAGTGTTTCGCAACCACACAATACAACTATTCGCTGCCGCTACATCAGTTTGTGGTTTTTTTTCGCAGTCTGGCAATCTCGGTTTCGTAGTCGAACAAATCTGGGTTCTGTAGGGATGGGCCACCCTTATCATTTAGGGGTATAAAAATAGATGTTGGACAATCTGTGTGAGCGCATTCGGACAAATTATGTTTGGATGTATTCACTTTGTGAATTTATGCCGTACACGCGCCTATAGATGTTAACACATCAAAAAAAATGGTGTCCCATAACATCCCATGAAGGGATTGGGGAGAAATTCGCACAATCAGTGAGCTGTTCGCTTTCTAGTATTATAACTACTGATAGGTACCTACAGTTTTACTTCAGTTCCGAACGGTATTTTGAGAAGTTTTTCATGGCCAAATACTCGGTAGCTCGAAAGCGAAGTTACCGCCGCCGAAAGAAATGTAAGAAACAAGAGCCGTGGGCCAAGACCGAAAGCTTCAATAGCTCCGTTAGATTAAACGATTGTGTTTAAAAGTCTCACTTCACCTCAATTTATGGTAATACTAGTAGTAAAATAACAAAATACCTGAGATACAGAAACTAGTGTGGTGAGATGCATCAACTGGGTAAATTTGTCTTGCCGATAACATTAAAATAGACATGGACTTTAATGACATTTAGATTTCGTTTAGAAAAATATATGTCAGCCAATGTTTTGTTCCAAAGCATGTCAAATTCTCTATACGAGGTAAAAGGTGGATATGTATAGTTACCACATTCTTCGGTGGCTGACATCTATACACTTTGTCGTGTTGTAACATTATCGTTTACCACTTTCTGTTTAAAAAAATAGATTTTTATATTTTTAGCAACTATTAGAAAGTACTTTTTCTATGAAAAAGTACATTTTAATAGAAATATTAAAAAGAAATGAGTGTAATTTTTCATTATGGTAGATGGTTGGGAATATAGACATTTCAGTGCCCACCAAGGCGTATCATCAGCTCCCTTCTCCACAAGTATTTAGGTATATCATCACACATTAAAGGGATAAACAAATCTCAACTAAACGAGAATATAATATATTTTCTGTAAAGTCCTCGTGTAACATTTCGTATATACATAGATTCCCTTTAACAGCAAATCCTCTTGTGAAAAATCGAATAGATATCTTTGTAACAAGTGTGTTTGTAACAGAAACTAAATTATGATTACACTAGTAATTGAACACGAATTCTGATTCTGTACTTTTCATTAGTCGTTTCTTCCATTTTAGATGAATGAAGTTTTACTGAAATTGGTTAAGACAACTAAATTTTGGCAGTAGCAACTTGTATTTAGTAAGACCTATTTTGAATCTATTAATAATATCGACAAATAATTCTGATGTATGACAGTTACGAATTTTAATCAAAATATAGACGTTAGCATTGAGCATTCAGTGCCCGAATTGATTTCCAACTAATATTTTGCCTGTGTGTATCTGTAAATCGTAATTACACATTTTATTTCCAAACATAATAATGTTCAAATATCTGTGAAATGGCATTTGTATGCACCACAAATCTATCAACCTCCTGTTGCAGTATTATAACGTATGGCTGTAAATATTGCCAAGTCGTCTGCATATACCAGCTATTTTGCGTATTCAAATCAATTCGCAATATCATTTACAACAATACTGAACCTTGGTCGTGAAATACTTCCCTGAGGAATGGTAGTTTTTAGGAAATAAGGATCCATATTTAATGTAAACTAACACTATAGTTTTGCTGCTATAGTTGCATGAGAAGGAATACAAACCTATGTTTTAGGATTACCTCAATAGACACCAATAGTTTTAGTTCGAAATTGTCTTCTTTCTTTACACTTAAAATATTTCCAATATTTCAACTTCTCTTTCATATAATCACACTACAAAATTTTCTTCTTACAATTATCTGGTAACTCAGGCAACTTTGCATAAATTGTATTTATTCATGTGCATCGAAACTCTAATGTAATTGATGGTTTACAGTTCTAGAAGCGTAAACTTACATATTAACGATAGTATAAACCACAAACCTGAACTAATTCAAAATCAGTGGTGTTGCAGCTCACTATATACAGGCAATGAGCATCAGCATATCTGTATGGCGTGTGAGGTTAAATTCATTTCAACTAACAGCCCAAACAAATACAATTTAATTTATTGATTTTATTCATTTCCATCAGCCAAATTTTAATTCTTTAACCAACACGTAGTATTTGAGCAACATCAAATGTTTTATTAAATACCACGGCTACAATTCGGTCGAATATATAAGCGCCAAAAATTATCGTAGAACAAACACAAGTACGATTATTCAAATGGTAAATTAAAGTATAAGTATTACTTCAACATATTCATTTCACGTTGCATAAATATTGCCTTGTAATACAGGCACTTCATTTTTCTATTCGAAGGATGAATTGAAGTAGGGTGTAGTTTCCTTATCTTTAGAAAAAAATCAATGAGTGTTCGAGCTCACTAGCGATGTGTTAAAACCTTTTCATAACATATAAGTAAAGGGTTTTTCAACAGAGACGCTACAAAAGTAAATCGATAGGGACAGCAAACGACGCCATATTTTTTCCCGCTCTTTAGACATTCCTCTTGAGTAAGGTTTGCCATTTCATCATGGAAAGAAATATGAGCCAAAAACGAGTCAAAATTATTAAAATTTACTACCGAAATCTGGAGTCAGTGGCCTCAACTTTAAGAGCGCTATGTCCAATTTATGGTCGTCATAATCGTCCTACCAGATCAACAATTGGGCGTCTAGTGGACAAACTTGAATCCCCAGGCACAGTACAAAATCTTCCCGTGCCAGGGAGACAAAGAAGTGCAAGTAGAGTCGAGAATATTGCTGCCGCTGAGGCTTAAGTTCAAGAAAGCCTAAATGTGTCCCTGACACGTCGTTCTCAAGCGTTGGGCATCTCGGTGACGTCGTTGTGGCGAATTTTGCGAAAAGATCTTGGCCTGCATCCTTACAAGATCAAATTGACGCAAGAACTGAAGCCGCTTCACCACCATAAGCGTCGTATGTTCGTGAATTGGGCTGAGCAACAACTTGAAAATGATTCGGATTTTCATCGGAAAACCATCTTCAGCGATGAGGTTCATTTCTGGCTGAATGGCTTCGTCAATAAGCAAAATATGCGTTATTGGTCAGACAGCAATCCACACGTAATCCCTGAGTCATTATTGCATCCCGAAAAAATTACGGTTTGGTGCGATTTATGGGCCGGCGGCGTCATTGGGCCGTACTTCTTCCGTGATGATCAAGACTGGCACATTACTGTGAATGCGAATCGCTACCGTTCAATGATAACCGAATATTTTTGGCCCCAATTGGATAATAGGGACTTGGAGGACATGTGGTTCCAACAGGACGGCGCCACAAGCCACACAGCGAATGCCACAATCAGTTTATTGGAAACCAAGTGTGGTGAACGGGTTATCTCACGAAATGGCCCAGTCGATTGGCCGCCTCGGTCGTGCGATTTGACGCCGTTAGATTATTTCCTGTGGGGCTACGTCAAGTCTATAGCCTATGCCAATAAGCCAGCGACGATGGATGAACTTCGTACGAATATCGAACGTGGAATTGCAGCAGTATCGGCCGATTTATGCTTGAAAACCGTCGAGAATTTGGTTCAGCGTTTGGACTACTGCAAGCGTGCCCATGGTGGCCATGCAAAAGAAATCGAGTTCCATACATAATAGCATCGAACGTACTGTCACAGGAATAAAGAATTTCATTGGTATCTAAAGCCGGTTTTGTTTTATTTAAAAAAACTTTTGTAGCGCTCTTAATGGAAAACCCTTTAAAACAAAAATGCAAGCTCTTTTAAACATTAATAAATTCATTTAATAAGTATTGATCAAGGTTTATAGGATGCCCAGAATGCAGCCAATTCCAAAAGCTATTAATCGAAATGTACTTACTTCCATTATAAATGGTGGAGCGCTGTAATTTGCTTATTTGGGAATGAAATAAAAAATTATGAACCTTAGAAAAATTTATTTTATATTTTAATTATATTGAACAATAAGGGAATTTTTAAATTATATGATTTTAAATAGTTTATCTTGCAAATGTCGATCTTCGCTATCCACACACTGCTGCATACGTTTTCTGAAGTTTTGGTGAACTCTAACAAGCATGTCGACTGGTATTCTGCCAATTTCAGCCTCAATATTGTTAATTAGGTCTTTCAAGGTGTTGGGCCGGTTGATATATACCTTCGACTTCAGGTAACCCCAAAGAAAAAAATCGCATGGGGCTAAGTCTAGTGCCGCATCAGAAAATAACTCAATTGCATCACGGGGTATTGTTGCAGGAATGTCTCCACAAGAGGTCCGCCGTGTCAAATAGTAGCTGACAATTGTTGTAAAAATTCAGATCTTTATAAAGAATCGGGTGGAGAGAACGTCTGGAAATGCCAAGAGTAAGTGATTACTTCCGAGCAGAGCGTTTCGGAGATTGCAGTACTGCTGCTCTAACTCTCTCCATGTTTTGTGGTGTTGTAATCCTTCTCTCAGGTCCCCTTCGTACACATGACACATTCACTGCTGTTCTCAATGAAGTTACCCAATTTACAATTGTTTTGCCGCCCGGGAACACTTCCGCATAGGGGAACAGCGAATCGTAAACGAAAAGCACGCTGCACTACAATGATCGAGTGCGCATTTTAAAAATACGCTTCATCACAAAATGACCTCTCCTCACGTGTCCCATGCATGATGGGAACTGAAAGGTAGACAAATACAAATCTCCCGTCAGCCACTATAAGCCACGCACACTCTCCACTCTCTGGGACCAACAGTGTCGCCACAGCCTGCAATGAAGAAAAACAAATTACCGCACTCCACCCGTACATAAAATTTTGTTTAAAATTGTTTAGTTGTGGTTTGTTATCATTTTGCTTTTGTGCTGAAAGCTCTTCTGCCATTGCAATTTCTTTTTTTTTTGCATCTGCTTTAACATTAGATGTAATATTGGTAAAATGAATGAATAAATATTTAGCCCATTGTATGTTTTGTCATAAACAGAGTGACGACAAAAGTATTGAATAGAATAGAGAACTTATTGCAATTTTTTTCACTTTAAACGAGTCTTTTTCACTTTATAGAATATTTCAATATAAATGCACCATTTCGACAATATTATTACATAAAACAATACAAAAAACATTAATGTTTCATAACGCATTAATGTTTCACATCAAAATTATAATTGGACCAAGTTATGACATACAGAGTGTAATATGTTTGGAATCATTCGCCAGGTGTCGCCAGTACTTTGTATCATACTATCCGTTCCATGAGTTCTCTATACTGTTCAATACTCTTGGACGACGACGACCTGCTTGTCTGTTTGCTGCCGCTACATCAATAGCATCCTTCTTATTTTCAATCTGAGACTACTGTTTTACAACAACCACGTATGTGATGCTAACGCTGTGTGTTGTTTACATGTGTTCACTTTAATAGATTGCGTTACCCATGCCTATATATGTTAACACATCAAAAAGGAATACTTTATATGAGGGCGGAATTGTGTACAATGGCATCTTCACTGAAATCTGTAGCTTTCTCATTTATCGCAAAATATTAAATAACTAACAGAAATAGGTAGGTAAGACAATTCAAACTATCGTTTTATTTCTTCTGATTTGAAATTAATTAGAGTTGTTTTTAACAGTGAGAATAACAGTTATACTGAGAATGTTGGTGAAATTGGCTGTGGCTGTTATAACCGAAAACTCTTCTGAAGTATGAAGTCAATTATAAAAATGGCTTTAGCAAGAAATATAAAATATGAATTGTTGTAGTTTTATTATGATGTTGATTGTTGACGTTTTATTTTATATCTGTTGAACTGGTTTGGCTTGAAGTCATAAAATGACAATACCAGCGGCTTTGACTGTTTTATCGAGATTTATTAAATATTGCCAATATTTCGTTTAGCATTGCTAATCATCCTCAGGGGTTTTTTTTACCGACCAAGAGTATAACGTAAACATAATCTGCGGCAAATTTAATGAAACGACGATCAAGAAACGACGGTTCTAAAATCAAAATCGAGCCCGTGATTGTGCACTTGAAAATTTCTATACATATTAGCGTAAAAAATCGACCCAAAAGCCCTTCTTTTGAAACTTGATACTGTATGAAATTTCATAGTCATAGCTGTCTTCCCAATGATGTTTATTTTAGGTCGAATCTCCCCACGGTTCATGTTTTATAGCTGTGTAAAGTGGGTCATCTGCAGCATTTTTGTGAAGAGATACCTGCGGTAATGTTAGAATATCTTTTAAATGCGATATTAGATTTTCCATTTGTATTTGGATGATATCTTGATCGTTACAATATGACACCGCAGTCAAAAGTTATCCTAAAATTACACAAAAATCCTGCAGGTGACGAACTTTACAAATAAATAAATGGTTTTCCATTATATCTCATGGAGGAATCGGGGAGAGCTTCTCACAACCAGTGAGCTGTGCGCTATATAGTTTTATACTCACTGATTAGGACCTACAGTTTTACACCGGTTCCGAACGGTATTTCTGAGAAGCATTTTCATGGCTAAATTCTCGATAGTGTCGCCGTCGCTGTGAGAGGTGACCGCCGTCGAATGAAATTTTAAGGAGGTTAGAGCCATTGCACCACCGACGGCCACAAGACGGCCAAGATGACCAACTTTACACAGCTATAACTGTGGAGATATTCGACCTAAAATAAACGTCATTGTAACGGCAGCAACGAGTAGAAAGAGTATCGAAATCGAAGAGTATCAGGTTTCCAAAGTATTGGTTTTGGGTCGATTTTTACGCTAATATACAAACTTTGAAGTGCAAAATCGCGGCCTCGATTTTGATTTGAGAACCATGGCTTCTTGAGAACATTTTCTTAGAATTTGCCGTAGATTACGTTTCTGCTATACTTTTTGTCAAGTTTTTTGGTCCCATATAAATTGACCCACCCCATTGTATATTCAAACATATAACATTAATCACATATTGATGATAAAAGCATTAACAATAATTACGATCTTGTAATTGAGTCTTGTCTCTGACAGAACGTTAATGATGTGCAGCATTTCGAAAGTAAAACGTAGCCAGCAATCGATTTCCTCCGCTAAAATGTCAACGTCGTCAAAGTTAGACTTATGACTCATCGTGGCACAGTGGGCTGCTAATGCTGTTTCCGTTCCATATATTTTTTAAGCGGTCTCTAAACCTGATCCGTGGGAAGAAAATCGTGTCGTTAAATTCGTCATCGTAGTGCCAACGTATACTTTTGGCATATGTCAGTATTTTCCCCATTGCATTTTATACAATACACAATATTAGATTTATGCTTTTCGGTGCATATGGACCTTGTCCGGCTAAATAACCTGCTCAGGGTATTCTGTGATTTTAACGCCAGATCTCTTGATTCTTCTAAATATATATCGGAGTGCTTTAGTCTCTCGGAATTGTCAGGTTTTATTCTCTTTTTGTAAATTATCCTGTATGCCTACTCCGATCCAGTAGGCCTTTTATAGTTCTGACCGGGAAATCATCTTTACGAATGATTTCCTTTATCCTCCTTTTACTGTCCTCCTTCTTGTCACTGATACTTACGAGGTTTGTCCCAAAACTGGCCGACCTAAAAAAGAAGACACAAAAAAGGTGGAAATTTTTTTATTTATTTTTCAACATAATCTCCTTTTAGACCGATACAGTTATTCCAGCGATATTCAACAGCTTTGCCACCCTGTTTATAGTAAAAACAGTCAAACGCCATAAAATATCCATTAAACACTCCACCTCTTCATTGGTGGGAAATTTTTACCAGAGATCCATTTTATTAAGTGCGGAAATATAAAATAGTCCGTAGGAGCTCAATCTGGGGAATGAGGTGCGTGAGGAAGCAATTCGAAATTTAATTGATTAACTTTTGCCATCGCAATAGTGAATGTGTAAACTGGAGCATTGCCTTGATAAAACAACTCTTTCCATTTCGCCAAATGCGGCCTTTTTTCCACAATTTCACCACTTAAACGGTGCAATAAAAAAATGGTATCCCATAACATCCCATGAAGGAATTGGGAGAGCGTTTCATAACCAGTGAGCTGTGCGCCTTCTAGTTTTATACTCACCGATTGGGACGTACGGTTTTACACCGGTTCCAAACGGTATTTTAAGAAGCTTTTAATGGTTAATCCCCTCGTGGGATGTAACGGGAAACCATTTTATTTTTATTTTTTATAGCTAAATACTCGATTGTGTCGCCATCACTATGCGAGGTGACCGCCGCCGAAAGAAATTGTAAGGTGGTCTGTCCACTGCATGGACTGTTCCTTTGTCTCAGGTGTGAAGTAGTGGGCCCATGCCTCATTCATGGTTATAAATAGACACAAAAATTCGGCTTTATTGCGGTGAAACATCGGTAGACACTCTACTGAAACACCTTCCCGACGTATATCACCTTTATCACTGTCTATCGTTTCCACCTTCAGCCGACGATCATCTAAAACCATTTTGTGGATTTTCTTAACCGTGCCCGGCGTGGACACCTCAATTGGCCGACCATTATGGGGCTCGTATTGACAGCTCGTATTTTACACTCGAAAACGAAGGTCCAGACTTGCCCACAGTGGAATCTAGATCGGCTTTAATACAGCTTGGACTGAGACCTTTCAGATGGAAATATTGAATTGCAGAACGGTGACCAATTTTTTCCATATTTACAAATTCACTGAGAGCGTTTATTTTTGATGCCCCATATATAAATGCTAAACAACGTGACATAAAAGATATGTTTTATAAGGTTGCCGTTTTTCACATAAATATTTTTTTGCAAACTACTGGCACCATCTATTCGTTAGTTCGGCTGGTTTTGTGGCCGCCCTCCTAGAACTCTAGTAACGAAAATTTTCGGCGTGTAGATAATAATTCTACTAGGGTGCTTAGAGTTGAAGTTATTTAATCTTCCGGAATCTTTAGTCTTTTGGTACCAATGAACTTGGAGCAGGTTGCCTTGTCGAATTTCTACCGAGTCCAGGTATGGTAATCTGTTGTAGTTTTCCTCCTCCATCGTGAACTTTAATTGTCCGTTATATGTTTAAGAGTCTTTAGAGTGTTATCCACTTCACTCCTCTTTACCACAACAAATTAGTCGTCCGCATACTTTTCTCAAGATTTGGGACTTCACTGCCAACCTCGTCAAAGTTTCGATAAGTAGTTATTTTTTATGCAAAATTTTGAATAAAATTTCATTGAATAAGTCTTGTAGTATTTGTGCGAGTTTCTCCAGTATAGTCCATTCTTTCTGTATCGTTTTAATGGCCTAATGTATCGGTATACTTGGAAAGTGAATGATTGAAACCAATATTTCATCATCATCTACACCGAATTTTATTAATATTTATTATTTTATTAATATGCATTTCAACAGCATAAACACCTAATATTGTATTTCCTTTGACTTTGTTATTTTACATTTTATGTATTGGTCGTTGGTTCTAGTACAATCTTGGTTACAGCTACTAGGCAATTTTGCAATTTTCGATTTCACAGCTAAGCTCTCATTTTCTTGCGTTTTGCAAATTTTATATTAAGATTATATGTTGTGGCCTTTCGCTCGGTTAACTTAAATGCTCATTTTACTTCTGATTACGATTAGCGACTTCCAACAGAAATCGTTCCAATTGATACGGCACCCTATCACATTTGCCTCTATTACATCCATTTATTATTTTCTTTCTCCTCCTTGTAATGCCATTTCGCAATCGCAAGCACAGAAATCCGCAGCCAGCAAAGAAAACATCGCGCAGTAAATGACTAAACCGAATGATGTGAATAACAAATAGTAAGCATGCATTCATTCACTAAATCTTCTCAAAGAGAAAGGATGTGTTGCTGATGTTTAAGTGTCAACACAATTTCCTGCAGCTGCCGCCGCACTTGCTGCGACATTTACTGCATAGATTGCAATGGAGCTGAAAGCGATAACCCAGGCGATTGATAGTAGAACACACGAGTGTGTAAGGATACGGTTACACATATAAACGGACGGTAAGGAAGAACCCTTTGTAGTAATAGATATGATATATGACAAGCAGACGATGTTTTATTGCCAGTACATTCCTTTTCAAAGAATGTGCTGAGAGTAAGATGAAATACAGAATAGAGTAACTAACAAAAAACTAAAAATATTTTTCTTTTAATATTTAGACTCCAATGAAATAAAGGTTAGTTTATGTGTCTTAAGTAATTAAGGGACATTTACATTTTTTAAAGTTGTTTGCTTCTCCTACAAGAAACTCAAAATTGAAGTTACGTTATTTTGCATTTCAACTAACAATTGAATTATGTGGGTTGATCTTTGCATGTGTGTTGTAGTTTGCGACCTCGTATGCATCTCTGTTTGAGTTATCATGAGTGTCATTCGTAATTCTTGACGTTTAGTGCACACGTATTTACTTTGGATATGATTTACGAGATTTTCTCTCGTCAATCAAATTTGATACAGTTTTCTCCCGTTTTTGTACGCTCACTCATAGGGATGGTGGTAAAAGTGTAATACAGACAAGGAATCATATTAGACTCTCAGTGTCTTTGGAGGCAATTTGTTTTAGAACTTTTCAGTACGTCTAAGGCATGTCAAATCAGACCGGAGATTCGGTACTCCAATTATGTTATCTTCCTTACAAACTTTGTGCGGCCAATGAACAGACACGGTCTATTCCAAAAGTCGAAACATTTCACAATTTAATAATAGAATTATTGTCCCAAATCCACTTTGTTATTGAGCAAGGGCGGCAAATAAGAAAAAACACTTTTGAAATAGAATATCAATATATGACTTAGAATGAGAAGATATTTATATCAGTTAAGCGGACTGAAATTTCTGTACAGTTTTCCTCAATTTGGTTTATTTTTCATCTCCTTGTAGTTTTGGTATTCTCTTGGTCAGAGAACGATGAACCAGATTTAGATATTAGATGATATTAAAAAAAAGGCTTCTAAAAATACCGGAACCGGTGCTTCTAAAAATACCGGAACCGGTGTGTAATCAGTGAGTGTGAAAGCTAGAAAGCGCACATCTCTTTGATTGTGAGAAGCTCTCCTCACTCCCTTCATGGGACACCATTTTATTAGATGACAGACACCCTTCTAGTGTAGTGGACGTACGTGTGATTCGAGGAGCCAATATCGACTCGGATCATTACCTGGTGGATGCGAAAGTTCGCACAAGGCTGACCAGAGCGAAAAACGTACGAAGCCGAAGACGGAAAAAGCCAGATAGTGACAAGCTGCAAATACCGGAGATTTCAAAGTCCTAACAACAAAGCTTACTATCCTGATAGGGCAGAATACTCCCTCTTGAGGAACCAGATGCGCAGTAGAAGCACATCTCCCATTCTTTAGAAACCACTGCAAGGACTGAATTTGGCTATCAAAAACGACGAACGAAGAATGCCGCATTGCAACAGACGAAAAAGACTCTGCACGTAATAGCTATGAAACAGTCAGTGAAACAAAGTGAGCGGTTCAAGAGGCTAAGAAGGAGGAAAACCAACTATTTAGGCGGCAAAAATGGCAGTGGTAGAAGAGGAACACTACAAGATGAACAATGAATCCCGAAAATTTTTAGCAGAGGATGAGAAGATCAAATAACGGGTCGAATAATGGACTGCCCTCCAGCAAAGACGAGAATGGTAATCTGGTGACTGATAAGCAGTGTGTACGTAAAATGTTGAGAGACAACTTTTCAGCACTACTCCAGTCAGATTCTTCCACTGGAGATCAGGGGGTAATACTTGAGTAAGACAGTGTAGATAGCAGTCCTCCTCCAATCAAGGCGAGATTAGAATGACAGTCTCCCGGCTTGAGAATAATAAAGCCGCTGGTGCGGATTGACTACTGCCTGAACTTTTTAAGGCAGCTGG
Organism: Phaonia tiefii; assembly: GCA_963931995.1. Classification (NCBI taxonomy): domain Eukaryota; kingdom Metazoa; phylum Arthropoda; class Insecta; order Diptera; family Muscidae; genus Phaonia; species Phaonia tiefii. The sequence continues at coordinate 323,206,673 of OZ008368.1, read as the reverse complement.
CCAGGGACTGCTCGCCCACATGCATCAACTAATATGCGGTATATGGTTGGGGGAATCTATGCCTTTCGATTGGATTCTCATGGTATTATGTCCTGTATTCAAAAAAGGTGATCAGTGTGTCTGTGCCAACTATCGCGGTATCAGTATTTTATTCATCGCGTATAAGGTATTGTCGAGCGTATTATATGAAAGACTAAAGCCAATTGGTGAAAAGCTGATTGGACCTTATCAGTATGGGTTTAGAGCTGGCAAGTTCAAGACTGACCAAATATTCACGCGACGGCAAATCCTGGAAAAGATCCATGAAAAGGAAATCGATACATACCATTTTTTTTGTCGATTAACCTCACACGGGAAAATTGTACGAATCTATGTCTGAACTTGGGATGGCATTTCGGCAAAACTGATCCGCCTCTGCAGAATGACGATGAGCATCACCAAATCGGCAGTGAAGACCTCACCGAACCACTCCGTACCAAGCGAGGACTGAGACAATACTGAGATAATACTGCAAAAAGCTTCAGGAAATACGAACAAGACCACTAACATGAAAAGCCATATGTTGCTTATGCTGACGACATAGACATCATTACTATTTTCAAGAATCGGAAAAGAATCAGCAAATGTGGGTCTTGCTGTTAATAAAAAAGTGGTGGGTCTTGCTGTTACTTGATAGTGTCAACGACTAGAAAAACCTCTCAACTTGGTCTGCAATTGAATGTCGACCACCGACTTAATTTTGAAGTCGTTGATGAATTTTTCTACCTTGGATACATCGTGAAGGAGGACCACAACGTCAGGCTGGAGATAAATACGAGAATTGTGGTTGCAAAAAGATGCTATTTTGGGCTCAGCAAGCAGTGTAGGAACAATGCACTCTCTCGACAGACAGAAATTGAACTATGCCAGACTCTCATTTTACCTGTCATCTCATATAGTTCCGCAACTTAAAGGAAACGGCGTGTACCGATGTCTTTGGAACAAATGGCTATATCATCTATATTATGACGTGGACATATCTAGGCGAGTAAAGTTAAGCCAATTGCGATGGCTAGGCCATGTTATCAGAATGGATGAATATATGCCAGCTCGAAAGGTTTTCTATAGCGCACGCTTCACACCTCCATATCGTTGGTGATAGATAGATCCAGTTTTAGGAATACGTTGAAATGTGTTTAACTTTTTTGCTTAATTCATATGTGTGCGACATCTGACCTCATGAGATTGTAAAATAGTCAAAACAAGTAAAGTAAAAAAAGAATACAAAAAAAAACTTTACCCATTTTAATTTGCATTATTCGATCAGTATTATTTCATTTCATATCTTCTTTATTCAGTCTATGGATGACAACAATCCTTACAGATTTTGTAAATGATATTATCGGAAGAGAAAAATCTACGTTATTAAACGTATTTATATAATTTAGCTCCCTTAATGACCTCAAAATAGGTTCATTAATTGAATAGTTCCTCCTGTGAAGTGGTACACTAAACATTTCATTACATCGGAAATATCGAGTGGGTATATTGAAACCAAACAACGAAAGTAGAGAGGGGCAATCAATGAGTCCACAAATGAGCTTATAAGTAAAAATAACAGAAATCCTTTTCTTGCGATTAACTAGAGAGTCCAGATGAATAAGTTTACGCCTAACTTCATATGAAGGTATAGGTTCACTAAAATGAAGAGAATAAAGAGCAAATTTAAAATTTTTTTTCTGAATTCTTTCAATTCTGTCAATATTAACTTCATAATATGGATTCCACATAATAGCAGCGTACTCAAGTATTGATCTAACGAACGTAGTAAATAGTAACTTACGTGTATAAGGATCATTGAAATCACTACTATTGCGCTTAATAAATGCAAACATCGAATAAGCTTTTGGCATTATATAGTTAATGTGTAATTTAAATTATAATTTGGAATCGAAAACAACACCAAGATCTAAACTATTGTCCACTTTAAGCAACATTTGGTCATTAATAAAATATTCGGCATTAAACATTTCTAAACGCCTTCCATAAGAAAGATGATGACATTAAATTTAAGTCACACCATCTACATAATAGGTATAAATCGTCCTGCAGACAATGCATTTCCAGACTATTAGACACAACAGCAAATAATTTCATGTCATCAGCATATAAAATACATTTGCAAAACCTGAAGATTTCACAAACGTTATTCACAAATAAAATGAATAATAATGGTCCAAGGATACTGCGCTGTGGGACACCAGACGTTGCACCATATGAATTTGAGGGTTCATTATCAATGTAGACAATACAGCGTCTATCAGAAAGATATGACTCAATCCATTTTAACAATGAAGAAATAAAACCAATCTTAGACAATTTCCTGAGAAGAATAGAGTGTATTACTTTATTGAAAGCTTTACAAAAATCAAGATAAATAGTATCAATCTAAGAATCAATATCCATATTTATTTATTTATGTCTATGGATAACATTCCTTACAGACTAGCTTAACTAAAAGTAATATAAATCCAAAATATTTTTAAATTTATTACGTGAAAACGAAAAATCAATTGAAATATTCATATTAATAGTATTATATTCCTTAAGACACCTCAAAATATGCTCAAAAGAAGAGTAATTATTTCTATGAACAGATATGTTCAAAAATTCATTATTTCTAAGACACCGTAAAGGAGTATTAATATTTATGCAGCTAAGAAGCGGAGGACAGTCTAAAAATGCACAAATTAGTTTGTATAAAAACAATACAGAACACTTGGATCTGTGAGTAGATAGGGTTTCCAAGTGAATTAATCTGCACCTAGCTTCATAAGATGGAATTGGACTTCAAACAATGCGAATTTAATAAATTTCTTTCGCAATGACTCAGTATGATTAATGCGTACATTATGGTAGGAATTCCAAATAATGGCACCATAATCTAATTTAGATCTAACAAAAGCGGTGTATAGTAATTTTCGTGTGTAAGGGTTCCGAAAGTCTTTACTATTTCTTTTCACAAAAGCAAGTGTGGAGTACGCTTTAGGCATTATATAATCCTCATGTAAGTTAAATACCAGTTTTGGATCAAAAGCAATGCCCAAATCTAACATTTTACTTACTTTAGGTATTAAATAAGACCCAATGAAGTGGATGGAGTTAACTACATTTATACGCCTTGCAAAAGGACGATGGAAATATTTAGCAGTATTTAGTTTTAAATGATTACATTCACTCCAAATGACTAATCGATTGATGTTTTCCTGAAGTAAAATAGACTCTTGAAGACAAGAAATTTTAGTAAAAAGTTTTAAATCGTCAGCATACATGAGAAATTTAGAATGTTTGAAACATGATTCTATATCATTAACAAATAACATAAAAAGAAGAGGTCCTAAAATACTACCTTGCGGTATACCAGAGGTTGCTGTATACCTATTAGAGAAAATATTATTAACACACACACGACACACTCTACTACTTAAGTGCGATTCAAACCACTGTAAAAGACACGAATGAAATCCAATTTTAACCAATTTCATTAAAAATAAACTTTGCGATACCTTATCAAAGGCTTTGCAAAAGTCAAAATAGAGTGTATCAACTTGAAATCCTGACTCAAAAGACTTGATACAGGAATTAGTAAAGACTAATAGGTTAGTAATTGTTGAACGATGTTTAATGAAACCGTGCTGCGATTCAGATAAAAATTGGGAAATAGAATGATATATTTTTTCATAAACTAAATGTTCCAAGAGTTTTGATACGTTAGCTAATTTATATATCGGTCTATAGTTGCTAATGTCATTTTTGGATCCTGATTTACGAATAGGCATTATAGTGGTAACTTTTCATTGGTTTAAGAACGTACCAGCTTTAAGGGAATTATTGAAAATCATTTTTAGCGGACCGCAAATAGATAAACTACATTTCCTAAGAAACAAAGTAGGAAGCCCATCTATATCAGGTTTAGGTGAATCCTTGAGATCAGATAAGGCAGCGAGTATATCAGATTCATCAAACTGAAAGAAAGATAAATCTGTGATCCGATCAGATAAGGCAGCGAGTATATCAGATTCATCACTCTGAAAGAAAGATAAAATAAAAGATTAACACCATCCAAAAAACTTGAAGCAATACTTGGTACCCCAAATTCAAAGTTGGATTTGAAGAAATCGGCAAATAAGTTTGCTTGTTCAACTGGAGAATTTGCAAACTTATCATCCCAGAACGTTGACGACGGAAAATCACTGCTTCTACGTTTAGCTTTTATGAAGTGCCAAAAAGACTGTGGATTAGTAACTATTTTATTTTCAAATTGCACAATGTAATTGCTGTACAGAAATTTATTTAGAAATTCAAATTCCCTAGAATAATGCTGAATCAACCTCTTACTTTCAGCACAATTTGTGGATTTGTAGACGTTGTGAAACTTATTTCGCAAATTTTTAAGTTTTTTTAAGCCAAGGGTATACCAAGGCAATTTACAACCATCTGGCTTAACCTTAGGCACCACAGAATGAAGTATTTCATTAATCTTAAAAACAAATTCATAATAACAATCATCGATTTTAGAAACATCCAACCAAATAATATTGATTTAAATCCTCAAAATTACATCTACTAAAATCGTAACGTAAATAATCAATATTAGAGCCGGGAAACGTATAAAAATCAACAGTTACATTTAATGGCACGTGATGCATGTCTGGAGTACTGAAGGGCTTATCACGTTTTTCAATAGAAAATTTAATATTATTGGAGATAAATACAAGATCTAATAATCGACCAAGACAATTAAAAAATTAATTACTTTGAACTAAAGACAAATCAAAAATTGTATCAATACAATTGATTTCATGCGTTAAATTAACATTGCCGGGATATAAGATATTACGATCAGGCAGTAAAGACCAAACTATATTACACAAATTGAAGTCAGCCAGAACCAAATAACCATCTTTTTCGTTATCAGGAGCCATTTCAGAGATATTATGCATATGCGAAACATATAAGCTTTGACTGTAGCTTTTGGCTGTATGTAGGATACCATAACAAACAATCTATTCAATCCTTCCAAGCGTACGCAAATTTGATCAAGCAGCGTGTCACTATTAGGCAACACTAAAGACGTAGACTTCAAAGACTTCTTTACAGCAACCAAAACACCTCCTCCACGGGAACAGCAAGTTTTCACAGAATCCCTGTCCTTTCGGAAAACAGCGTACTTTTTAGTATCAAAAAACTCTCCATCATAGAAATTAACTTTAAGCCAGGTTTCAACAAAAACAATGATATCGTAATCACATTGCGATGTCTCCAAAAAAATAGATCTAGGCTTAGTTCTGATGCCAGCCATATTTTGATAATAAATTTTGAGCTTATATGAGTCATTATCAACTAGGATTGAGTTCTTGCAGGATGAGCGTTGGGAAAATTTCGAAATGGAGGAACATTAACGTTAGTAGGCCAAAGAGAGGCTTTAAACAGTTCCTTGTAATAATGCGGTGCAATACCCAGCTTAAAGTTAACACTTTTTAAATCAGCAACATTAACGTCCTTCTTTACTAATTTAAAGCAAGCCAGTATGCTTTTCAACATAGGCCATGATTTGATCCTCCATAATATTTGATTTAAAGGAGGACAAATGTATCCACTTCTTCTTCACAATAACTTCAAGTTCAACATCATCATTCTCCCCAATAATTATTGGTCTTTGGGGATTTTTACGGGATGTTACTCGCGTCCAATCTGAATTGTGTGCTGGGATACGATTTACATCCGAAAGATCCACAACATTATTTGTCTGCGAAAGGGGGACAGAAACATTATTGTCAGTAGAGCACGGAGCACTATTACCTTCATTAGCAAGCGCAGACACATAGCTAACACGAAAGTTATCTCTGAGACAGTTATCACTCTCAGAAGCAAGAGTTGCAATAGTGTGTGTATCATCAGAACAGTGTAAACTGGCGGGTAAATCAGACGGAGTGCGAGTTTTGGCGACTGAAGCAGCATTGGTAGGCAGTATCACTGATGACTTAACAACTGCAGCATGCAACGTCAGAGAATCAGCAACAGAATTCGAAGAGACGGTTTGAGCAGAACGTGTATTAGAAATATCGTTAAGTGTTATTAGCTCATTGAGAAGCTCATGAAGCGTTATCTTCAGCTCTCTCACTTTATTGGACAAGGAGAAACAAAAGAAACAACAATTATAAATAATGTTTTTATTTTTTCTCAATGACTCAAACAGACTTAAATCAGCAACACCCGTACAGAAGTAATGAAATTTGCCATTGCAAATCTTGCAATGGATTTCGTAAAGCCATGTTGGGATTGCGAAATGAATGGCCAACACTGCTGAAAAGAATTGCTTAAATAGTTTAGATATATTTGACAATTTGGAAATTGGTCTGTAATTGCTAATATCACACTTTGGACCTGGTTTATGAACAGGTGTAATAACAGATGTTTTCCAGCTATCTATAGACTGACCATACATTAATGAATTATTGAATAAAATTTATAAAGGTACACAAATGGAATAACAGCACTTTCTCAAAAACATTCGGAAATCCCATACATATCAAGTTTCCTGGAATCTTTGAGATTCAACACAGCTGCGAGTATATCATCCTCAGATATTTGTAATAAAACTAAATCAGTTACAGATTTGACCGAGTCCAAAAGATAGTCATATATATTTGACTTGAAAAAAATTGGATAATCATTCTACATGGATAATCACTACTCGATTTTTTCAACTGCATATAAAGCGAAAAAGCTTTAGGATTGTTTTTTATTTCAAATTCAAAGTCAGTAACATACTGCTTATATTAAAACCTATTCAAAAATCAAAATTCTCTTGAATAACTCAGGAATTTTCGATTATAAAATTCAGAATTTGTTGACTTATAAGCATTATGAAATTTATTTCTTAAAATTTTTAGTTGTTTAAGACCCGAAGTATACCATGGAAATTTGTGAACCTTTGGCTTCAATAGAGGAATATTCTGACGACAAATATTTACTATAGTTTCATGAAATATATTGTAGGAAGATAATAAGCTCTTGCCCTTAAAAGTATTCATCCAGTCAATTTCAGATATTAATTGGTTTATCAAATCAAAATTGCAATTATTAAAATCATATGATACTTCAAAATTATCAAATTTACAAAACCTATAGAACTCAACATCTACATTTATGGCAACATGATGGACATCTGTAGGTGCAATTGGATTATTACATTTTTCAACAGTAAACTTGAAATTCTTACTAACAAAAATTAGATCTAAATATCTTCTCAAAAATTATAGAAAGGATTAATCTGTTCCAAATCACAGCTACATAAACTGTCTAAAAAATTAATTTCATGTTCATGGTTAACACTATTTGCATAGAGATAAGAAATTTCTGGGAAACACGTCCAAACTAATTTAGAAAAGTTAAAATCTCCAAGTAATATAAAGCCATCATTGGTATTTTCAGGCACCATCGCAGCAATATTTTCAGTATGTGCATTGTAAAAAGATCGTGAACTATTAGGAGGAATGCAGGAGACCATAATACTTAAGGAATTTCCACTACCCCATTTAGTTGATCTAATAGAGAATCATTATTAGGTAGGTCTAGTAACATCGACTGAATGCATTTTTTAACAGCAATTAAAACGCCTCCACCACGACAGTAGCCTGTTTTTGTCACATCTCGATCTTTCTGAAACACATTATAGAGATTAGTATTAAAAAATTCACCATCGTTAAAATCAACGGCTAGCCATGTTTCAACAAGGACTCAACACATTGAGAGGTTTCCATAAAAACAGCATTTGACTTCGTTCTCATACCAGACATGTTTTGATAATACAGTTTTAGAGTCGACAGAAGATCACCCGCGATTATATCAACATTTGACCCTGGCGATCCGATTGAAAGTTTTGAAAAGGGCGGACTTTGACACTTGATGGCCATAAAGACGGTATTAGCAATTCATTGTAAAATTCTCGGGAAACGTCCAACTTAAAATTAATACTTTTCAGCTCAGCTACATTGAAATCCTTCTTCACTAACTTATAGCACGCCAAATGGGATGGGTAACATCCATGTGTTTTTCTACATAACACTTTATTTGTTCCTCTGTCACAGTTGCCTTGAATGATGATAAATATACCCACTTTTTTCGTACAACCACATCTAATTCATTATTATTACTTTGGCCAAATACTACTGGTTTTTTACGATTGTTTTTTTGTTTAAACTCAATCCACCTCGCATTTTCGTTTGCATTTTTATCTCCCAAATCTAAATCGTCAATTTATTGTGGAGAGCCAGAGAAAACAGCATTTGTAGTGAAAGTTTCAGCACCAGCACTAGTTACAGGTTGCACAGCTAGAACTGTATCACCAACACCAACACAATAATTGACAACATTAACAACGTCATCTACAACAGCACCATTCGAGGGCATAACATTTGCTACATCAGCTACGAAATTATCATCATTAGTGCTCACGAGAGCACTATTATGATGCTATAATTATCTGCAACTGAGCTTGGGTTAGAATTTGGCAATAAAAAACAAACACTGTGATGTGATGTAGAGGCACTTGTGCATAGGCAAATTGTCAGATTTATTTGAGTTTGCCTTTTTAAATGACTTGGTAGTTGCTATGTAGTTTTTCAGACAGCATAGTTTTCATCTCTCTGAGTTCAAGAGAGAGCAACGAAACCGCAGCAAAAATGTCTGCTGATGCATTTAAGCAATCACTGCAGAAATATACAATATTTTTTTCTTTATTAACCAGTTCAAATGCAGCTTTTTCTTCAACACCAGAGCAAAAATTATGAAATTTGCCATTACAAATATTGCATTTAATATATTTGTCCGACTGTAACGAATTAAAGCACTTCGCACATAAGGTTTGTGTGACATCACGAATGTCTGAACAGAGCAAAAAAATTAGTGCTAAGAGTTACTAATCTTGAATCGGAAAATTAATAAAGTGCAAAAAAATTTTGCAAGGACTTGTGTAAGAATTTAGTTTTTAGTCATAGTAAAAGGAAATTTCACTTGAACTGTAAGACTAAACTATCCCCGCATTTTTCTCATCACTGCTATCCCAAGAAACATTTTAAAAACGTTACCCATCGGTGCGTAGTTTCTGTACGACATTGTCACTCGAATTTCTCAAATTTTGTAAATATTTGCAAAAACATTACGTCAAACGTAGGTTTCATCAGCGATTAACGGCAATAATGTTTTACCATCAGAATTCTACAGACGGCGAGGTCTACTTTATTATTACTTTAAGCATTTACTCCTGTAACATTGCATAGAATTTAAAAACTATTTTTCCTTGCGCACAGGTAAATTAGAGTACCACTAGTAATAACGACTATTTTTTTGGTGAGTTGTGTCCACATTAACGATGGCAGGAGAGAATATACATCCTTTCTAACGTCCACTCAATTTGTGAAATTGGGGGGTCAGACTTACAACTGTTCATACGTTGTTTTCGGTTTTATGGTCGTATACACTCCGGTTCACAAGGCACTAAAAATGCCATATTCAGCGGTCTGTATCTTTTGCAATTTGTAACCGATTGCAGAATTGTGGAATGGAAATTGAAGTTAGACAAATTGAAAAATAATGACGATAGTGGTTTCGTAATTAAATACTTTTTTTGAGCAATTTAGAAAAAAAGTCAAAAAATGTGCCATTTTTTTGGTTCACTTGAATAAGGACACTTTAACTAATTTTAATGAAAAAGAGTTTTTCTTGTTTTTTTTAATTTATTTTGCTTTATTTAAGACCTATTAGTAATGGGTACAACCCCCTTTGTTTTTAATAACTTCAAATATACGGGGTTTCATTGAGAGATAAAGATAATTTATGTAATCCAGCGTAATTTGATTCCAAGCATCCTTAATGGCCTGAATTAGTGACTGCTTGTCGTCAAATTGTCTACCTCCTTCATAGACCTTACAATATAACCAACCCCAGACATTTTCGATAATGTTGAGATCTGGCATATAGGGTGGCCAGTCAAGAGTATTAACATTTTGGCTTCCAATCAACTCCTTTACTAATCTGGCGTTGTGTATAGGGGCATTATCCTGTTGCAATATCCAAAATATGGGACCGAATAGTTCACTGAACATGTGAAAGCCGATTCCAATAAAGTTTTATAGCTTGCATCAGTCAGTTTTGCACTTTGAAATTCAAGATCGATGGTGCATTGGACGCAATAGCCACCATAACGCCACACTCTCGGCTGTGAAGTCGGTTCAAAAAACGCTTTTCTTTGCGCAGATTATGGAAAGAATAGTTTCAGCCATCAGGCCCATCCAAATTAAACTTCTTCTCATCCCTGAATACAACGGTTCTCCAGTCATTTACATGACCTCTTGGCTGCACATCCCATACCATGTAGTGACTACATTGTAGTCGCTTGCGAATTGAAGCCGCTTTTTCTTACGAGGAAAATTTTTTGTTTTGCCATTTTGACTCGTAAAATGATTAAGATGTAATAAACACTCCCTACAAAAAATCATCGCCTATTTTAAAAATAATGAATTTCTTTATTCAAATGAACCAAAAAATTAATGTGAGTCCGATCACAGGGGAGATGTGTAAACATCTAGTAATGACAAATTTTTTTTTAAGTTGGAAGTACTTATGCTTTTAGTATATTTTTTTAATTAATCAATTAAAAGTATCAAAATTTTCAATATTGTAAATACATAGGAATTTGGTGGTTTTTGTTTGTTTTATTTAACTTATTTGGTTAGTAAATGGGCACACTGCAGTATATATGTACTGCATTAAAAATTACAGTAAGCAGTAAATTTACTGATTACTGAAAAAGTTCAGTAAATTTTTACTGATAATGAAATTTCATTTGCATTACCAGTAAAATCATAGGCCGTATTCATAATAATCAGTAATCGGGCGTTACTGATTACTGAAAATTCAGTGCACCTCATCATAATCATGTACGCACTTTATAAAAATTGCTGAAAAAAATTTTAGTAATCAGTAAAAATTTACTAGTTAAAGAATTAGTTTTACTGAAATTTTAGTAGTACTGCAAAGTGCCCATCTATGGTAAATGCCTTAAGTACAAATAGTTAATATTGGCTTATGGTAACTAAAATAAGATACATATATAATTTTTTGACTCGATTGTATTTAAAAATCTATGGAAAACTGCATCTATAGTAGTAAAATTCTTAGTTGTGGGGGTTTGCGGAGAATTGCTCATATGCAAGTGGAAAACGTCAAATAAAAATTTTGATAAAGCTTGCGACTGTGGGTTTGCAAAATTTGTATTAAAATCTCCACCCATAATAATTGGCATGAGATGGAGATTGTTACCCAATTGTCGTGCACCAGCTTCAGTGCAAGGCAACAGTACGTAATGAAGATATGTTATAATCTTAATTTATATTGGAATCTAATAGAAATTTTATTAGAATTAACATTACCTCCATTCAGCGTTGATACACTTTGTGTTGTTTTCTGTTTTGAGTTATATTTTTTTTGGTGTTTTGTAAATTATTTTATTATTTTGTATTTGTTGCGGTTGACAAGTTATTAATCAGCTGTTTACTGAAATGTAATGCATGTAGTTATTTTACAGCAATGGTTGTCGAAAATTAGTAGCTACTATTGCTCACTAGATGGTGCTTATATGCAGCTGTTAAGTATGAATGACGAAGAAGACTTTTAGACGAAGAAGACTTTTAGTTTGACACTTTTAGTTTTTAGTTTTCCTTATATTTGACAAGTTTAGTTTTTAGTTTTCCTTATTTTGCTTTGGTGGCCGTCGGTGGTGCAATGGTTAGTGTGCACGGCTCTTGTACATGATATCCTGGGTTCGAACCCGGCTCTGACCACCTTCAAATTTTCTTTCGGCGGCGGTCACCTCGCATAGTGACGGCGACACTATCGAGTATCTAGCCATGAAAAAGCTTCTCAGATTACCGTTCGGAACCGGTGTAAAACTGTAGGTCCCAATCAGTGAGTGAAAACTGGAAAGCGCACAGCTCAGTGATTGTGAGAAGTTCTCCCCAGTCCCTTCATGGGATGTAATGGGAAACCATTTATTTTTTATTTTATTTATTTTGCTTTGTTTTAGTAAATTTCTTATTAAAAGTGCAAAAAATCTTTTTATTAAAATTAAATGTTTTTGTATTCATTTTATTTATTTGTTTTCATTTGCCTACGATAACATAATGTACGACAATTAGTGAAAATTAGTCGCTACTATTGAACACTAGATGGTGTTGAGTATATTGTATGCAGCGTATGATTACACTAATACACTCATACATAGCTCACACCGATTTGATAACGCTTTACGCTAAATTTGTGATTGTATTGTGAAAAAGATTTTTACCCCCAGCGTATAGATGTTTACACATCAAAAAATATCGCATTTTTGGACTTTTTTTATAACTTGCTCAAACAAAATTCTTTACTTAAGAAATTACTACTGTCATTATTTGTTTTATATCTCAAGACGTCTAGGTTCCATTCCCATTTTAAAATACTGCCATCGGTTGCGAATTGCAACGGATACTGGCTGCGGAATACGGAATTTTTAGTGCCTTTAAATAAGTGAACCGGAGTGTATAAGCAATTTACAATATGTGTACGTCTCTACGGCATCAACTTTGAAAATTAGTCAGAAAATTTAAAAATAGTGCAGACAAATGCTTTCCCATAATAATACGGCATTTACATCGATCAAGTTTAACGCATTTCTAACAAACTGAAGTTTGATTTTTAACCTCGTTTTAAACTGGTGTACATTTTAATACAACGCTTTTAGTTACTAAAAAAATACAACCATAATAAAAACATACACAAAAAAATCAACTGTTTGATAGATAGAATGTTTTGAAGCTCGCGAATTTATAAATCTCGGATCTGCCGTAATCAAAAACAACAACGTCAGCCTTCAGATGAAGTGGAGAATTGTGCTGGCGAATAGATGTTCTTTTGGGTTAAGCAAGCATTTTAGGGATAAATCCCTCTCTCGAATAACAAAACTCCAGCTATACCAGACACTCTTAGAACCTGTCTTGCTTTATGGCTCACAATCCTGGGTCTTATCGCAAGGAGATGTAAGATCCTACGGATGGAGTCTTCGAGAGAAAAATACTCCGAAAAATGTATGGTCTAATGGTCTACAATGGCGAGTATCGGCGACGGATGAACCATGAGCTCTGTGAGCTTCATCCAGACGTTGACATAGTTAAGCGGATCAAAATAACGCGATTACGCTGGCTAAGCCATGTCAGTAGAGTGCATGAAGATGAACCAGCATGAAGGGTTTTCGAAAACGAAGTCGAAGGTACACGAAAAATAGGAAGACCAAGACTCCGCTGGGGGATTAAGTTGACGAATCCCTGCGTACACTTAGTACTGACAACTGGAGAGATAAAGCAAAATCTCCAACTGGTTGACGAAATATATTATCTTCGTTTTGTAAGTTTCCTGACCCCCCGTGATTGGTTGAGACCGGATAAGTAAGTAAGGATTTCAAAAAGGTCCCAAAATTTGTACAAAAGAGGCAAAACCAATAGCCGCCAAATTAATTTTGCTGTTGTACCGCCCTCTACATTTGTCTCGCGCGGTGTTTGCTTAAGCACGGTGTTGCCACTTTAGATGTCAATTTAGTCTCAAATTGGGTAATATAAGCGGTAAATATTGGAGAACAAGTCTATCGGTAACCTGACCGCTTTAAACTGTGGTGTAAATGCAAAATAACTTAATAGGGAATATCAAATTCTAAATGTTAAATACAATTAAATACAAACATCTTGTGAGGAAACCAAACTCGACGTACATTCTTCTAATTGCTTTAATTTTGTACTGGACATTGGACTGACCGTGGCGGCAAAAAGTTTCTCACGGCCACTCACATGAAAGTGACAGAAAATTACTCCTTAATCGGACAACCCAAGTCGCCACTTCCTCCTAGATTAAGTTTGCCCCGGGCAGTGGTTTTATTGGAACCCTCCGGAGTGAGAAGGTGAAATGAATGAGCAGCCTGATTGGGTATGCGATCACTGATGTATGTTACATTAAATTGGTTAATTAATTTTCTCATCTGTCTTTTCTCAAAAATCCTGTTACGACGCTGCATTCTGCTCTGCGGGATCCATAATGGGCGGCTGAAACATAATCAACCTGACAGTAGGTAAAATACAAAACCACGGTGGGCTGGGCATGCCTTCAATAAACCGTGTTTTTGAATTGAAATTACAAGATTGACCATATTTGTTGACGCAACTGTTATAAGGGCCATGAGAATTATAAGGCTGTCACCACTGCTATTCTTGCAGATTCGTTGGACCTGTTCTGGCTGTACAAGGAAGAAAAACTGTGACATATACTACAGCTGCCATGAGAAAAAGCGTAAATTGGGTTGCGGATTTTGAGTTGGCAAAAGACTGCGACTTTTGGTCTTAAGGTTCAACCTCGGGAGTGTACATATAGTTAGCATCCGCATAAAAGCAAAGTACATATTGGTAATTTGTGTGCACGCCCCTACAGAAAAAAAGGATGAGGCGCAGTAGGAACATGTCCTATGACCTCCCAGATGATTAGTCAATAGAATTTGAAAAATAAAAACAGGAAAACTAACAAACGATTAAACAAAATTACAGCCAGGAACTGCCAAAATCTAGGCAACCCTGTTAGATAACCATCTACTGAATACTATTTCTTTAGGCATACATTTTTATTCTTTACAGATTCCGAGATATAACGTAGTAACATTTGAAGAACAGCAAAATGTGTATTAAGGTTATATAATTCTTGAGATATTCATGGAAACTTTGCAGCATTTCCTCCCACACTTTTCGTCTATTAGTTTAAGTGAGATAATTACAACTACCACACCCTGCCTTGTTCTGAAGCGAACGATTTCCCCGGAAATCAATAGAAGCCACAGTAGTAATAATTTCTTTGTTTCCGTCTGTTAGAGATGAATGTGAACGCTTCGATGTGAAATTTCTATTCGTGAACAAAACGATCAAGCCCGCAATTGTTTTACTTTTTAATGGTGCGTTTGCCCGATAGGACCTGCCAGTTGGATATTCGTAGTCTACGCAAAACTTTTATAATAATCATGTACGGTATCTTCTGCCCTACCCAACAATATTGCCAATTGTATTAGATGTTCGGCATAAGGAATTGTCAATTTCAATTCTTGTTCATTTCATTGTAGTCTAATTTGTTGACAGTATGAAAAGAATAACAGACAATCACCATAAAGCAATTCCTTACCCAAAAAGACACACTATTTTCCTTTTGCTTATGATGTTTGCGCATTTGCTCCCATGAAGTGCTCCATATTCTTGTCATGAATATTTATTTTTTGAAAACGTTTCTCACGTTTTCTTTCCCAGTGGTTTTTAGATGAAGAATTTATTATTTCGAAAGCTTTCAGATGAAGTACTTTAATATTGGTGAGCATCTTAGCTCAAAAAAAATTTCTCTTATTGTGGATGTACCAGCACTGAACGATAGAATCCTTTGAGTGAATTCAAGGAGGAGTTTACAGACTTGGAAATATATCTCTTATTTATAAAATCTGTATGTGGCAATGGTATGCCAGACGTTCGGGTGTCTATTAGACGTATGTTATAAAATAAAATTCAATTGCACTAAATATGTAGACCTATATATACAATTTGGTTTGCCCGCTTATATTTTATATCCTTATATTTGTAAACAATTCATAATGTTATTCCAAATTTATTAATTTTAATCCTTGGAGCATGTGCATAGATGTTATATCCTTTGTCGTTGGGGGACCTTACATAACCTGGATCATCTTTCAGATGTGGGGATACCAAAATCTATTATATATATTGTTGATGATGCTTACTTTATATTGGATGCGGTGTGTGCTGAACATTGAATCAATTTAAATTTATCGACGTTTTTGTAATAATAAAATACAATAAACGAATCCTATGGCTGCGCTAGGGCTACTATCAACCTCTAGGCGTTGCAAAATATTAACAACTATCTGTCAAATTTCAATAGAAATAAAATGCCATCAACGCTGTTTCTGGAACAATTTGTGAAGAGAGTTCGTCAATCCCGGCCCAGATGGGCCTAAAACTCGTGTACGAGCTCCTCCAGTGCATTCAGTGGAAAATACATTTCTGTAGCTGAAAGTGTAATCGAACAGATATTAACGTCTACACGCCACTGCCAGCAGTTATTGCAAATTTTTCACACTTCTTTGCGAATAATTTCGCGTAAAGAATTCAGTATGAAAGCGCATTTTTCCGAAAATTGTTCTTTTCAGCTGCAGCTTACTTTCAACTCGGGGGCTACAGTAATAAATGTCTAATTTAGGGCTTACTTTTATTGACTATTGTACAGGGTGGAGAGCCGTTATTTGCTTTTTTGCCTACATCCTGTAGCGGCACTATTGGTCGAAGAGAGTGGAGAGTGTGCGTGGCTTAGAGTGGCTGACAGTTGCCATCATGCATTGGACACGTGAGGAAAGGTCATTTGCGCTACTGGAGGGAAAGCGTCTTGCCGTAACTGTGACCTCCGAATGGTACTTGACTATGATACAGGATTTTTTTCAGCCGGCTCTTGAGGCAATGCAATTAGTTCCAACAGGATGGTGCCACTTCACACGCAGCGAGGGTTACCACGAATTGTTTGAGGCAAATGTTTCCAGGACGGCTTATCTCTTTGAGGTGTGATGTGAACTGGCCGGCACGCTTACCAGACTTAGCCTAAGATTTTTTCCTTTGGGGTTACCTGAAGTGGAAGGTGTATATCAACCGTTCCAACACCTTGGAAGACCTAATTAACAATATTGGGGGTGAATTTTGCAGAATACCAGTCGACATGCTTGTTAGAGTTCGTGGAAACTTCAGAAAACATATGCAGTAGTGTGAGGATAGCGAAGGTCGACATTTGCCAGATACACTATTTAAAACCATGTAATTAATAAATTCCCTTACTGTCCAATATAATTAAAATATAAAATAAACTTTTCTAAGGTTCATTATTTTTTGATGTGTTAACATCTATAGCGGCGTATAGGGACTAAATCTGTCAAAGTCAACACATGCAAACAACACACAGACAGGTTTATGCTGCCGCTAAAACCAGATTTTATGCTGCTGCTAAAACCAGACTCTCTGCGACTGCGAAAGAGAATAATGGCGTGTTAAACAAAAATGAGCTAGCAAGAGAGCAATGAAAGAGTGGTGTGGCAGGTGTGAGGCAAACGAAATTGTGTCTATAGCGTATGTATTAATATAATAATGTATGTCTGTATATGTGTCTGTTGCTTTTGTTGAACGGAGATATAAAGCATAGCCACGCCAAATTTCATTTGCTCGCCAGTCGACGTTATGGTGACACACTAATACGTCAGCTACTTCGCACAAAGTATGTGTGATGTTGTGTGTTTGGCTGTTTCGTTGCTGTTGATATGGTAAACATGTGGTTATGTGACACACGTATACGTCAGCTGCTTCGGACAAAGTATGTGTGATGTTGTGTGTTTGGTTGTCTCGTTGTTGTTGCTATGGCCAAACAAAGTGAGTCATTTGATGTTCACCATTGCCCGGTGTATAGAAAAAAACTATTATTTTTTATTTTCCAATGTAACATCGAACAGGTACCGTGCAGCAAAAAGTTGTTAACACATCATCCGTGAGTTCGAACACTCATTGATTTTTTATTTCATTCCCAAATAAGCAAATTAACGCGCTCCACCCTGTACAACGTCTTGAGGTCATATGTCTTACACATATTAACTAAACAAACAAATTAAACAAATTTCAACACATTTCTCCAACTGGTTTAGTCCTTTGCGTTTTCACGCCAGTTGGTAACACCAAGGTTACGGAGGGATTCTTCGGCCTGGTATCTCCATCGGAGTCGTAGTCTTCCTCTCTTCCTGCTTCCATCTGGTACGTTATCGAAAACCTTCCGCGCTGGCTCATCTACATCCATACTGATAACATGGCCTAGCCACCGCAACTGGCCTAATTTGATTCGCCTAGAGATGTCCACGTCAGTATATAAATCATATAGCTCTTTGTTCCTTAGTTTCCGTAACAGGACCATATATTTTACGGAGAATTTTTCTCTCGAATACTCCAAGGTGTTTTTCATTCGCTTGCTATATGACCCAAGTTTCGGAGCCATATGCCAGGACTGGTGATACGAGAGTCTGGTATAGCTGGATCTTTGTCCGTCGAGAGAGGGCTTTATTTTTAAACTCAAAATATCACCTATTTGCAAGCTTAATTCTCCTATTCATCTCCAGGCTGCCGTTGTTGTCCTTGTCAACGGCGGATCCAAGGTAGATAAATTCATCTACCACTTCAAAATTAAATCGGTGGTCAACGTTCAAGTGCGGACCAAGTCGGACGTTTATCTAGTCGTTGACACCGTCAATTTTTGTCTTGCCATCATTAACAGTAAGACCCACCTTCGCTGATTCTTTTTCGATTTTTTAAAATACTGCAGCAACCTTTCGCAAATTTCGCCCACTGATGTCTATGTCGTCAGCATACGCCAGCAAGGTATGGCTTGTCGTGCTAACGGTCTTGTAGGTATTTAATGCAGCTTTTCTCATTATTATCTCCATTAAGATGTTGAAGAGATTGCACGAAAGTGTATAGCCTTGTGTCACTCCTCGCTTGGTACAGAATGGTTCGGTGAGGTCCTTCCTTACCTAGTGTGCTGATTTTTTGTTGGTTAGCGTCATTCTACAGAGGCGGATCAGTTTTCTCGGAGTCCCAACTTCAGACAGCTTCGTACAATTTTCTCCGTATGGGGCTATCGAAAGCAGCTTTGCAATTGAAAAATAGATTATATGTATCAAATAGCTTTTCGTGGGTCTTTTCCATGAATTGGCGTAGCGTGAATATTTGGTCAGTCATGGACTTGCCTGGTCTAAAACCCCACTGATAAGGTCCAATCAGATTTTCAACAATTGGCTTTAGTCTTTCACGTAACACGCTCGACAAGATCTTATACGCGATGGATAAAAGACTGATATCGCGATAGTTGGAACAGACACACGGATCAACCTTTTGAATACAGGATATAATATACTCAGTCTCTAATGGTCAGGCATAGATTCCCCTCTCCATGTACCGCATGTAAATTGATGCATGTGGACTAGAATTTCTTCGGCACTTGCTTTAAAAACTTCAGCGAGTAGACCATCCACACCACTGGCTTTATCATTCTTAAGCCTGGAGTTTGCCGTTCTAATCTCGCCTTGGTTGGTGGGGGGATTCAATCTATACTATCTTCATTACCTACTGATCTTCTGTGGAATCCGAGGGGAGTGGTTCTCCATATTCTAAGTACACACTTTATCGGTCACCATATCCTCGTCTTTGCAGGAGGGCAGCCCATTCGGGGCTGTGGGGCTTTAAAGCTCGAAATCGATGCTGTCGTTCATGATATAGAGGCCCAGATAATCGAAAGGGTACTTAAAAGTTCAGTAAGGCAAGTCGCGGAAGCCATTTGAACGATGTTGTTTTTCGTTAATAAATGTGACACCAATAAACTGATAATCCTGTAATGCAAACAATGGTGTTATAAATATCGATTACTCAAATATTTCTGCATCCTTTACTTTATGGATTTCACTATATTCAGATCTGTAGCAAAATGTATATCATGCTCATTTGAATTTAAAAATACACGTGTAATTTAAAATACATCAGCAACTTCTTGATAATTTGTACCAAATTCACGTTTGGTCGGTTTGGCAACTGGCACATCCAGCTGGCTTAAAATATACGAAATTTCTTTTATCTGCGTCTACTAAATATGTTTAATGTTAAAGTAGTTTCCCATTAGATCCCATGGATGGATGGCGGAGAACCTGTCACAAATCGTGATCTTCGGGTTTCTAGTTTTACACACAAAGACTGGGACCTACAGTTTTGCACCGGGTCCGAAAGATATTTCGAAAAAGTTATTCATGGCTAAGTACTCGATAGTGTCGCCATTACTAAGTGAGGTGAACGTCGTCGAAAGACACGTAAGGAATGTACGCCACGCTCACTAAACATTAACCCACATAAAGCCACAATCAGTAATATTTTTATTACTAACATAACGTCAGTTTCACCCCAAGGTGAACATAAATATGCTACAGAACTGTTGATGTCGGTGCTAAGAATCGATGAACTAAAAAACTGGGTCGAATATGTATTGGAGAACACCATATTTTCTATAGTATAGGAGTGGTTTTAATGGAGCTGTAACGAGAAAATACATTTTATTTGACAGAAGAAATGAATCAAATCAAGACATTGATCATTAATGCCTGTCGTTGTTTACAGACACTGCAGGTTTTGTTACGTTTTAGATATTGATGAATCGCTACTCGTTACAGTGTCCCGTAAAAGGCGAATTTGTACTATTACTTGATATAATAGAACTCAAAGAACGCTTACAAATCAGCAGTTTACAGAAAAAATTAATACAAAATTTAACAAATATTTTCCAATCCAATTGTAACTTTCTTTTTTGTAACACTGTTCTCAAAAGATGTACGAAATTTGTCTGTTACTGCAACAAAACTCTTTGCAAATGGCGTGAAATAATTTTAGTCTACTACAGGCATTTGAAAAAATATTTCACATAAAATGCAAACATTAATTTCTTCATCTGAATCGTAAAAGTACTTATTCCATTTCGCCCGACGGGACACTCTACTATACATATAAATATTTGGTATTTCTGAAATTTACCATCAATCTCAAACAGGTATATACGCATATTTTCTTCTTTCAAGTATTTAAAAGGGAACAGAACACATTTTTGCTTTCAATCGCATTTGATTTATTTCCAATTGATTGGTCTATGAATCAAATAAGATGAGTTGTAATGCAAGAATTCATGAACTGGTAAGGAACACTAACAAAACTATGCGCATGGAAAGTACTTTTGAGAAATTGCAGTTTATTGGCATGAAACAGTGTAAGATATTAATTTTAAATGCAAGGAAATTTATGAATTTCTGTAAAACATTTTTGGAATTTCAATGCGGAAATATTTTATAACGATGATCAATTAGAGATTTTCAATAACCATTTGTCATTCTGCATAAAACGTTTCGCAAGAAACCTGATTCTTTCTGCCATTTTGCAATCCATATGCTAGAGAGATCGAGTAGCACATGGACGCCATTTTATGACAACTGGTGTGTTATTTATTTATTTGTTGATTCAGTAACTTAAAATGTTTCCAGACATATTCCACTTGTATTGGGATAAGATACAAAACAAATAATTCGGAAGTGTGCATTCACACTTCCAAAAAGTAACAAATCAAAAAAAAATCCTTGGGAAAATTATGTTAAAATATAAATATAAAATAACGGGTTTTTTAATAAGAGCCCTACAAAAGTTTTTTTAAATAAAACAAAACCGGTTTTAGATTCCAATGAAATTCTTTATTCCTGTGAAAGTACGTTTGATGCTATTATGTATGGAACTCGATTTCTTTTGCATGGCCACCACGAGCACGCTTGCAGAAGTCCAGACGCTGAACCCAATTTTCGACGGTTTTCAAGCATAAATCGGCCGATACTGCTGCAATTTCACGTTCGATATTCGTACGAAGTTCATCAATCGTCGCTGGCTTATTGGCATAGACCATAGACTTGACGTAGCCCCATAGGAAATAATCTAACGGCGTCAAATCGCACGTCCGAGGCGGCCAATCGACTGGGCCATTTCGTGAGATAACACGTTCACCAAACTTGGTTTCCAATAAATTGATTGTGGCATTCGCTGTGTGGCTTGTGGCGCCGTCTTTTTGGAACCACATGTCCTCCAAGTCCATATTATCCAATTGGGGCCAAAAATATTCGGTTATCATTCAACAGTAGCGATTCGCATTCACAGTAATGTGCCGGTCTTGATCATCACGGAAGAAGTACGGCCCAATGACGCCGCCGGCCCATAAACCGCACCAAACCGTAATTTTTTCGGGATGCAATGGTGACTCATGGATTACGTGTGGATTGCTGTCTGACCAATAGCGCATATTTTGCTTATTGACGAAGCCATTCCGCCAGAAATGAGCCTCATCGCTGAAGATGATTTTCTGCTCTTAAAGTTGAGGCCACTGACTCCAAATTTCGGTAGTAAATTTTAATAATTTCGACTCGTTGTTGGCTCGTATATCTTTCCATGATGAAATGGCTAACCTTACTGAAGAGAAATGTCAAAAGAGTGGACAAAAACATGGCGTCGTTTGCTGTCCCTATCGATTTACTTTTGTAGCGTCCCTGTTGAAAAACCCTTTATATCTAAATATATAATTATATATTTTTGAAGATTGTTCTGAATTGTTCTAGGATTGTTCTACATTGTTCCAAAACAATGATTTTCTAAAATATAATTTGTACCGGTAAATCGAAAAAAACCAATATTAAACTTTGCAGCCCATTTTTGGAAAAACGAAATTTTTTCGGTTGTTCTAGTTGTTCTAAACATTGTTCCAAAACGATGATTTTCTAAAATATAATTTGTACCTGTAAATCGAAAAAAAACAATTTTAAAGTTGCACCCCATTTTTGAAAAAAAATTTTTTTTGCGGTTGTTCTAGGTTGTTCTAGTTGTTCTAAACATTGTTCCAAAACAATGATTTTCTAAAATATAATTTGTACCGGTAAATCGAAAAAACCAATTTTAAAGTTGCACCCCACTTTTGTAAAAAAAAATTTTTTGTGGCAGTTGTTCTAAGTTGTTCTAGTTTTTCTAAACATTGTTCCAAAACAATGATTTTCTAAAATATAATTTGTACCGGTAAATCGAAAAAAAACAATTTTAAAGTTGCACCCCATTTTTGAAAAAAAAATTTTTTTGCGGTTGTTCTAGTTGTTCTAAACATTGTTCCAAAACAATGATTTTCTAAAATATAATTTGTACCGGTAAATCGAAAAAAACCAATTTTAAAGTTGCACCCCACTTTTGTAAAAAAAAATTTTTTTGCAGTTGTTCTAAGTTGTTGTAGGTTGTTCTAGTTGTTCTAAACATTGTTCCAAAACAATGATTTTCTAAAATATAATTTGTACCACTGCAAAAAAATTTTTTTTTACAAAAGTGGGGTGCAACTTTAAAATTGGTTTTTTTCGATTTACCGGTACAAATTATATTTTAGAAAATCATTGTTTTGGAACAATGTTTAGAACAACTAGAACAACCTAGAACAACCGCAAAAAAATTTTTTTTTCAAAAATGGGGTGCAACTTTAAAATTAGTTTTTTTCGATTTACCGGTACAAATTATATTTTAGAAAATCATTGTTTTGGAACAATGTAGAACAATCCTAGAACAATTCAGAACAATCTTCAAAAATATTTATTTCCAAAAATGGGGTGCTAACTTCGCACACCTGGTATAATCGGATAAAAAAAATTTCCCAACATTTTGAAATAATCAAAACGGCACGTTTTGTTCTGCGACTTCTCAAATGTAGAATATCTATATATT
The DNA here is from genome assembly GCA_963931995.1 of Phaonia tiefii. Classification (NCBI taxonomy): domain Eukaryota; kingdom Metazoa; phylum Arthropoda; class Insecta; order Diptera; family Muscidae; genus Phaonia; species Phaonia tiefii. The sequence continues at coordinate 323,183,157 of OZ008368.1, read as the reverse complement.
GAAATGAATTGCTAGTCGTTAGTCACGCTAAAACTCGAGAGAGATGAGAAAATGAGATTTAGTATATTTGTTGTTGGTACAGTATAAATTACAGCCAGGGTGTTAGTGGGTAAGAGCCACGCCCCATTTAAAAAATCGCTATAACAGCTCTTCTGATGTACCGATTCTTATGAAAATTTCACAATGTGGTATTAATGACCTACTGATAGTCCCCGGTTATATTTGGCATTGATTGCATAAAGCGGCGTGCCACCGCCCATACCTTTTGGAATTTAAAATGGCTATATCTCATGAACTATCAGAGGTATGAAGATGAGATTTGGTATACATGTTTTTGATACATTATGAATTACATACATGGTAGTGGGATGTGTCACGCCCCTTCTAAAAGAAACCGTTACAGCAGTCATAAAAATAGTTTCATCGTCTGAAAATTTCACAGTATGTTACAGTTGGCCTACAGATACGAACAGGTTATTTGGAAGCATGTTGGCGAAAAGGGTCGCGACGATGAACACACACGTCAATATTTGACTACCACTTATACTATATCAAACAATTGTCCGTAAACACGGCACATGAGATAATATTTCAATGTATCTTAAAAAATAAATGGCCGATTCGATTTAAATTATTTTTTTTAAAGTTCGATGCTTCTAACTTAAAAAAAAATATTTGAATCAAATCAACCATATATCCTTTGATATACATTGAAATATGTTCACAACTGCCTGGTGTACGAACAATTGTTGGATACAGTGTAGGAATGTGCGGTTCCGTACATATACTACTGATATGATGCAAATTACTTTTTGGGGAAACCAATGAAAATACGGCTATTAAAAAGGTCAGACTATGAAGCTAAAGAAGTGACCACAGGTACGAATGAATATGAATATATCATTGAGGTCAGTTTCGAGAGCATCCCCGCATATCGTTTTCCCAATAACAAATTTTTTAAAAATGCAGAATAAAATTATAGAGGCTAGTGTGATCACTGGAAATTATAAAGGAACCGAGGTCCTGATTCCACGCATTCCCATGATACCTACAGACATGCGCATCGATTTCAAAAGATTGCAGTTTCCGATTCAGTTGGCATTTGATATGACCATAAAATAAAGCGCAGGGTCAGTCGCTTCAAGTCTGTGGCTTAAATTTGACAAATACGTGTTTTTTCCACCGACAATATATGTTGCATGTTCACGTGTGGGTAAGCCATCAGACTTATATATATTTGCACCAGATGGCAAAACTAGCAATTTTGTATACCCTAGATCACTTGAATAAATATAAAAAAAATAACAAAATTGTGTTTCATTAAAATTAAAATTAAGGGGTAGCAAAGCCCAACGGGTACAGCTTTTATAGTATATCGCGAAACTTTTACTTTTACTATCACAATTCTAGACATTTACTGCAAAAATAGTTCAACAAAATAATTTTGTTCGCCCTTTGGCATTAGAAAAACTTTGAAGGCAAAACGAAGTTTGCCGGGTCCAGCTAGTGGAAAAATAAATATGAATTCTTAAGCAAACTCTACAACTGATATACACCATATTTATTTAATGTTAACATTTATTGTGGCCATCGGTGGTGCAATGGGTAGTGTGCCCGGCTCTTGTACATGAGATCCTGGGTTCGATCCCTGCTCTGACCACATTAAATATTTCATTCGGCGGCGGTGACCTCGCATAGTGACGGCGACACTATCGAGTATTTAGCCAAGAAAAAGCTTCTCAAAATACCGTTCGGAATCGGTGTAAAATCTGTAGGTCCCAATCAGTGAGTGAAAAATTAGAAAGCGCACAGCTCACTAGTTGTGAGAAGCTCTCCCCAATCCCTTCATGGGATGTATTGGGAAACGAGTTGTTTTAACATTTATTATGTATATATTTTATCCTTAAACTCTTTAACCGGGCGTCCTGCAGGTTGGGCCGTTATGACCCATACACTTTTATTGTCGCGTAACTTTTGCATATTGTTTATTATTCGCATGTTTTCACATGTTGTTTATTATTTAATTTCAGTTGATGTTTGAACGTAGGCAGAGATAGTCGACCGTCACCTAAAAAATGGTAAATATGCCCCAATGTGGCGCTGAACATATAGCTCCTTATTGCAGTGAATAGTCCAGCTCCTTTGCACAAAGATAAAGAAAATTAAAATTTTTTAATTATAATTAATACCAAAGTGTTGTACATAAATTTTTTTTTAGATTTTAAGTTTATGGCATAATACTGAAGTTGCCTATATTTTTAAGTTTGATTATTATTTTATTTTTTTATTGAATTATAGAGCTAAAAGCAGTGTAGACAATAGTTTATTGAATATAATTAAGAGTTGAAAGAGACATGTATATACCGCTTATATTTAGATAAGTTTATCAAATATAAAATACTTCAAAACTATACACTGCCACAACAGCTAGGGTCAGCTTTACCCACCTGACTGTCGGTGTTACTTTTTTCACCTGCATGACGGGTTAAGTGTGTGATTATCCGCAAATCTTGAACTTGTAAATACTGCGTTCAATTTTATTATCATCATCATTATTCACTCTTACATTCCATCAAAACTCAATAAAGCTTCATCCAGGGATTTGGTCGCATTTAAAAACCATTTACCCAAGAGACGTCACGTACAACAGAATCATGTAAATTGTAACTCATAAAACAATCTCAAGCAGCCACCTACGTACGTGCGCATCATCCTCGTGCCGCCATCTGCAGGTGTATTTCTGTTTATATTTCCATAAAATCGAAGCAAATACATGCAAAGAATATACGGAAATAAAATATGAAGTACATGCATACATAAATTTTCATTTAAGTTTTCCACCGGCATTTTCATATGCTTTCTGTCTTGAAGATAATAATTTACGACGACATTTTTGTGCTTAGTGAATATCGTTGAGAAAAATATTGCAGATATTATTTACAACAGAACACTCAGGTATTGCATACTTTGCAGAAAAAATTCTACATATACTTATAAATATTTTCCTCCAAAATCGAAATCAATGTTACAAAATATTTTCAATTGAAATTATTCAGCAAATAGTTTGACAGATTTAAATTAAAGGAGTATGTGATACTCTGCTTTCCCCTCTGTTAGTCACTGATAAAACCCTCAAGATTATTTTCAGTGTGACAGCATTTTTTATGTGATCGCCAGTGGCGCATTGGTTAGTGTGCGTGGCTCCTGTATATGAGTATGAAAATTCGATACCATCTTCCACTCCCTTAACATTATATGGAGTAATTACACGTACTTTATATATAAAACGTAAAAAGATTTTTCCATATGACGATGTGTCACTTTCATATATATTTTTATGTTAAAAAGATTCAGCAACATCTGCGTCAGTGCGTGAGAGCATCATTTTGTGAATAATGGCTTTATGTAACTTCACATGTACGTTTAATATCCAAATTTTATACTCAATGTTGTATGTGTGTTGGTATAAAATATGTTGTAAAATAAGGTGAGAGTTCAAAGTAGCAAATTGTGAAATACATTGACAAGTATCGCAAATATTTTAACTTAAGAATTTTTACTTAAAAGCTTTATAATACATAGCAGTGATCCTTTGTGAAAATTTCTGATAATTTTTGTGGAAATATTGACAAATATTTTGACGCCGCAATTTCCAAGAATACTATATTAAAAATTTCGTGGTATGTCACAATAGTTTTATAATTAATTAATAATGCAACACTGTTCCTTGGGAAAATTTTTTCGTAGAAAGTAGGCTAAGGAAGTTGATCAAAAAATTATCCGCCATCTAATTCACTAAAAAATATACGTATCTTTAAAAATAAAAAGTTCGAACAAGCCCTATTTTTTCTTTGTTAGTTTTATTTAAATATTTTAGGACGTATAAACTATATGCCCCAAACCGTATTATTGAGTTGTGTTGACAGTTATAATATCAAGTTTAACCCTCCATTCAGTTTTGGGGTCTGAGGGACCTCTTTCTCAACTTTAAAGTTGAATATAATTTTTTGTGTGGATTTAGAGATCTGGGTTGGTTCACGGCGCCTACTACAAATTCTTTTGAGAATCTATTCGGATCATTTAATATTTGATGCATTTAATTCAGATGAGGATGTACTTCTATCTTTGAATAGAATACGCTAGTGCAAGAAGAGCTAGCTACATAAGAATTTTTTGATAAAATATTCTATTGCAACCTTTTGGAAATTTCCCAGGATTCCCGGATAACATTTCCGGGACGAAATCCCCAGAAATCCCTGGCGGGAATTTCCGGGATGCATTCTCTAATCAAGCGTAATGTGTGCAAGACTAAAACCAAATATCGCTGGCGTGATTGGACCTTACCAGGCCTGAAAAATCGACAACAGACCAGATTTTCACGCTACGCTGAATCCTGGAGAAGAAAACATGAAAAACAAATCGACACCTATCTGTAAGTATTATAAGGCGGCCTTCAAGAGTCCGATATGGGAGAAACTCTACGAAGCAATGTCTGAGCTTGGTATTTCTGTAAAACTCATACGCCTTTGCAGGATGTCCTTGACGAAAACCAACTCCGCAGTGAAAGTTGGTAAGGATCTTACCGAACCTTTTGAAACTAAGCGAGGCTTCAGGCAATGCGAACGCTTTAACATTTTAATGGAGATCATAATGGAAAATGCTGCAGTCAACGTGAATAAAACCACCACCAGCAAAAGTCACTTGGTGGTCGCGTATGCTGATGATATAGATATCATTGGGCGCACAAAGGGAAAAGTTACTGCAATGTTTTCAAGAATTGAGAACGAATCGTCAAGAGTGGGCCTGAAAGTAAATGAGGACAATGCAAAATTAATAGTTCCAATGAGCCTCCGCGCTATCACCGTTAACAATTTTGACGCGGCGGACGCATATGTGTACCTAGGATCTTCCGCAAACAAAAACAACAACATCAGCCTTGAGATCAAGCGGAGAATTGTGCTTGCGAATAGATATTATTTTGGGCACACATTAGTGACCCTTATACAATCTGCTTTGCTTTATGGAGCAGAATCCTGGGTCTTATCGCAAGCAGACGAAACGTAGACTTCGACCGAAAAATGTTTGGCCCTATAGCGTACAAAGACGTGTATCGGTGTCGCATGAACCGTGAGCTGTATGAGCTATATCCCGCCATTGACATAGTTAAAAATGTTTTTCCTATTACATCCTATGAAGGTATTCGGGAGAGCTTCTCACAATCAGCGAGCTTTGCGCGTTCTAGTTATACACTCACTGACTGTCACCTACAGTTTAATACAGGTATTTTGAGAAGCTACTTCATGGCTAAGATCACGACATTCACTAAGCTAGGTGACCATCGTAGAAGGAAATAAAAGGTAGTTTGATCAGGGATCGAAACCACGTTCTCATTTACAAGAGCCGCGCACACTAACCATATCACCACCGTTGGGCACGCAATAGTTAAGCGGATCAAAATAGCGCGATTGCGCTGGCAAGACCATGCTAGTACAATGGACGAAGATGAGCCAGCACGAAGGGTTTTCGAAACCGAACTCAAAGGAAGACGACAAACAGGAAGACCAAGACTCCGCTGGAGGGATCAGGTTGACGAATCCCTGCATAAAAGTGGTATTACAAACAGGAGAGATAAGGCTAAAGATCGAACTGTTGGGCTAAATATGATATCTCCGTTTTGTAAGGTCCCTGACCCCCGGGGTTGTACGAGACCGCATAAGTAAGTTAGTAAGATATCCTGTATAAAGCGCATGCGCGGCAGGTACTTTCTATTTTTGGAACGAAGTTCCTTATTGCGCGTTGCGGGATGGGGGCTAAATGAACAAATTTTAAACAACTTTTTTTAACTACTTTATTACAACCCATTATTATAAACTATATTGGGTACTTTTTAACGGGAAGTTTTCAAGGTGGAGCCTGTTTATTACATATTGTAGTTTTCAACGCAATGAAAAGTAAATTTAGAAAAGCCAAAGTGCAAGACTGGCAAATTCATGTAATACAACCCTGAGCATTAAATTACATTTGGCAGCATACTTTACACTCGTACTTTTGGGTTGGATTGTGCCTAGAGTAACATATGGGGAGAAATTTGTTGTTTAATGGGAAAGTTTTTAGATGGAGCCTGCTTATTGCATATTGTAGTTTTGAACCGAATAAAAAGTAAATTTAGAAAAGCCAATGTGAAAAAAAAAACATTTTCTTAAATAACTGCGTTTTCTTAAAAAAGAAAAATTTTCTTAAAAAAAATGCCTTATCTTAAAGAAGTACCTTTGCTTAAAAAAATTAATTTTTTTACAAAAAGTACATTTTCTTAAAAAAGTGGATTAGCTTACAACAAATTGCATTTTCTTAAAAAACTACCTTTTCTTTAAAGAATACCTTTTATGTACAACAAAATAACTTTTCTTGAGATAAGTACCTACTCTTAAAATTGTACCTATTCTTGAAAAAGGATATTTTCTTAAAAAAAAAAATACGTTCTCTTAAAAAAAATAAATTTTCTTACAAGCATTCCTTTTCTTCAAACTACCTTTTCTTAAAAATAAAATAATACTTCTTTTTTTCTTGAGATATGTTGGCTTTCTGAATTTAAGTAAATTTTCTTAAAAAATAACCTTTTCCTAAAAATAGTACCACGTCTTAAAAAGTACCTGTTCTTAAAAAAAGTACTTCTTTGTCAAAAATAATTCATACTCTTAGGCTTTTTCTTAAAGAAAGTAGTTCTTTTTAACAATGGTACCTCTTGTTAAAATAAAATATTAACTTTTAATATAAGAAGTACCTCTCATTAAAAAACGGACCTTTACGGGTAAATAAAGGGCCCGCCATCTAACGTTTTTTTTCAACTAGTGCTTATTTCGTGAATGGTAACTCTTAGCTCATATCTGATTTGACAGATAATTAGTTTTATCCGCCCGCTGAACGAATATGGAAAATGGGCCTGCGATCGACTTACAGAAGATGCCGATTTTGCCAAAAAAATCATCTGTTCATATGAAGCTCATTTTGGTCTTGGCGGGTATGTAAACAAGCAAAATTGTCGCATTTGGGGCACAGAAAACCCGCACGCATACACTTAAAAGCCGATGCACCCAAAACGAGTCACTGTTTTGTGCGGATTTTGGTTCACAGGCATAATTGGGCCATTTTTCGTCGAAAATGAGCAAGGAGTGGCCGCTACAGTCAATGGAGTTCGTTATCGGGCCATGTTGAACGAATTTTTGTTCACAAAAATTGAAGAGGAGGATATTGGCAACATTTGGTTTCAACAGGACGGCGCTACGTGCCACACAGCCGAAGCTACTCGCGATGTTTTGCGCCCTGTTTTTGAAGACCGCATTCTCAGCTGCAGAGCTGATGTCATTTGGCCACCTCGGAGCTGCGATTTGACACCGTTGGACTATTATTTGTGGAGTGCCCTCAAAGATAGGTGTTACGCCGACAAGCCAGAGACAATTGACGCTTTAAAGGACAATATTCGTGAAGCCATTGGTGAAATACAGCTGCACACAATCAATAATGTGCTTAAAAATTGGACCGATCGTGTAGGCATGGCCAGCCGAGGCAGCCATTTGAATGAAATTATTTTCCATTATTAACCGGAAGGATTGTACTTTCAAATAAAAAAAGAAATTTGAGAAAATATTCAGTAGTTTTTTTTTTTATAGCATTTTTCAAAAAATAAAGTTATTTGGCGGACCCGTTATAATACATATTCTTACAAAAGTGAGCTAAGAATATACTTTTTTGAAAAAGATACATTCAATAAATAAAAAATTTCTTTAAAAAAGTTTATCGTTTTACAGAAAGTATCTTTTCATTACGATCCATTTAAAATATTGTATTTTTCAACAGGCGCCGTAGGCGTGTTGGAACGAAATAGTAAATAATATACAGCGAAAGGAACTTCGTTCCAACCGGGTGTCCCCTGACACCTCGTGTAATTTTTTTTGAGGTTATTTCGTAGACAAACAGTTCTATTTTATTTGGTGATTACTCCATTGTTCTTTATTTCGCCTAAAATATTGAAAATATTTATAAATATAAAAATTTATATTTGAAATAAATCCAGCATTGTGAATGTTAATTAATCTAAAGATTTAGTAATTATTTGGTGCCGACTGGAGGTATGAACTTTTTATATTTTGGGTATAATTGAGTTTTTGGCCGCTGTGTGGGCTTGGTTTCTTGGGTGTGCTTTCATAAAGACTATATTTATTGTCATAAAATATAACTGTAAATTGTAATTCGCCATCGGTGGTGCAATGGTGGTGTGCTCGGCTGTTGTGCATGCGAACGTGGGTCCTAGCCCTGCTCACAGACACTTATATTTCTTTCCACCTCGTCACCTCGCTTAGTGACGGCGATAATATCCAGTAATTATCCATGAAAAAGCTTCTCAAAAATACACTTCGCAACCGGTGTGAAACTATGGGTCCCATTCAGTGAATGTAAAACCAGAACGCACACAGCTCATTGATTGTGAGGAGCTCTCCCGAATCCCTGTGCGGGATGTAATGCTTAAAGATCGTACTTAAAAGGACACTTAGTATGCCAAACAACTCGCATTGAAAACTCGACTTTTGATGTCAGGCTTATGATTTCGGCTTGTCATAAGGTTGCGCATTGAAATTTTATGAATTAACATATCCTTTAAATAGGGTCCATGATGCATATTTTCTATATTTGTACGAAGAAGTCTAACAATATGTATGACAGTAAGTTAGGTCCTTTATATGTTGGCACAAATGCCGTGACACATGTTTGTTTTTATGCTTGCGTGTTTGTTTTATTAATCTTAATTTCCTTACTTGGTGGCCCAAGTTGCTGTTCCTCTCAGATTTGGCCTGTGCATTTGCTGGATTTTCTTTTATGTGAATTTAAAATGAATAAGGACGATTGTTCGCTTGGCGCATTTCATGTTAAAGTTTACATTTTTGTATGTGCGTGAGACATGTGACACTCTTGCCGGTATTGTTTTGCACGCTCTTTAGCATATTTGTGGGTCTTTTAATGACTATAATGAAAATAATTTAAATTCTTTCTGTGTCGGCAATGAATATGACTCTAATGTATGCATAATATATATTATTGTTTCCTTAACGGAATTTTAACAATTCCCATCGTGTGGGTTGTTGTCTGTATTCACCAGTTTTACCTGCCGGCATCATTATCTGCTGCTGCTCCATGTTTACACTGTTCATTGTTATGAATGGGGGGGTAATAACTCCCAAACGAGTTAAAAGAATTAGGGACTACAAAAAAAAAAACTTTAAAACATTTTCTCAAGGACAAAAAATAAAAGATTCCAAGAATTGTTAAATAAATTTTAATTTACGAATCTGGTGGTTTACACTGAAATTTTAAACATGTTTTGGAAAAACGTAGCCAACGGAATTTCGTTGTGGCTGTCGCAAGGAAATTTGAGAGATGTTGTAATGTTTGAAAGCAAACACGTGTACTGGAGATGTTGGCGAATACTCGGAAAGATGTAATTTATTACAAAATATCCCGAGCAAATAGCAAATAGCAGTTAACTATGTAAACTTAGTATGTACTTTATTAAGACACCTAAGACAGCCTTGCAATATACAGTAAGTATTCTTTTATTAGCAGCAGTTTCATGAGAAGTTTGGTATTTAAAATAAAGCTTTGAGTTATTACAATTACTACAACACTTTAAATATTTATTACATTTAAATGCCAATTTGTTAAAAAAAAAACATCCCCAAAGGCATCCGTAGAAGTCTTTTGAGAACACTTGCATTTAAATAGTTTACACACTTGATTTCAAAAAGAATTTAAGACTATAAATCGATCTGCTGGCCTCGAGCAGTACATCTAAATAAAGGTCAAAGCAATAGTTAACATTTCAAACATTCGCAGGTACCACTCAAGGATAAAATTCACTAGCAACAGCCAGTGCACTAAAAGCACTGGCCCAGGTTATCACCAAAGAATTTTCAGACAAAAAATAGAATCGAAGAAAGTGCACTGGCCTAATTTACATTTTACGTTTTGCCATCTTTATCACGTCATTCTATTTTCGACTTCAAGTTAAAATTATTTGGTTGTAAGATAATCAATATTTTGTTAGACACATAAATTACAATTTAAAGTTTAAAAAAAACAAATTACAAATTATATTTAATCACATATTTTATTCTTGACAGTAAATGTTTATTATTTTTAAAATTAAATTTCCGATGTATGTAACCAATACGAAAAATATTGATATTCTTTAACAGCGAATTTTAGATTAAAAAAAATTTTGTTATATTAAAACACTACAACCCCAATGAAAACCACTATTTCATGCATTTAAAACAGAGAAAAAAACTTGGCTGACAACTAATGAAATGGGCGTTAACTAAAAATATTAACTAATATTATTATATAACTATTAACTAATATTATTAGTTTGAGTTCAAAGTGAACTAAAATTTAGTTCATATCATTCGCTCAATTGTAGTTAATTTTTACTTAAAATTAGGAATTTTAGCTGACGCTAAGTAAACTTTACTTGACCGGACTATGCGTAAAAATTGCCTGAACTCATAATAAAAAGTATATTTTTGTATATTATATTATACAGGCTGATTCAGGAAGTTCGGATAAATTTCTCCAGCATATTCCTTGGCGCATTTCATGAAGAAAAGTCCACTAGGACCCTGTCCGAAAATGCAAGGGTGCGAAATGTCAGCGGGTTCAAAATTTTCAGATTGGCGGTCGGAGGATAGTATGGTAAATTTGCTACCGTCTGAGCCGGTGGTCCGATTTTTGGGCTTGTTGCAAAGATTTGTAAGAGGCCTTTCAGAACCAATAAAAAAAAGTAGAAAAAAGTCAAATCGCCGAGATACAGAGCTTTCGGAAAAAAATGGGAAAAAATTCAAATAACCTCAATTTGCTCAGCCAGATGGTAACCTATGATGGTAACCTATTCTATTGAAAGATTGCCATACCTCTCACCTTTCCAAAATGACCTAAACGAAGTCCAGGCGTCTTACTGTTCCAAAGTTATGACCATTTGACTGAAATACGAAAATGTTTGTTTTTGTTTTTGGAAGCGAAATAACAGCACACATTTATTTGTTTTTGTAAATTAACACGTTCAAGATTTTGTTTTATTGAAACTTTCAGAAATGGCCATAACTTTGGGACGGTAACACCTGAAAGGCCTTTTAAAACCCTTTCCAACAAGCCCAAAAACAAAAAAATCCGACCACTGGCTCAGAAGTTAGCAACTTTTCCCTACTACCCTCCGACCACCAATCCGAAAATTTTGAACCCGCTGCCATTTCGCACCCTTCCATTTTCGGACATGGTCCTAGTGGACTTTCCTTCACGAAATGAGCCAAGGAATACGCCGGAGAAATTTTTTCCGGAACTTCCTGAATCACCCTGTATTGTATATTATGTATATTATTTGAATTGAAATTTTATTGACCGATATTTGTTAGTTTTTGGTTAATGTATGAGAAATTCATACTCCAAGCTTACAAGTCAGGAACATTTTTCTAATCGAAAGCACTGCAACAATGCGAGAACGATGAGGAAAAGAAGAACATGTTGGAAAAATTCCGTCTGTTCTTGTTGTTGGAATTATATGCCTTTCAGTGTTGTGGCTACTTAGGAATCTTCGAGCAATGCTAAATCGCACACGTGAATTGCAGATTTGAGTTTGTATATATACGATTGATGATCAATCGATGGTATCAATTCAATCTCAGTTGTTAGGCATCTGATGATGAACTTGTCACGGAGTTCGAAACTAGTAATGAGTGTGTGTGTTGAACCAAATAGTCTATTATTTCCAACAAAAACTAACCATTTTTCAATTGGAAGACTGTGCATGACTTTACAGGTAGTATGAATTTCTCATACATTAGCCAAAAATTAAAAAAAATTCTTTGAAGTGAGTGCTAGGTTACTTATATTGAGGAAAAATATACTTAATTTAAGTAAATATTTCGTAGATTTTAGTTTATATAATACTAAATAGAAAATTGTATGGTAAAAATAGTATTCTGATCGCTGTGAACTGAAAGTAATTTGAAATCCTAAAATTAAGATTATAGTTGTACTTGAATTGAGTACGTACGTTGGATGGTTTGTAAGAGAATTATAATGCCTTTAAGTTAAAATATACTGAAAATAAGGAAGGCTGCACGTGATCATTTTCTAAGTAATTTAGGGAACAAAAGTCTTAACTGCAGTAAACTTGTCATTACATTTAGAATGTGTTAATCTCGGGCAAAAAAAGTGTATAAACTTTACGACAGTTTATTTTAAAAACTCCTTTCGAGTAAAAATTAACTACAATTCAGGAAAAAGGAAATGAAATTCAGTTAATGTTGAACTACAATTGAGATCATTTGACCCTAAAATAAGAAAGTAAAATAGCATTAAAAATTAACTTAAAATGGATACAACAATATTTTTTTTTTTTGCAACCAAAGTGAATAGAAGTTATAAAATTTTTTCTTAATTTGAGTTCAGGATTACATAGAATTTAGTTCAATAAATTGCATCCAATTCTAGTAAAACTTAACTTTAAATAAGAAAATTTAATATAATATAGCTTTACGTTGCCGTGCATTATGTTCAATAAATACTTTTCCTGATTAAATATAAAATTTCTACATTTTAGTTCAAAAAAATTTAGTTTTCCTATATTTAAGTTCAAACTAACTTATGTTAAGTTCAAATAACTTTCATAATTGAATAAAATGTTCCGAAGACCAATGTTGCGTACATACTCAAAATCCGCATATCCTAACCTTGCTTTCAGAATGAACTTAAAATTAGTTAACATCAACTATGTACGCAATTCAAACTAATTTTTACTTCAAATAAGGAAATTTAACATAATTTAAGTTCATGGTTTCTTGGACACATTTGGTAATTAAAGAAAAATATTCAACATGTTAGTTAAAACATATTAGAATTTTTCTATTTTTGATTCAAAATTACCGTCAACAAACAGCATATCCTAAATTTGAGCTCAAATTGAACTTAAAACCTGTTCAGACTATGTACTCAGTACGAGTTAATTTTTACTCAAAATTAGGAATTTGAATCTAAATTGTGGAGTATACATATTCATTGTCTTAACTCAAAATAAGAATAACAATCTCTTTGAATTCAATACCGACCACGAATATTGTGTTTTCCTAGATTTGGCTTCAAGCATACTTATACTAAGTTCAACAAATGTTGCTAATTTCATGAAATATTTATAAAAAATACGTCTTTCCATACTAATATAAATAATATAAAATAGTTTTGAATTTCCATCAGTAGTCGTTTCAAAATATGTAAACAAATATTTTGATATTTCGTTTGATATTTACAAAACAAAATTAATATTTTTTCATTGTGAAAGGTAAGTAAACAAAAACCATTTTGACTTTAATTTTTGCTAGGTCTTTCTGTTTTTCTTCTCAAAATAGGTCATAGAATCTGTCTTAGTAATGGGACGATGCCCAAGTAAGTAGGCTACGTCCAAGTGTGGTATTAGATGTTGCAAGGTAAATTAACAATTTTCGATATGTGGTTTCTAGGTTATTAATAAAATTTTATTTATTTATTTCCGAACAGTTTCCACGAATTCAGCTGGAAATTAAAAACGGCTCTGATTTGGGGCTTTGGCGGACTTGGAGCGCAGAAACTGCTGTGAAGAAGCATATCGATGGTGTTGCGTAAAAAGGGCCAATCTGCATTTTTTTACGAAGGCCGATCTGATTTTGTTTACCTTGTCACGACAAGTCAAAAGGACGAAACTGCTTGGGTCTATCTGAAACGAAATAGGTAGATAATTATACTGCTCGAAGAACTCAACCATAACTTTCTATAGCCATAACCATTTTTGCTACGTTATAATCTATGAATATCTTACAGACAATTGGAAACAGCAGATTGGCCCTTTTTACGCAACACCATCGATATGGAGAAGGTCATAAAGGAAGTGGTAAGTATTTTTTATTGTTTTTACCTATATATGTATATATATGGGCCTGTTGGGAAATGCATCACTGCTCAGCATCTGATGCGCAGCACGTTCGTAAATGCAGCATCTAACAACGTGTGTTTTGAGTTGGTAATTGCAAACAAACTATGCAAAAACAAACATCTGCATCAGCTGATGCATTTCTGAACAGACCTTAGTATGTTTTTGTATCGATTTGCATTGAATATTATATAGATTTGTATTCTGTCCAAATCAGGGTTCGTAATTCGTGGGTAACCATTTATTCCAAGGGTAACTCATTATTATTGCCGTGGGGAATGGGTAGCGATCGTGTACCCCTTACCCACAGGGTATGGGGAAAATAATGGGTAGCTACCCACAACAAAGGGGAATTACTCATCACGATTATGCCTTACCCTCAGGGTAATGGGGAAAATAATGGGTAGTTACCCACGACGATGGGGAATTACCCATTACGATTACCCACTAGCCACAGGGTAATTGGGAAAATAATAGGTAGCTACCAACGATGATGGGTAATGGGTTATTTATTGATCGAAAATATGAAAAGGTTAGAAAAAATTTGTATATCTCGGAAACGGAGCGTCCAATCGAAAAAATGACCAATTTTTGCTGGTTTCTAAGGGTTTTTCATAAAATGGTCCAATTCGTATGGAAGAATTTTTTTTCAAAAAATCTCTAAAATAGAAAAGTGGCTATAACTCAGAAACGGTACGTCCTATCGAAAAAAAATACAAATTTGACCTCCATAGAAGGCTTTAACAAATAGGTTTCTTTAGACTGTGAATCCAATCTACTCTTTTGCCGATGACAGTAATCTCTGCCATTCTTATTCATTCGATCGTAGGCCAAGTCTTCAAGAGATTGAAGTCAAACGCCGGACGATGAATGAAACACTCGACCGCGATCTGGTATCCATTGTTGAATGGGGTCGAAAGAATAGAGTAGATTTTAATGCGGGTAAGACCCAGTGTTGTTTGTTGTCGCATAAACGTATTGCTGACCCAGGTGTGTCGTCATTGTCTATGGACGGTGTGGATATTGATGAATCAGACGCTCTTGATGTTCTGGGCATGAAAATACAATGTGATGTCCGTTGGGCAAAACATGTATTTGAAGTGTCGAAAGATGCATTCAAGTGTCTAGGCTTTTTAAAGCGGTGCAAGAAATACTTCACTCCCTCTGATCTGCTCAATATCTACACCACCTACATCAGGCCAAAGATGGAGTATAACTCCCATATATGGGCAGGTGCTCCTAGGACTTCTTTGGAGCTTCTCGACCGTGTCCAGAAGAGAGCGACGGTGTTAATAGGGGACAGTAGGGTATCCAACTCTATTGCCTCCCTTGAGCATCGTCGAAATGTGGGTTGCGTGTCACTTTTCTATCGATATTTCCACGGTATGTGTTCCTCGGACATCCGTCAACTTATGCCGGACGTGAGGATATTTAGCCGAAGTACGCGGCTTTCCAGGAACTCTCATCCGTTTTTTATCGAATGGCCGATTGACCGCACTACACACTATAGAGAAAATTCGTTCTTCAGCCGTACAGTCCGTATGTGGAATAAACTTCCGGCTAGTGTATTTCCCACCAATTGTGACATACAAACATTCAAGGCAAATGTCAACAGTCACTACTCCCTCTTTCCACCCTCTACTACCTCAATTTTCCTTCGCCAACACAATGCACTGCATTTATAGGGGGCATCCCCTGAGTGTTGGTTTGATAAAAAAAAAAAAAAAAAAAAAAATATGGCATCACTTTTTTTTTTTAAAAAATCGCTAAAACTAAAATTTTTCGAACAAAAAATCGCTAAAAGGCCTTCATGTTTATATTTCGGAAACGGAGCGTCTCATCGCTAAAATGACTATTTTTTGCGGCTTCTAAGGGTTTTTCATTAACTGCTCCCTCCAATTTGTATGGAAGAATTTTTTTCTTCAAAAATCGCTAAAACAAACAAGTGGCTATAACAAGGAAACGCTGCTTCCAATCGTAAAAATAATACAAATTTGATCTCCATAGAAAGCTTTAACAAATGGATGTCTTCAATATGGCATCACTTTAAAAAAATAAATAGCTAAAACTAAAATTAAACAAAAAATCGCTAAAACGCCCTCATGTCTATATCTCGGAAACGGTGCGTCCAATTGAAAAAATAATAAACATTTTACCTCTATTGGAAGCTTCAACCAATTAGTTTTTTCAATATGGCATCGCTTTTTTTCTTTTTTTTTAAATCGCTAAAAATAAAATGTTGGTTTTAGCGATTTTTTTTTAACACATCCATTGGTTAAAGTCTCCAATAATAATACATTTTTTATCTCCGACGGAATGAGATGAAATATTTGTTTGTGAGTCCAAGGACCCGGCTTTGTTCCTCCAAGTCTTTTCCTAAAATAAGCTGATAACTCATTTCGATTTGTTCTCTCATAATAATCTTAATCTATTCAATCTGTTTCGAAATAAGAAGATATTGTGGGCAAGTTCGGGATAATGTTCTGACAAATGTTTTCTTTAAATCTCTTTGCCAATTGTACTCAATTTTCGAAAGCTTCTTTACCTTTTCAGATAGAAACAACTTTTTATTTTTATCCCAATTTTTTGAGAATGCATACTAGTAATGAATTTAAAGATACTTCAAATTCTTTTACAAAGTCGTCAATCTCCGAGTTCGACAAATTTTTATCATTTGGAGGAAAATGATTCAGCAATGTATTACTAAGATCATTTTTGAATGTAGCCCAATCAGTATTTTTGAGCGCCGTAAACGTAATAGGAGTTTTTAAAATCAAATAGAAATCTGGGATGAATATTTGCAGTTTTTGAGGTATATGGTCCGAAAATGTGGGGAGAAAGTAATCTTATAATTTTGGTTTAACTCGTCAATGATGTTACTACTTACAAGGAAGTGATTTATGTGAGAAGAGCCATTTGAGAAAGTTGGATACAAATAACAAAGATTTGGATACACATCACAGATTCGTGTTACAGATAGAGATGCACTGTGGAGCCAGCTGCATAAATTAACTCCGTTAACCCAATGTTGCCCGCCGTGCCAATATGGGAACACCTAATAGTTGGGGGTATATAAACAAATTGTTGACAGTTGATAATATTTTGGTACATAATTTAGTAGTGGAGGGTGCAATGATTAAATATAATATCAAACGATTTAATTACGTTTAGATTTTTTTTGGTAAAAATCTGTTCAAATTCACTATAAAAACACCTGTAGAGGTAGGTAGTGGTTAACAAAAATAATATTTTGTGGGTAAAGTGTTTCGCCGTAAATTCTTATATTTTAACAATCTCGATAACTAACGAAACATTTACAGGCACTATCGGTTTGATAAACTAAATATATACGATTTTATAACTCCTAAAATATTACTGTGCCAATTTGGGTACAACCGCTACTAGTGTACTAAGTATCGTATGCAAGATTCGAAAACGTAAACTGATTTGTGTTTGTTCAAACCAATCGAAAAGCGGTTTACAAGAAGCCGTAAATATGATAGTTGTTACTGATGAAGATAACATTAGTACTGTTGCGGATGCTGAAACTACCATTGATGACGAGCTGCTCTCTGCCAAAAAACACTCGAATTAGATCCAATAAGCCACGTTATGAGGAGTTTAATATTGCACCAAATAGATCAGCATTGAATGTTCCGGCTTGGCGAAAGTGTACTCCAAATTATTTGAACATTTATGCGGAATCTCCCGACCGATCGGTAGGTGAGAATCAAGTAAGAGAAGCATTGAAAGGCTTGTCACCTGTTCAAATATTTGAATCGGTTTTCGACGAAGAAGTTCGTACAATGATTGTCGACTTTTCCCAATTATACGCGAGTCAAAGAAATGGACATTTTTTGTTTTGTTTTTGTTGTTATCTGGCTTCCACAAAGTGCCAAAGGAAAATGTGTATTGGTCTGCAGATGAGGGCATTGCAATAGAATTAACAGATTTAAAGAAATAAAATGAAATCTACCAGCGACAAAATGTTCAAAGTACGGAAACTTTCAGATATTCTTATCAAAATGTTCAACCGATGGGGTGTATTCCACGAAAACATTTCTACCGACGATTCTAAGGTCAAGTATTACGGCCGTCATTCAGCAAAACAATTTATTCAAGGCAAACCTGTTCGGGCCGTCGGTGGTGCAATGGTTAGTGTGCGCGCCTCTTGTACAGGAGATCCTGGGTTCGATTTCTGCTCCGACCGCCTTAAAATTTCTTTCGACGAAGGTCACTTCGCTTAGTAACGGCGACGCTATCGGGTACTTAGCCATGAAAAAGCTTCTCAAAATACCGTTCGGAACCGGTGTAAAACTGTAGGTCCCAATCAGTCAGTATAAAACTATAAAGCGCACAGCTCACTGGTTGTGAGAAGCTCTCCCCAATTCCTTCATGGGATGTAATGGGTAAATCAACTACTTCTGTTATTGAGCCATTGGGTACTAGAGTTGCGAAACTTCTACTAAAAAGATTGAATACGAACCCTGCCAATTACCAAGTTTTTTTGTATAACTTTTTCACAAGCTGTGACCTACTGAACGATTTCCGTTCACGTTCCTGAAAAGCTTCCAAAGGGTGCGCGTTGTGTCATCTGCCACAACACAAGCCGATGGGTGTGCAACAAATGCAAGAAAACACTTTGTATTGGTAAAATTTGTTTTACCAGTTTTCACTCATAAGTGACCATTTTGCCAATATGGTGCGCCCCTGTAATATCCTGAAAATTATTTTTTCCCAAGTGTTTTTCTTTAACTGCTTTTGGCTTAGAATACGTCTTACCTTACGATATAGGGAGTCATGTCAGATTGTTATTGTTGTAATCTTTATTTCATCGATTATGAGGAAACGGCGAGATAACTTTTTTTAAAAATTTTTGTAGGTAAATGAAGATGTTATCTTTCGTATGATATACATTTCATATTGGCTGATATCTTCCTAATATTTAAATTTCTCAAATGAAAATTGTTTAAACACATACACTCAAACATATGTGTAGTGTTTGGTTGAGTGTTTGAGTTTGTAGCGTGAACACAAACTATGCTGCTGTTTCAGTGTGGACACAAACCTTCGGCTGTTGTTTTGATTGATGAAATATTGAAATTTCGTATATTTACTTATGTATTTAAGTGAAACAAAATTTTAAATGTGAATTTGAATTTAACATGGATATATAATTATAAAAAATATAGGAAAAAATTAATTCATACATTTTTATGTTAAATGAAAGTGCTGTCAAGTAAGCAAAATAACAATGCTGCTTGATGCTGTTTGACAGCAGCTGACAGTTGACGTTTAGTAAATTAAGATAAAAA
Organism: Phaonia tiefii; assembly: GCA_963931995.1. Classification (NCBI taxonomy): domain Eukaryota; kingdom Metazoa; phylum Arthropoda; class Insecta; order Diptera; family Muscidae; genus Phaonia; species Phaonia tiefii. Next base: position 323,163,834 of record OZ008368.1, on the reverse strand, counting down.
GTAACTATCAAATAAATAAATTTATTTGCTTATGTTATTTATCGTTTATTGTTATATATGTTTTCAGTCTTATCGGATGACGTATTCTACGTTAAACTTAATGGCCGTGTCTCTGACACAGCCTGCAGGGACAGTCCGTGGCCGAAGGCCTCGGACAACTGTCTGCTATTTTTTTTTTGTATTACTAATAATAAATTCATCAACAACTTTTACAAATTTTCCTTGTAATTTATGTTTGGCATCTAATGGGTTAAAGTTATATAATGCATCACCCCATGATGCCACCACCCACTATAATTGCATCAAATTTTTGGAAAATTGTAAGACCGTGTCTAGTCCATGAGTCAGTGATTGATCCCAAATGAGTAGCGTTAGATGGAACATATATTGATCCCAAAATGTACTATTTAATTTGTCCATGAGTGGAGAGATTTATTTCATTTATTAAATTGGGAAAGTTTATACCTGGAATAACGACTCTAGTATATATGTACAATAGACTTTTGTATGGCTATCCTTACACCTAATTTGCTTTCATCGTTAGTAACGAACTAATTAACCACATATTTGCCATATCAACAGCAACGAAAGAGCCAAACACACAACATCACACATACTTTTTACGAAGTAGATGACGTATTAGTGTGTCACCATAACGTCGACTGCGCAAGCCTGTCGACGTATTAGTGTGTCACCATAACGTCGTCTGCGCAAGCCCAGTCGGGTGGCACGACTTAAACATACGCTTGCAAATGAAATTTTGCGTGGCTATACTTTATATCTCTGTTCAACAACAGCAACAGACACATGTACATACATACGTTAATACATACGCTATAGACATAATTTCGTTTGCCTCACCCCTGCAACACCACTCTTTCATTGCTCTCTTGCTCGCTCATTTTTGTTTAACACGCCATTATTCTCTTTCGCAGTCGCAGAAAATCCGGTTTTAGCAGCAGCATAAAATCTGGTTTTAGCAGCAGCATAAAATCTGACTTTGATAGATTTAGCCCATATACACCGCTATAGATGTTAACACATCAAAAACATCGGCCTGGATCATAAAAAACACCCGTACAGGATAAAAATGCCATCACGCAGTGGATGCAGAAACCACGTCTCGATACCTATAAGAGTATATAAATGCATATTGTTACGAGTATGTTATCCACCTATTTGCCACACTAGGAATAAAGAAAGCTTCACTCACTTCTCAGCATTTGAATCTGATGCATTTGTTGGATTTTCCGTCGCAGAATTACATGTCCAACATTTCGCGTGGTCATTTATTGCTTCCGCATTTCATTCAATGTGCGTACACACAAGCAGTTATTAGTTATCCACCACACCGACAGTGTATCCTAATTTCGAATGTTATGCTGATGCAATGATGCTGTAACCATGACCTATTATGGTCTCGCTAGAAATGATTATGAGTGTGGGTTAACTGTACTTATTCTCTATTATGCTTTTTATTGTGTGAGTTTGTGTACTTGTGAATGTGGCTAAATACCTCGAATGAATATTGCTAAGCTAAGGGGTTTCTGGGCTAATGAATAGGTATTTGTTTAGTTAATATGTTTATTTTTACACATTAAAAGCCAAGCATGCCTAACATTCTAAACCATGCAGTTTATTTAAAAGTAGTTTCCATGGGTTTACTCTTATAATAATGGTTTGTTAAAGTTGTTGTCCGTATGACGCCTGCTGCAGAATGTGTGTTATCCGATGGTGGAATGTTGAACGTAGTAAATATATATACATTTTAAATTTTTCAAGAAGGTAATTTCTTTTGAATCTTCTATATTATTTGGGGTCTCTGTACTTTTTTTTGATAACATGATGCTACTTTACCCATTATTGTAACATGTGCGTGAATCAGTTTGGATGGACCATTGATGGTAAGAAAATACAGATTCCATTCTTTGCATCTCAGTAAGTTGTATGTTCGATAGAATGTTCTTGGTATAACTTAATGATGAAGTGAAATCACGTGTTTATATGTGTAGTAATGTATGGGCTTTTTGGTTTCATATTCCTCCTTCTGCTTTCGTCCTTTCAATCAAGTTAAATACCACTACATAATTTTGCGTGTAAAATAGAATCCTTGAAAAAAGTTATAAAATTGGCTCTTTCACAAAAGAGTTTAAAACCGAAAATCTTTGTTTATTTTGAACATAAAGAAACTGATAGCAATATTACCTGGGCATTGTAAAATATAAATTTAATTTGTTGATTGTTTGCAACTTATATAAATGCTCATATAGTCACAGTAGCCGGGTGTTTGTTACTTGCTAAGATGCAAATACAATGACGATTTAGCAATAAGTAATATTATTCAAAAATATGGAAATGGGTTGAATATTCTAAAAGATGTCCAAACCAGTACAGCAATTTCAGTCGGGTGACACGACTTAAACATACCCTCACCCTAAGTTCTATTAAAAAATACACATATATTCACTCTTGTGCTGAACAAGTGAAGGTTCCCAATGTGCCAATATTCAATACCAGAGTGGCATAGCGCTAAATGTTATTCAATACCCAACTTAAATAGGATCCCAAGTGATTCTGGGTATTTTTAGTGACTACTGTTCCCCTAAACATACATGTACTCACGTGGAAACATAAACGTATTTCATCCCAAATATAATAATATTTAGAAACGATTTATTTTTTGGTTTAAATATATGTGTATTATTTATTAAAATTTTTTTATCAATATAAATCCACATTTATTAATAATTAATATAAACAAAAGATTTAGAAGGTCCCATTTTACGCTCACTTGAACTAAATGCATTATTTGATTTTTTTTCACGAAATGGGAATCTACTGTTCTTTTGCTTCTCTTTTCTTTGTCGTCTCTTACATTTTTGTTTTCGGAAGGTTTCAGTTATGCGTTGGTTATCACTATGCGTTGGTACACAAACATTAGTCAAGTCTTGGTCATGCCACCCAAGTGTACTTATTTTACAAATGGTTCGCCGATCCGATTTTCACAGTAAAGGCTCGGACAGACAAAGAGCTTCACGTTGTTGCCCTTTCCAGTTTGTTGCCCCAAAATCGTTTCTCAATTTGACACCACACTTATATATCTGTATATAAAGGGGTTTTCAATAAGAGCGCTACAAAAGTTTTTTTAAATAAAACAAAACCGGTTTTAGATACCAATGAAATTCTTTATTCCTGTGAAAATACGTTCGGTGCCATTATGTATGGAACTCGACTTCTTTTGCATGACCACCACGGGCACGCTTGCAGAAGGCCAGACGCTGAACCCAATTTTCGACGGGTTTCAAGCATACATCGGCCGATACTGCCGCAATTTCACGTTCGATATTCGTACGAAGTTCATCAATCGTCGCTGGCTTATTGGCATAGACCATAAACTTGACGTAGCCCCACAGGAAATAATCTAACGGCGTCAAATCGCACGACCGAGGCGGCCAATCGCCTGGGCCATTTCGTGAGATAACGCCTTCACCAAACTAGGTTTCCAATAAATTGATTGTGGCATTCGCTGTGTGGTTTGTGGCGCCGTCCTGTTGGAACCAAATGTCCTCCAAGTCCATATTATCCAATTGCGGCCAAAAATATTCGGTTATCATTGAACGGTAGCGATTCGCATTCACAGTAATGTGCCGGTCTTGATCAGCACGGAAGAAGTACGGCCCAATGACGCCGCCGGCCCCTAAACCGCACAAACCGCAATTTTTTCGCGATGCAATGGTGACTTATGGTTTACGTGTGGATTGCTGTCTGACCAATAACGCATATTTTGCTTATTGACGAAGCCATTCAGCCAGAAATGAGCCTCATTGCTGATTGTTGAGGCCTCTTAAAGTTGGCCTCTTAAAATTGAGGCCACTGACTCCAAATTTCGGTAGTAAATTTTAATAATTTCGACTCGTTGTTGGCTCGTATATCTTTCGATGATGAAGTGGAAAACCTTACTGAAGAGAAATGTCAAAACAGCGGGAAAAAATATGGCGTCGTTTGCTGTCCCTATCGATTTACTTTTGTAGCGTCTCTGTTGAAAAACCCGTTATATAAAATTCTCGTGTCACAATGTTAGTTACCTTACTACTCCGAAACGGCTGGACCGATATGTATGAAATTTTGTGTGCATATCGGGTAGGTTTGAGAATCGTCCAACATCTATTTTTCATACCCCTTAATGATAAGGGTAACCCAGGCCGTGCCTATTCTACTGATATGCGATTGGCTTGAGGGAGTTTATTTAGGCGGTAACTTAAGACGTATTTAGTAAATTCTATTTGACCAGCCGGACTGTTGGGTTCGAAATCGAGGAATATATGGCCATTAAATATCTTCACTCAATGCATTTAGTGTGACTTTAAATGTGACTAGTAGTTTGAATTTAAATTTTATTGACCGGCTTTTGTTAGTTTTTGGTTAATGTCTGAGAAATTCGGGCTAAAAGCTTACAAGTCATGAAAATTTTTCTAATTGAAAAATTTTTGGTTTTTGTTGGAAATAATACACAATGCAGCTCAACACACACTCACTGGCATGACTAGTTTCGAAATCCGTGACAAGTTGATCATCAGACGCCTAACTATTGATACCGTCGGTTGATCATCAATCGTTTATATACAAACTCAATTCTGCAATTCACATGTGCGAATTAGTATCGATCGAAGATGCCTAAGTATCAACATCACTGAAAGGCCTATAATTCTAACAACAAGAACAGACAAACTTTTTTTTGAGGTTATTTTTAATCTATACACAGAGTTGTATTTTTCCGTGGTATATAATTTTTTTTTAGAAAAATGTTCATGATTTGACTAGTAATTTTAAAAACGTTAATATATCCTATTTCGAGAGCTAGTAAAGTTATCGCGTTTTACCTTTAATAACTCATCAAAAATCAAGAATAAATTACACACAGAAATAGCCAGCATTCCGAGAACAGAAACTCAGTGCTGGTTTCAAATCAAATCTGAATTAGAAAATGCAATTCCACAACTGTTTCAATAAAACGTATGAGCAATAAATAATTACTCATCTGAATTGGACATAAATCATACGCACACAGCGGTGCAAACTGATAACTAGGGTGGCAATGCATAATCAACTACGAATTTTTGGTAAATACCAAGGTGGTTCTTACGCCATTTGGTCTAAAGCTAACGTGGGGAAAATTTGAATTCAATCGGACTACTTTAAGCCGGTCCGACTTGTGGACAACATTTTTTTGCACTTTGGGTGTAAACTTGTATACACTGGAAAATTTTCATTTCTCAGTTCATTTGAATAAAAAATTGCCTATTGATTTAGTTTGATCTAAATATAAAGTGGCAAAAAATTTAGTAAGATTGAACAACTCTAGTGTTTAAACTCTTAATTTGAAAAAATTGCCAATTTTTGAAAAAAAAAATAGAAATTTGGGGTTTTCGGGTTTCTGCCAAAAGTTGTATCTAAATGAAAAAATATGCAACTCAGATACCAATTCCTTTTAGAAGACGTCTCTACGCTTATAATAAGATATAACACGATATAGTCACTCAACGCTTTCAGGAAGATAAGGGGCGGCAAATTAAATTAAAAATAGCCGAGACGGCCTTTTAAGGGTGCAGAAATAAAAATATATCAAAATATGAGATAAAAACATAAGTTATGTGCTTAAACCGAATTTTTTGAAATCGGATGTTACAATTGGTTACAGAAGCCGGTTTTAGAAATCGGTTTAAAACCCCCTCGCAATAAAAAATCCGTTTATGTAAAACTATTAATAAATCCGGATTTGATTATTGGGTCCGGTTTTTCATTCCAGGATTTGGAACCAGGTTTATCACCCGCGGAATCAAACAATTGCAAGAGATGAATTAAAAATATATGTTATGTGGTCAATTCGGTTTAAAACCCGGGCTTGAGGAACGCAGTTGTAGAAACCTGTTCTAAAAGCCATACCTCAAAATTCTTTCATTTTACTATTCGCAGTTCACTCGAGCGGTATCTAACAGGTGAAACTAAAAAAGGAGATTTTTCCTTTTTTTATTTTATGTTTTTATCAATTTTCAATTTTTGGTGTGAATTAATTTTATTCGTGGCCGAATTCCCTCATTCACGCAAATAAAGACGACTAGAGTTGTTTCACAGATATTTTTTCGGTGCGTTGGTTTGTTGATATCCGGATTGTTGCATTCGCAAATGAATGCAAAAGCTTACATACGATGTTACAGTTGCGTCAGACAAATCGTCAGATAAACAGCCATGTTCTGAATATCGGTTGCTGTAGAAAAATATTTTTTTCAATTGTTAGGTGTTCAGCATTTAAATTTCTATAAAATTTTGGTGATATTTTTTCGACTGGAAAAGGCTTTGTGAAATTAAATGCTTAAGTATATTTTCCAATTTTATAGCAATTATTGTATAGATTTTAGTGTGTAGAATTGGATTCATACGAAAAAGCTAAAAGCTTTAAAAGTGGAATTATTGCGTTTTCTAATGGACCTCCTTACATGTTCTTTTGCATTCAAAAACTATGATCTGAATATTCGAACATGATTTCCGACGACACAGATTTGTATTGAAATGCTCAACACTAAATGGAAAATCGTGTGATTTCAAAGTCATGAGAAACAGAAACAAATGAAATGAGGAAAATTGACGTCAAACAAGGTTTTAATGAACCAAACGGATTCAATAACCAAAATCGGTGTTCAGATCTGTTTGTATAATAGAACTCGATTTTGAAGTATGGTTTTTGAAACACGTTTCTACATCTGCTTTCCTCAAGCCCAGGGTTTTAAGCCGATGTGACCACATTGCTTATATTTTCAATTCAACCCTTGCAACTGTTTGATTCTGCAGCTGTTAAACCCAGTTCCAAATTCAGGAATAAAAGACCGGTTCCAATAATCAAATCCGGGTATATTAACAGTTTCATACAATCAGATTTTAATTGCGAGTGTTAGGCCGGGTTTTTAAACCGGTTACCAAAACCGGTTATTGTAACCAATTGTCACATCCGATTTTTCTGAATCGATTTGAGCACATAACATATGATTTCGGCTCATCGTTTGCAATTTTCATGATTTGGAAGCCTTATGAGGTCATCTTGGCGATTTTTCTCCAAGATGGCCTACTTTGCTGCATAATGTCTTCCTGAAATCGTTGAGTGACTATGTCGTGTTATATATTATTGTAAGCATGTGGGCTTATACTAGCAGGCATTGGTATCCAAGTTGAATACATTTTTGTTTAGATACAACTTTTGGTAAAAAAACGAAAACTCTAAATTTAAATTTTTATAAAAAATTTAAAATTTTTTCAAATTAAAAGTTTATGGGAGTTTACTCATGTTTTTACCACTTTCTACCCAGGTCAAACTAGAGAATTTTTTAATGTATACAAATTTACACCCAAAATGCCAAATCCCGAAAACTTTGACCACAAGTCGGACCGCCTTATAGTTATCCAATTGAGCTCAACTTTGCACCACGTTAATTTTCCACCAAATGTAATCCGCTTGGTATTTGCTAAAAATCGAAAAACATGATTGTTCCATAAATTTCATTGCCACCCTACTGAACACTTATATTCAAATTTGGATACAAATTACAAATATAAATTTAACAAGAAATTAATTCTACACACAGAAACCCCGGCAATACATATGTGTTGTTTTCAAAATGTTGCGTGCTATATGGAAACAAAATACTAATATATATTATAAAAAATTATATGATTTCAAAGCAGCAAAGCTCGTTATTCCGAATAGTAATATGTGAACTTAGGGAATACGTTATAACAATGCTCAGAAGCCCCAATAATATGAAATTGAGAATATGTTTCACAATAAACAACAAGATAAATCTGCAATTTAAATCGAATTTCCATGTGCAACATAAACATCATCCACCAAATGCCGACAAAGATACATATTGGCACTTTATGGAGATAATTAATATACGGACGTAGTAAGTGCTAACATTTCTAACTACAATGTGTGTGCCCCCATTTAAAAATTAAAAAATAAGAATATAGACAAAACAAATGGACATATAAACCAATTGTAATAATAAGCGGAATGAAAAATATAAACGTTTTTCGATCCCTAATCTCCAATAAATATCACAATAACATAATTGCCTGTCGTAACAATGGAGGATGCAGATGGAAGATGTAAGATGTTGGAAATGTGACTGAGTGTTTAATTTTTTCTACATCTACCATGTCTTCCCCAAAAAATGTAGGCTGCTTTGAACAAGAGTAATATTCTGAATAGTAATTTTATGATTTGTTAAGCTTCATCAAGCTCTCCGGGAAAACCAGTAATTTTAAAATCAGCAAAATTTTAAATTTTCGTTATAGCACAGACGCTTAGTATAAAGATTTTTTTTCATTCACAAAATCTGAACTGCAAACTGCCCCCAGCATGTAAAGGGTGTCTCAGTAAGAATGCACTTTTCACTTTAAAGTAAAAACACGTATTTTTTGAGATAGTGGTGATTTTTTTATTGGATTGTAAAGAAGATATGATCCGATTAAATGTATAATAAAACACATGTCAAATGACCCCAACGGCTCCTAATCTTACTCTTTTCATGCATTTCCATGACATTTTCACAGAAATAGATCTCGGATAACGCGTTGGATCTCGGATTTGAGTTCAGGAATTGTTTGTGGTTTATTCGTATAAACCTGAGATTTCATAAAAACCCAAAGAAACCAGTCGCAAGGCGTTAAATTGCATGATCTTGGTGCAAAGTTGACATCAGAATTTCTTGGAACCGTCTCGCTGAAGCACCATACCGACCAGATTTGGGTTCACAAAAACTCCGTTATCATGTTCCCGTAACGAATGCCGTTCAGTCACTGGATTTTCGGCCTCATCTTCATAAAAGTAAAGCCCAATCACTCCGAGCCAAGGCCTAATTCGAAACTAAGCGAAGTCTTCGACAAGGCGACACCCTATCGTCCGATCGCTTTAAAATCTAAATAGAGATTATTAAGAGAAAAGCTGCAGTCAATAAAAAGTAACCTGCTGTTCGCGATATAGTTACTGCGGTATTTTCGAAAATTAACAAGGAGTCAGCAAAAGTGGGTCTGACGGTAAATGAGGACAAGACAAAATTAGTGGTTTCAACGAGCAGGGCCTCCAAGCGATTATACCAAATCGTGAACGTTGATAACCGATATAATTTTGAGGTAGTGGACGAATTTATATACCTCGGATCTGCCGTAAATAAAAACAACAACGTCAGCCTTGAGATCCAGCGGAGAATTGTGCTTGCGAATAGTTGTTATTTAGGGCTAAGCAAGCACTTTAGAGATAAAGCCCTCTCTCCCCTTTCTTAGAAATAATGAATTTTTTAATATATCTGTTCATAGAAATAATTACTCTTGTTTTGAGCCTATATTGAGGTGTCTTAAGGAATACAGGGTGATTCTGGAAGTTCCGGACAAATATCTCCAGCGTATTCCTTGGCTCATTTCATGAAGGAAACTCCACTAGGACCATGTCCGAAAATGCAATGGTGCGATATGGCAGCGGGTTCAAAATTTTCAGATTGGGTGTCGGAGGGTAGTAGGGTAATGTTGCTAAAGGTCTTTAAGAGGGCTTTCAGAATTAATTAAAAAATAAATAAATAAGATACACACTTACAAGATAGACTTTCTCGTTGTTCCTCTTTATTCTCTTGCTCTCGAGAGAGCATAAACAGTGCAACAAATACAACTGTATTTGTATCACAAACACAGACATATTTGAGTCGCAAACGCATGTATTATTACATGTTTATTTATTTATTATAGTCTATGGGAAACATCCTTACAGACTAGCATAACATAATAAAAAAATCCAATGAGTGTTCGAACTCAGGGGCGATGTGTTAACACCTTTTTGCTACATGGTACCTGTTTGATTTCAATGAACACATTAGTAAGTATTACATTGGAAAATAAAAAACAGCGTTCAATCGTTACATTGACGTTACATTTAAATAATTTTAATACTTAAAGTTATTTAAAGACCAGTGCAAGCACATGTGTCAGTATTTTCTTGCTCAATACTTTTTGTTTTATTCCCACAAAAATCAAAGAAGCAACAGACACTTGTATATACATACATACGTTGTTATATTCGTAGATACGCTACACAAGTTTATATAGTATTTATATACGTATAATACGTCATTAATCTCGTTCCTCTGAGAGTGCTCCGCACCCACATTTTATTTGAATTACCTTTCACAATAATAAAAAACCAACCCGTAAAAACCATAGTTTGTGACTATAAATTCTTTATATATGACCACGCCCGTTTGTCCAATCCCGCCCATATTTGAAGCAGATCTTAGAATATATACACCTAACCAACATACCAAATTTTGTTTAATTACCATTAACAGGAGCAGAAATAATGGATTTTTAATTTGTGATTTGTATGGGAGGTACCACGCCCCTTTATCCAATCCCGCCCAAATTTATTTTTATCCTCGCCATTAGTTTGCCTGCGAAGTTTCAGCTCGATTGCATCACGGGAAAAGGGTTAAAAATCAATCCAAAATTTTTTCGGCATACATGCATACTTGCATACAGACAGGTGAAGTTAATATAAAGAATTTAAAAAGGCGTTCAATCATATGATGACGTTTCATTTAAATAATATTAATACTTAATAACACTTAAAAATATTTAACAAAAAACAAAGAGATTGTTATGTTCGTACATACGCTCCACAAGTTCACAATTTTCGTTGCCCTCTTTCTATCTCATTTTTATGTAAGTATATCCACGTCATTATTCTCTTTGCTCTGAGAGTACTTCGCACCCACACAATATAACTATTCGCTGCCGCTACATCAGTGTGTGTGTTTTTTCGCAGTTTGACAATCTGTGTGTTCGCAGTCGGACAAATCTGTTTTCTATATAGGGATTTTTTTTCTTTTTTAATTTAAATTTTTATTGTCCATATTCTTGTTTTACAATTTTCTTTCATTTATTATTCTAGAATTTTATCTTCTCCCCCAACGTCTTATGACTATACTGGGAATATATGTCTAATATATAATTTAAATGCCTGTCGCTGTCGGACAATCTGTGTGAGCGCAGTCGGACAAATTGTGTTTGGATGTATTCACTTTGTAAATTTAGGCCGTACCCGCGGCTATAGATGTTAACACATCAATAACACAATTTACCCGCGGCTATAGATGTTAACACATCAATAACACAATTTTAGTAATAATTGTATAATAATTTCTTAAAAATAGTTGTTGAAAAACGAAGATAAATATTATTACAAATATTTTTATTCTGTTGTTTGGCCTTTTCTTTATTAATAAATAATCAATATTCTCCGAACTTGAGGTCAGATTTTTTTGAGAACAGCCAATCTGTCCTCAAGCTCGAAGAATATTGACTACTTATTATTACAAAAAGAATTAAAATGCTTCATAGGTCTAACAATAGGCTCATTCGAGGCGTAATTAGTGGTATGAAATTCAATATTAAAATTATCAAAATGACGCAATATGCGAGAAGGGACAATAAATCGAATAAATGACAGTAATTCAGGACAGTCAACCGAACCAGAAGTAATACCATGCAGAAATTCAATGGAGGCGATAACACTCCTAGCGTCTAAAGTTTTTAAAGAAATCCATATACAACGACTTTCATTTGAGGGAATTGGATCCGTAAAATTTAAAGAAACCAAAGCAAATTTCAAAAATGAATTTTGTACCTTCTCAATACGACCAATATGTTTTGAAGCAGTTCTGTTCCAAATAAGAGACACATATTCTAATTTAGAACGGACAAAAGAAGTAAAAAGTATTTTTATAATGTACGGGTCTGAGAAGTCAGCACTATTTCTACGAATAAAATATAACAAAAAAATATGCTTTTGGTACTAGATAATTAATATGACCAATGAACGTCCACTTAACATCAAATACAACACCTAAGTCAAAGTATTCATAAACCTTAGCTAATTCACAATACATTATATTGTAAGATAAATTAGTCACATCCCGACATCGATAAAAAGTCATATGGAAACATATATTAATGTTGAACAACAATGCATTGGCTTTAGACCAAGCAGTAACCCTATTAATATCATCCTGCAATAATATAATAGCCTTGAAAATTTTAAGAACATCCGCATACAAAAGCTGTCTAGAGTTTAAAAAACATATACCAATGTTATTTACAAATATATTAAATACTTGTACTTGGACGCTGTACACTGCCTTGAGGAATACCAGAGGTTGGGATGTAAATTTCTGAATAACAATTATCAATACAAACTGAACGGAAACCAATTCAAAATTGAGGAGTGAAACCCATATTTATGCAGTTTAATAAGCAATATATCGTGATTAACTTTATCGAATGCTTTGGAGAAATCTTTATATATTGTATCGATTTGAACACCTTTTTCGATGTTACTTATACAAAAATTTGTAAAAATAACTAGGTTAGTAGTAGTTGATCGGCCAGCCATGAAACCACGCTAATCAAAGCTAAGAGAATGCTTTAAATGAAAACATATTTTATCATACACAAGGTTTTCCAATATTTTAGCTATATTCGGCAATTTCGATATAGGTCTATAATTAGAACCATTGGTTTTATCCCCAGATTTAAGAACAGGCAAAACCGAAACATATTTCCTTTTCTGAAGAAAATAACCAGATAAAAGTGATGTAGAAAACAATAATCGAAGAGGTAAAACAAATGTTGAGGCACATTCCTTTAGAATAAAGGCCGAATAACTTTTGTAAGAATTTCCAAGTTTTGAAATACCCGATATAATATCATCATCAAACACAACCATAGCCCCGATATCAACACAAGACGTGATATGATCGAAATCATGTATATTGACAGGAGCAACATTCGTAACACAACCATTGGTATTAATCATATTAATCATTGTGTCTCAAACATATAATATTGAATAGCAAACACAATGCATTTGGACACAAATATATTATATTTGCGACAAGCTCCAAACGTACTCTATATTTGCATCCAAACAACAACAACATAAATGAAGATTTTTCAGAGTGTACACATAATTGCCTTCACAATATGTTTTTATCGCAACGACTTGAGGACTTGCTTGAGTTATTTGTGTGTGGACAAAAAAATCTTTGTCTTTACCCAATCACCCAAGAGAATCTTGAGGTCGAATGACCTATAATGAACTGGCAGTATCGACTATTACTGCTTCCTGGATCTAACCCACACCTGTTTCACAGAAGAACCATAGGGCCACAAGTTTTATAAAACTGTACTCATCCTCAGGCATGACTTTGACCGTTTGTTCTTTACATTTGGGTCATATTGGCCCAATTTGTGCAGAAGGGTTAAGATCGGAAATTTGTAATTTTAATTTTTCATTTCCCTTTTAAAACAGTCGCGAGTTAAAGGAACGATTTTGTCTCAAATTTAGTTGTTTTTTCGATCCACGTTATGTTTAAAGTTGTAATTTCCTTTAAGGCTGTAAGAGATCAAGTTTTTTCCGGTTAGTGAAAAAAATGTAAATGTCGCGGGTGGGATTCGAACTCACATTCGCTGGACGATCGTTTCGATGTTTGTGAAGCATCGTCTTCAGTAGTGTCTAGCCCGTTAAGCCACTGCGGTGTGTATTTACACAAGTCACTAACCGTAGACAGACCGCAGTGGCTTAATGGGCTAGACGCTGGTGAAGATGATGCTTCACAAATATCGAAACGATCGTCCAGCGAATGTGAGTTCGAATCCCACCCGCGAACGATTTTGTATTTCACCCGCAACGGTCAGAACTAGACACGTCGTTTCAAACACAAACATTTTTCAGAAATCAAAGACGACATAGTTCTGTAGTCGGTGTCGGCACGGAGCGATGCAATACTTAGGTGCTGGTCTACAGATATGCTACAAAAGTTGATCCATATTTCATAGTGTGGTTTGTGTGTATACTAGGATGGCCGGCATATTTTGATTTCAGATTATCTTTGGTAATAGATTGCAATGTTTGCACTACCACTTAGAATGTGCAGATGACGGCTTAAGTATTATAACACTATAATTTTTTATATGACTTTTCAACAAATCAGACATATGCTTTGTATCGGACTTCCTTATGTTTCGATATATTTAGATTCTTAAATTAAAAGTTCAGTGTTCGTCGGTGTTGCAAAGGTTATTGTGTACTCTGGCTACCTTACATGTCTTTCGACGAAGGTCAGCTCAGTATCGAGTACTTGGCCATGAAAAAGTTTCTCAAAATACCGTTTGAAATCGGTACAAAACTGTAGCTCGCAATCAGTGAGTGTAAAAACAGAAAGCGCACAGCTCACTGGTTGTGAAAACCTCTTCCCAATCCCTTAATGGGATGTAATGTGAAACCGTGTTTTTTATACTTAAAGTTCGTCAAAATATATTCCTCCACAGCGCAATTGGGGACTTCTCGAAAAAAAAATTAAATAATTCAGGCATTTCTAAATTACTGAACGGAGTAAGAGGCATAGCTGAGGTACTATTCTGGAGAAATTGATATATTAAACTGTTATAGATCCCACTGGAGCCACACAACCAATGTATATATATATATATATATATATATAATAATACGAATAAATATAAATTAGTAAGTGCAACAGTAATACTAATAAGCATTAAACCTCAAGAAATGTCTAGAATATACATTACGACACAGTAAACTAACAATGTAAATACAATGACTGAGTACGAAAATGGGAAAAACTTTATGGCAGAATAGGAATCCGACGGATGTGGTTGTACAAATACTGTAAATATGAACGATGGAACTACAACCACCGGCATAAGGTTGCCGCGACAACGATAACGGTTACGCACGCAAACCCTAACATATCTACTATAGCAACGGTGACGACGCCTCGGCTCATAAGTGCCCTCGAAGAAACATCGTTTACACAGCCAACAAAACTAATATCAAGAGATAAAAATTAGAAAAATGTGTTATACATAATATTAACATAACCAACAGTGATCATAAATGCAATCAATAACAAATATAACAATAATTGTAATACCGGGTAATAATAACATTGGATTCACACCTAAAACCGAACGGAAACACAAATGACGTTATCACCAAATGAAATCTCAGATAAATGAATTTTGTTTGGGGAATGTAATTGAGGCAACCGAACATTTATTGAATCAAATATACATACCTGTGTCAAATATTTACATGTGCAAAATAATTTTTTTTCTTTCCTTTTGGAAACTAGCTGCAATTTAATGTCGACCGTATACACTTTTATCGATAATATCCTTCTTTCTTTATCATATACTATTTCATCTTTTGGACTTTATTTGTAGTGCCTTTATCTATGATTATCGCTGTATGTTTGCAACTCAATAGAAAATAATGATATGTGCAATCGCGTTCCTGACATTTTAAAGTGAACAACTCTATTTTTCTCGGGTGTTTAGTATAAAATATTTTTCTGTACGTGAGTAAAGTGATCGTTAAAGAAACGTTTAATTCACAGTTTTGTTTCTAGTTGAACATGCCACGTGGAAGTGAACTTACGGATGAGGAGCGCAGAAAAATTGTTGGAATGAGACTTGCAGGTAAAGCAATTGGCGAGATTGCAGCTGCGGTAAATTGAAATCGTAATACAGTTTCGAATTTCCTCAAAGATCCCGGAAACTATGTTTGTATTAAGCGCAGTGGACGCATCCCAACTATAGACCAGAGGACTAAGCGGCGCATTTGGCATTTAGCAGTTAATGAGAATGTGTGTTGTAGGGAAACAAAGGTGGAATTGGGTCTAAATGTAACGAGACAGCGTGTCCAGCAACTGCTAATGAACGATATAGGTCTTCGGTACCAAAGCAAAATTGCCAAACCACGCTTTAAACCAGCGACATAAAAATGCGCGAATTGCTTTTGCAGAAAAGTACAAGCTTTGGGAGGACGAATTTGAAACCGTTATAATTAGTGATGAGAAAAAGTTTAATTTGGACGTGCCTGATGGTCACCATAAATATTGGAGAGATTTACGACATCCTCGGCAAAGGTGCTACAAGCGAAACCACGGTGGTGGATCTCTTATGATATGGGCTACATTTGCAGCACGAGGGAAGTCAGTAATAAGCTTTGTCCCAACAAAATGAATTCGGAAGCATACGTTGATCTGTTGGACAGCAATTTAATTGACTTTGCTGTCGAATTATATGGAGATAACTGAACTTTTCAACAAGACAACGACCCAATCCTCATTGCTCGGCTCACAAGGGAGGTTTTTAAGCCCCGAAATATTCCATTATTGGAGTGGCTAGCCATAAGTCCCGCCCTCAACCCAATTGAAGACCTCTGGGGGATACTTTCCGCCAAGGCGGAATGGGAGAAAATTGACATGTCGACTTTAAGCATCTTAGTGAGTTCTATGCCACGAAAGCTACAACAAGTTCCTATGCACAAGAGCAACTCAATATCATATTAATTACATATTTTAATTGGATAAGAATAAGAATTAAATTTAAGTATAATTTTTGCATATATAAATATTTTCTATGAAGAATATATCAGACACTTTTTTTAGTTCTAAAACAGAAATGAAAAAATATGGTTTCTTATAATTTTACAGAATAATAAAAGATAAACTAATATATAAAATAAAAATAAAAAGAATTTTAGTTTTCAAAGCTCCAACTCAACACGATACATTGCACATATAAATATTTGACAGGGGGTATATATACATATATGATAAATAACTAAAATGGTTTAAAGACGCGAAAAGTGTTTATATCAGAGGATTTAAATACTTAAAAATAAAAAAAATATTTGCCCATTAAACTATATGAAAGGGAACAGCTTCTTACAGTCAGTGAGCGGTGCGGTTTCTATTTTTCCACCATATTACACAAAAACGGGTTTACCAGAAACGAAACTCATTTCTATTAACTGTTGCGCTATATTGTGCAAACGTAGTAACACCAAAGTGCATATGAATTACATATATTCCACTGAATTGGATTTATTTTAATTGGACGTGAACATTCATTATCAGAGGTACGTTATGAAAGCTCAAATACAAATTAATTTCAGCAATTATGCATTCTCTGAAATAGAATTCTACTCAGGCACAATCTTTCCACTGAGAACTCATGGAACGAATTGTATGACTCAAAAGCACTGGCGATATCTAGCGAATGATTCAAAACATATTACTCTCTTTTTTCAGAACTTGGTCCATTCATAATACTGATGTGAAATATTGATGCCTTTTGAAACATTTATGCTTATTGTATTGTTTTATGTAATAACATTGTCGAAATGGTGCATTTTTATTGTAAATATGAACAAAATTTTTTCTGTTTAAACCAGGTTGCTGCTCGCTAGCTCTCCTATATTTAATATTTTTTTTTTAACAATTTTGGTTCTGCAAATTGTCATTTCACAAACTCTATAAACGAATGAAACTTATGTAGAAATTTTTGAAAGGTTTCATTACTTCAAATTCTCTTTTAAATTTTCATTTTCATTCATTAAGCCGCATTCACAATGCAAGCGACAATTTCGTTTTTCAAGCTATCTCGTTCTCACACACAGAATTTCACATAATGGCCTTTCGTTTTTTTTAGAAAAATGTAACTCCAATTTGTCGCTGAAGTTGATCTATTCCTACTCCAGCAACATATTTGTTCGAATAAATAATGTACTATTAAGCGGTAGATGGCGCTGTACTTCGAATTTCATTTTCAAACTTAAAAACATCAATGAAAATTGAACCCATTTGTGTTAAAAGACGCATTATAAAACGTCATTTTATCTATAGAATCTTTTAATACCAAATATGTTTAAATACATTGACATATTTTAATATTCGAAATACAACCCTGGATGTGACATTTGAATCATGATGCTACTAATAGAGGTAGTGTGATAAAAACAACTTAAATTATTTGCTTTTTTTTCTGTTAATTACATGAACAATCAAATTCAAATGTATTTGGTTTTGGTAATTTCTGGCTTACTTTTATTCTTGACAAACATTTGTGTTAACTTTGACATGAAAACAAAATATATTGTATTGTTGCCTTGATATATTGGCCGTAATACTGGTATCGCCCGTTAGAACAAATATCTCGATTCGAAGTAAATTGTTGCTTGCATTGTGAACGCCTTTTGAAAATGTTGCTTGCATTGTGATTCCGGCTTTAGTTCTCACTTTCTCCTCGTTATCACTTAAATTTCCTTATAATTAACAGGAAATAATTTATTGTTGATGCCATAGTTGTTGTTCTATTCAATTCTTATATTTGACTTTAAAATAACAGACAACAAAAATATTCTTGATTTTGCTCCAAGTAAAACTTTCATTATAATTGTGGTAAAGCAAACAAATGCGATAACAAAATATACCTTAAACCAGAAACTTCTACAGCAAAACAACAGGAACGCCAAATACCAAACCAGTAAACGATTATGTAGAAGTTTCCAAAAATCATTCTGGTTATAAGTACAATAACAACTGTTCCCTTTTCGGAGTTACTGCATACTTGCGGCTAAAATGCCATACTCATCAAAAATAGCAAAGAGTTGAATGGTAGCTACTTTCATTAAGAATTGCAAAAAGGTGTGGAATAACTTGTGCGAATAGTTTGTATAACATCCATATTTTCTAGCGCTTACATTTATTTCACTTGCGAAGACAAAGTCGCCGGCAAATGTACCAAAAGTTTATAACCAACGTATTCAGATTAAGTATTTAATGAATTTTATTGTTGTTGATGTAAAAAAAATACAATAAAATGTGGTGCTTAACGTGGTACAATAAAATGCCCATTAACGACGACCGTTGCTATATGGTAACGCTGACAGCGTGCCACGTTATCTAAAATTTTAAAAACATTTGAATGAATATCATCAAATTTCATTTCATTTTCAATCGGTATTCAACAAAGCATGCTTTGGTCTTTCTTTAGCCATGTACAGTTACACAAACCAATGTTAGTAGTAAGCGTGGCAGCTAAGTGGGAACAAGTGTTTTTTACAAGTGAGAAAAAAAGTGAAATGAAGAGACCTTTCAAGTAAGAACATTAATCAGTAATACAAAAAGTTAGGCATTACAGGTTTTTGGGTTTTGTTATTTGGTTATAATATTAAAGTATCATAAAAACGTAAATATAAATTATTTTATAACTTTGGTGATATTTACCGTCTAGTTGAATTTAACTGTCACCATATGGGCACAGTCGTCACAACCCTAGTGATTTTTAATATCCTTTATAAAAGTTTTCTTTTTTGTTGTTTGATTGAAATTTTATATATTTTTTAAATTTATTGGTTTGAAATGCGTTTGTGTAATACATATGCATTTTAGGCATTTAAAAAATATGTATATATATACTTTTTGCGATAATTTGAGATTTTTTGATTTGTAACTTATTTTATTTATCAAAATGTTCCTCCAGTTATACTAAATTCAAAAATACAGACGCAGCTTGACCTTTATCGCTCACTACTTTTGCAGCCTTGCGAATTACGAATGGGGAATGCTAAATACGATGATGGACAGCTTCCCAATCTCTGTTCATCTGGAGATATTTCTGATGTTATAGCAACCGTGAGCAGTATAATTGATGTATGCATTTGATTTTTATATGTGATACTCTCAAACGCAAATGTCTCTACAATACAGGCGGAAGTGTTTCAGAACCTGGAAAACCCTGAAGCACTAAAAGTCAAGCGCCCGAAGAGATTGGAATACGCTTCAGTTATTCCAGCTGAGTCATCAACTTCATATGCAGACATTTCAAAGCAATTCGTCAAGGAGCCAATTAATAATATGTCATCTTCGAGCAATCTTCCGAATACTATTCCACACTTGGGCGATCAGTTCTTGTGAAAAAATGATAAAAAAGACGGAACTAAACAGATATTTCCAATACCAGATTATCGAGATTCCGCACTTTCTCCTTGGGAAATGTTTCAACTTTTTTTCGATGACGATATGTTTTCAATGATAGCCCAGGAAAGTAATGCATACGCCGTTCTAAAAGAAGACAAAAATCCGGAGATAACTCCATATGAATTGAAATCTTTTATTGGTATAATGGTAATTAGTGGATATTCACAAGTTGCAGGCATGAGGTCATATTGTTGTAGAGATGGCGACTTGTATAACAATATGATAGCGTCGGCAATGGCTCGCGATCGTTTTGAAACCATATCAAAGTTTATTCACTTTGCACCTCTAACAGCTATGGATCCTACCGACAAAATGTGGAAATTACTTCCAGTATCTGACCGACTTATCGCAAACTGTATAAAGAACTTTCACCCGGAGCAGGACTTATCATATGACGAGTCCATGATAGCATATTATGGGCGTCATGGTTGTAAGCAATTTATACGTGGAAACCCAATTCGGTTTGGATTTAAAGTTTGGTGTGTGAATTAGCCAAAATGATATATTTTAAACTTTGAAATATACCAAGGTAAAAATCAGCGAATAAATCCAGTTTTGGAACTTAAGTTTGGAAAATGTGTGGCTCCATTATTGAAAATGATACACGCTTTTCCAACGGAATTAAAAGCTCATCCTTACTGTTTTTTTTCGACAATCGATTCGGTGCTGTTTTACTTGAAGCATTTAGGGTATCACGCTGCTGGAACACTAAGGGAACGTAGAATACCACGAAATTGTCCATTGCCAAGAAATGCCGTCATAAGGAAGAAACCAAGGGGTACCCACTATTCAAAAACTATTTCCGATTTGGATATTTCCAATACAAAGTGGAGGGATAATTCTGTAGTATGTGCAGCACCTACTGTATTTGGAGCAGGTCCTGTAGAAGTAGCGAAACCACAATATCAAAGAATACAATAAAGCTATGGGTGGAACAGATCGCATGGCCCAAATTGTATCGTACTACCGTATAGCTACGCGAAAAAAGAAATGGTGGTGGTCAATATTTACATACTTTATTGATGTAGCTATACAAAATGCATGGATTTTGCATACTAATGCTGGCGGATCACTCTCTCATGAATAATTTCGCCGAATCATCGCAATGCACTACTGCACGAAATATGCCAATTTAGCGCAAATTAAGAAGGGAAGAAAGAAATACAATATTGAGGAAACTGATCCACGATTTGATGAATTGTGTCATTATGTTGGGTCTTCAAATCACGAAGCAGATGTGCATACCAGTTTTGCCAATCTACTACGCGGCTTATATGCAACAAATATGACGTTGGCTTATGCCCAACTTGCTTTGAAATATATCATACTCCATCAGAAAATAAATAAAAACTTGTAAAATTAATTTATAAGACACAATAAAAAGTTTGTTTGTTAATAAATAGTATAATTCTTTACTTTATAGCGCGTTTGGCATTTTTTCTAAGGTTGTGACGACTGTTACCATATGGTAAGGGACAGCGGCGGGCAAATGGCGGGCGGGCCAAAAAATTAAATGCCAGAAATTTGACGCTTAAGTCAACCAAAGGTATTCCTGAAAAATTTTTGAAAATATTGCTATTATTTCGCTCTCGTCATTAAAGGGTCGGTGGTGCAATGGTTAGTGTGCGCGACTCTTGTACATGAGATCCTGGGTTCGAACCCGGCTCTGACCACCTTAAAATTTCTTTCGGCGGCGGTCACCTCGCATAGTGACGGCGACACTATCGAGTATCTAGCCATGAAAAAGCTTCTCAAAATACCGTTCGGAATCGGTATAAAACTGTAGGTCCCAATCAGTGAGTGAAAACTGGAAAGCGCACAGCTCAGTGATTGTGAGAAGTTCTCCCCAGTCCCTTCATGGGATGTAATGGGCAACCATTTATTTTTTATTTATTCATTAAAGGGTTAAGTATGGAACACATTTATACTGCCTCATGTGTTGGCAACCCTTGCTGTGTTTTGACGCGAAATTTAAAGTGCTCGTTGTTATTACTAGAAATTGTATATTTTCCTCGGTTTATAGTGCTTTTCCATATACAATCAAAGTGTACAAGTGTTCTTAAGTGAATTTGGCTTTCGATTGAATAGTATTGTGATTATTCCAAGTCATTTGTAATAATATTCATCGATTTTAATTTGGTCTTGGCAAATTTGCAAGTTTTCCATTTTGGTTATCTTTGGCATTAACCCTGTTTGTTGTTATTGTTTTCATCTGTCTTTTGATCAGTTACTTTGCTATCTAATTTTCTTATTGTTTAAAATTTTTGGGTATACTTTTAGGCACACTTTGAAACTTGTTGTAGTACCCGCATTTTTACTATTTACCGCATGATGGCGCGTTTGTATACTAAATGTAAAGTGAAGGGCAATAGTGATCAACAGTTTATATGTTGTTGGCTATGTGATGCACAGGTTCATTTGAGTTGTGCAGGTTTTAGTGGAAGACAATATGATATGATTTCTGATCGGGAAAAAGGACTTCGCTGATCATGAGTGAAGTGTAGGACCCAGGACATTGATTTCTATAGAATGTTTAAGGATGCAAAGTTAATAATTACACGTATGAAATCCGATTTCGCAATTGTAATGGGAAATTTGAATAAAATGGAGTCACTTTTTGATGACTTTGAATATATTGAAGGGTCGCCTAAGCGCAAGAAATCGTCTTTGAGTGTAGATACTGGTAATTGTGATAGCCTATCGAATCCGTCTAATTTGATAAGTTTGATTTCACCAGTCGTGGAAGATATTGTTGCCCAAAATACGCTTCCATCTGTAAGTGATTCTGTTCAAAATTCTGTTACTCTTAGTAGTCAACCTATTGGTAATCCATCAGAAATATCTCCTCCTGCTGAGATCATTCCAATTGATTCTGTTTCCGTTTCTCAAACTCCGGCTTTGACTTATGCGTCTGTTGTACAAGTTAATTCTACTGACACCATACCTCAACATCAAAATCCTGGCCAAAAGGGCATTCACAACTTAGTTGTGGTGCCCCCTAGGAGGACAGTATTCATATCTAGATAGGCATCTGACACTACTGTTGACGATATTGGTGATTTCATCAGATCCAATTATTCTATTGTTGGTAATGATATTGCTGTTTTTAAATTTAATTACTCCCAACCAAGGGATATTTCTTCATTTAAAATATCGGTTCCAGGTAAATTTTTTGATGAGATTGTGAAGAAATCATTTTGGCCTGATGGTGTTTTGGTTCAAGAGTTTGTTCATAGAAATCGGAATCGTTCCGATGGGAATACTAGATTGCCACCCTCGGTCAATGTGTCAAAAAACTAGGTGCTTCAATTATATTCCTATATCAAAATGTAAGAGGTCTGAATCCTAAACTGAGACATATTTATTTGAATAGTATTGATTGTGGTTATGGTGTTATATGCTTATCGGAAACCTGGTTAAAACCTAGTATCAATGATTCTGAGATTTTTTACAAAGATTATCAGGTATTTAGGAAGGATAGAGTTGGAACGAAATCGGGCGGCGGTGTTCTCATTGCTGTACATAGTACCATTTCTGCTGAATTGGTCACATTCTGTGGGGACTGTGAGTCTGAATTCATTTGTATACGTCTTCGCATTGGTGTAAGATCTGTTTTTGCGACTTGCTCCTATATTCCTCCCAGTTCTAGTATTAACATTTATATGGATCACCTTCGATTGACAGAATCAGCTGTTAACTTAATGGATTCAAATTCGGACATAATTTGTGTAGGTGATTTTAACTTACCATATACAACGTGGGTCTCTGTAGATGACTCTAATGGATGTTTACCTCTGTCTTCTACTATAATGAGTAATTATTGGGATGGCATTTTTGATTTAGGTCTCCATCAGTTAAATTTTATTAAAAATGTGAACAATAGAATACTGGATCTCGTATTTTCGAACAGTAACTATATTTCTTTATGTAGAGTTTCTCCCATTGTCTTACCGGAGGATAAACATTATCCAACATTTAAATTTGCTCTTAATGTACAGGAAGAAAATTCTGGGTTAATCCAACGGAAAGAGCTACGTACTATAAATTTTAATTTCGCCAGAACAAATTCTGCCTTACTCAGATCTTTTCTACGTAATGCAAATTGGAATTATGATGGTGGTCTTGTGTGCAAAATTGAAAAGTTTTATAATATTATGAACTCTGGATTTTCTGCTTCAATACGTTATCATCCTTCAAGTTTGGAATCTGGGCCTGCTTGGTTCACAAAAGAATTAAGGGGTCTACGTAATTTAAGAAATAGAATGAAAAGTAGATATGATAGTTGTGGTTCATTAATTTATTTGGCGAAATACATAGTTGCTAGGAATAAATTTAACGTTCTTAATAGGAAATGTTACTCTTTTTATATCTCTAAAATGAGGAGAGTTCTACTGAAGAACCCGAAACATTTTTTCACCTTTGTAAATTCAAAGCGGAAAGTAGTTGGTTATCCGCGTAGTATGAAATTCAATGGTTCAGAGTCATCAGATGATGCCGATATTTCTGATATGTTTGCTAACTTCTTCCGTTAAATTTATTCTCCTTCTGTTTCTTTACTAAATTACCCCTATAATATTAATACGTTTAATAGTATTCCGGATATTATCTTGTCTGAGGATGAAGTTCTTTATGGATTGCAAACTTTAAAACATTCAAATTCGCCTGGACCTGATGGTATTCCCACATCAATTCTTAAAATGTGTGCTCATGAATTGTATATTCTACTCACAAATATATTTAATAAATCGTTGACATCGGGTAAATTTCCCCCTTATTGGAAATCAAGTTTCATAAGCCCACTCTTTAAGTCTGGAAGTCGATCCAATATTGAAAATTACAGAGGAATTGCAAAGCTGAGTGCAATTCCAAAGCTATTTGAAAAATTGGTTACGAATAGACTACTTCATTTTGTTGGATGTTTGGTTTCGCCATATCAGCACGGTTTTGTTAAGGACAGGTCGTCTACGACTAACTTACTGGAGTTAACGTCTCATGTTTTTGCAGCTTTTCGTGATAAATGTCAGATGGATGTAATTTATACAGATTTTAGTAAAGCTTTTGACACAGTTGCTTATACTTTGTTAATATACAAACTTGATATTATTGGTTTTCCACATAAATTGTTGCACTGGGTATCTTCTTACCTTAGTGGTCGTACCCAAAAAGTGCGGTTTAAAAATGTATCATCTTCAACTATATCAGTAACATCTGGTGTTCCTCAAGGCAGTCATTTAGGTCCTCTACTTTTCGTTCTTTATTTAAATGATCTACCGTCTATAGTTAAATCCTCTAACATTTTGATGTTTGCAGATGATGTTAAGTTATATATGCCTATATGCGATACTGAGGATTCCATCCATCTTCAGTATGACTTGGATGGTCTCACTAATTGGTGTTTGGTAAATGGTATGTCGCTAAATCAGAGACAATGTAAAAAGCTTTCGTTTTGCCGTAGTACACCGTTGAATTTTGATTACCTTATTGGTTCTTTTATATTGGAAAATGTGTCTTCCTTCATGGATTTAGGAGTACTTCTTGATCAAAAGTTGCGTTTTGATCTTCATATTGATTCCTGTATAGGCAAAGCCAGATCACTGTTAGCTTTTATAAAAAGATGGGCGAAAGAATTTGCTGATCCGTACGTCACTAAACGTCTTTTTGTCTCTCTCGTTAGACGTGGATTAGAATATGCATGTATTGTGTGGTGTCCGTATAATGCCTGTTACATAGACCGCATCGAATCGATTCAAAGGCAATTTTTACTTTTAGCTTTACGTGGTCTCGATTGGAACATTGATGATTTGCCACCTTGTAAAAATCGACTGATGCTTATTGATCTTCCTACACTTGAAAAACGCAGGTATATATTAAATGCTATGTTTATTGTAAAACTCATTAGGGGTTGTATAGATTCAAATTTTCTTGTGAGTCAAATAAATTTTAATGTTCCCTGTAGACAAACCCGATATTTCTATCCTATAAAACTACCGACTGTCCGTTATAATTACGATTACTACAATCCTTTTCGACGCGTTTGCCTCATTTACAATGAGATCTATAATTCCTTACCCGCTTCAGATTCTTTGAATATAATTAAGCAACATTTAATTCGTAATTAATCGGGAACAATGATCCAGCTTGTGTTGCCAACCATTTTCCTCTGATAAACCAGTCCTGCTTCCATTAATCAATCTTATTATAAATTCTGAATTCTACAATGAATTGTAGCAGACGCTGAATAGATGGATGGATCATTAGCGGTTGACGCCAGATGCTGACATTCATGTCCCTCATCTTCATGTTCCAGATCTTCAAGTCCCTATTCTTTATTTTCCAAGGATTCCACCAACATCTATATGTTTATCTCCCATTATGCTATTTTTATGTTCCTGTTTATCGTTCCACACATATTGTTGCGACGTTCCTGCTCCAGATGTGACTGCCTATGTTATCTCCTATGATTTCATCCTAAAGTTCCTGTGAATCATTGCACTAAAATCTGTGAAGTTTGGTTACTATTTCTCTTGTTCCTGCTCATCCCCCTGTTGTTCTACTCCACCTGATGTTTCTGTTCCTGTTCCTCATGTGCCAGATGTTCCTGTCCCAGCTCCTGTATTGCTACTGTTTTAATTATAACTTATTTTTTATTTTTGTATTTTATATTATTTTTTAACTATTTTGTTTCATTTTAATTATTTTGTGTTAATATTTTTATATTTATATTTTTCTTTTTTTTAAATTTTTAAATTATACAAATTTTTTTCATATTATTTTGAATTTTACTCTACTCTTTTTCTTATGTTAAATGTATTTTAATTTTATTAAGTATTGTATGTTATATCTACCACGTATATAATATAAATTTTATAACGATGTTGAAAACATATTACCGGCTGTATCCTATTGAGGATTGTAGCTGTGAGATAAATAAATAACAGAACAAGCTGAAAATGTGCTGCAATGTCAAAAATCTAACAAAATCTAGAGCAAAAAAGTCAAAAAATAAATTCTTGAAAAAACTTTGTTTGTCATTTGTGATGTAGTACAAGAAACAATCACAATATTGCTACCTTAACTCTCTACGTAATAACTCTTATACCTAACACTCTCTGTAATAAACATAAGCTTAAATATTGTAACCAATAAAGGAACTAGTCAGTCGTTAACTAGAACCCGAAACTTTAAGACGTGCATTTCTTCAATAGCCAAGACACAACAATTGGCGACGAGGATGGGAATTGGCGACGAGTTACGGCAAAGTATATACATATATACATACACATAGTTAGCATATACGTATATGCAGTGTAAAAAAATTTTGTAACTACAAACATTTAAACATCACACAAAAAAAAATTTTAAATAATATATTGTCTCACAAGAAGTTTACAAACAAACACATAAAGTGAGCGTGAACAAACATTTAAACATCACACGCTAAAAAGAGACATACATTTTTATTGTAAAAAGAGGGCACAAAAGAAATATAAAAATGCCTGAAGGTCAGAACACGGTCATGATATATCAACAAAATAATGTTCCACAATTCTCTCCTAGAGAAGAGTCTTGGCTTTTGTGGAAAGAGAAGCTTGAGATCCACTTTCTTGAAGTCGATTGCACGAATGACAACCAAAAGAAAGCCACACTATTAAAAGCTATAGGAGCAACACCGTATGAAACCCTACATAGTTTATGTAGTCCACAGTCTCCTGTCTCAAAGACATACAAAGAGCTTTGTGATCTGCTTCAAGTCCACTACACTCCACCAACAATAATTTTTAAGGAGCGTAAAAACTTTTACGAAGCAACACAAATGGAAGGTGAGACAGTATCAGATTGGCACGCAAGAGTGAAGAAGCTAGCACTCTCATGCAAGTTCGGAGTAAATTTGACTGCGTTGGTGTTAGACCGTTTCATTATTGGGAGCAACAACAAAATATACGAGCGACTTTGTGAAGAGGACAGCACAATTACAATAGAGCAAGCACTCAGGAAAGCGCTTATAATGGAAACTAAGCTCACTTCTACCAACGTTGAGCACAGCCAAGTAAATTATGCAAGACAAAGCGCAAAAGGTAAACAGCAACACAGGGGAAGCAACAACACGCAACGCTATGAAAGTAAACACAACACACAAGATAGAGGCAACAAATGTAAACATTGCGGATGGCGAAACCATGAGTCCAGTCAGTGCAAATTTAAAAGCAGCCAGTGCCATCGTTGTGGCAAGGTTGGACATCTAGCTACCGTATGCAGAGGAAAATCCAACAGCGTAAATCACGTATCAGTTGAAAGTAGTTGTAGTAATGAAATTTCAAATAATCAAATTTTTTCTGTTTATAGAATATTTAATGGAAATTCAGCAGGCTATTATTACATGCCGATTAAATTTAATGGCACACAAATGGATGTAGCGTGCGATTCCGGTTCCCCCTGCAGTTTAATGTCATTGTCATTATACAGGAATCTTTACGGAAATAAATTTTTACAAGATTGTTCGTTACAATTTGTTGATTATGGAGGAAATCCAATCAAAGTAGTGGGTGAGTTCATTGCGACAGTTGAATGTCGTGAATCCAAAAAGAATTTAAGAATTATTGTCACAGACACTAACAACATGCCTCTGTTAGGGTGTGATTTTTTTACGTTTATTTAATTTTGATTTTTTTCAAGTAAGAGCAATTGGCACAACAGATGCAGAAACCATAACAAATAATTTAAAGAATGAATTTCAAGAAGTTTTCAAGAGTGAACTTGGAACATATAAATTTGGAAAGGTTTCACTTCAGGTTTCACAAGATGCAGTGCCAGTTTTTTTTAAACCCAGACCAGTTGCTCTTGCTTGGAAAGAAAAAGTAGAAAAACATTTAATTGATTTAATAAACAAAGATATATTAGAACCAGTTGAAAATGCAGATTGGGGTACACCCTTGGTTCCTATTTTAAAACCCAATGGTGAATTAAGAATATGTGGTGACTATAAAGTCACGATAAACAAATTTCTTCTTGATTATAAATATCCTTTGCCCTTGATAGAAGACATTTTTGCCTCTTTACAAGGTGGTCAATCTTACACAAAATTAGACTTGTCAAGCGCATACAATCAAATATTATTAGAAGAGAATTCTCAGCAGCTATGCACCTGGTCCACACACATAGGATGTTTTAAGATGAAGCGTTTACCATTTGGTATTAAATCAGCCGCTGCTATTTTTCAAAAAATTATGGAAACGCTACTTCGTGACATTCCTTTTGTAGTAGTGTATCAGGATGATATCACCGTGTCAGGAAAAGATTTTGTTGAGCACGTAGCAAACCTCAGGGCGGTTTTAGAAAAACTACAATCAGCTGGCCTACGTTTAAATTTGTCAAAGTGTAGGTTCTTTCAAAAAGAAGTATGCTATCTTGGTTTCAAGATAGATAAAAATGGTTTAAGTAAAACCCCTGATAGAATTTCGTCTGTATTGCAGGCACCAGTTCCAAATAATGTATCAGAATTAAGAGCATTCTTGGGAATAGTAAATTATTACTCCAAATTCGTTGAGAAATACGCAGAAAAATTGTCACCACTTTACTCTTTGTTGCAGAAAGACAAAAAATATATTTGGTCAAATGAGTGCCAACAGGCATATGAAAAAATCAAGTCTGATATAATTTCTGATAGTACGCTTGTGCATTTTAATCCTAAATTGTCGATTGTTTTGACCACTGATGCATCTTCCAGTGCTGTAGCAGGTGTTTTATCGCACAAGTTTTCTGATGGAGCTTTAAAGCCCATTGCTTTTGTTTCAAGAGCTCTCTCGAAAAGCGAAAAGAACTATAGCACTTTGGAAAAGGAAGCTCTTGCCATTATATTTTCAGTGACAAAACTTAAACAGTATTTACTTGGTAATTTTTTTGTTTTAAGAACGGATCACAAGCCTCTTTTAACAATCTTTGGTGAACATAAAGGAATTCCCTTAATGGCAGCAGCTAGAATGCAACGTTGGGCATTCTTGCTGTCAGGATTTAACTACAAAATTGAGTATGTCAAGGGATCAGTAAATGAAGCTGATAACCTATCAAGAATGCCACATTGTGAGAATATTGATATTGAAGAAGATAAATCATTCATATATTTTACTAAAACAGAAAATTCTTTAAGTATTGATTTCAAAGACATTGCGCGTGAGACAAGACGCGACCCTGTATTATCTAAGATATGTGATGCAGTTAAAAAGGGGAACCTTCACAACCTAGAAGTCATTGAGTTCACATCATTTGTGAACAAAAATACAGAATTATCTGTTGAACAAGAATGCTTGTTGTGGGGTTACAGGACTGTAGTTCCCACAAAGCTAAGGGAATACTTACTTCAACGCTTGCATGACTCCCATTTAGGGGTCGTCAAGACAAAAGCTTTAGCTAGATCATACGTATGGTGGCCAAGAATTGACCATGATATTGAAAACATGATCAAGAATTGTATTCCTTGCCAAGAATTGTTGGCAAGTCCCAACAAAAGCACCTTGATATCATGGAAACCGGCTGATTCCGTCTGGAGTCGTATACACATTGATTTCGCGGGACCTATCAAAGGATTCCATTTGTTTGTTATAATTGACGCGTATTCAAAATGGGTCGAGGTCTTCAAAACGAAAGATATCACTTCACATTTTGTGATTTCCAAACTTCGCGAAACGTTTTGTAGATTTGGTATCGTAAATACGATTGTAAGCGACAACGGACGTCAGTTTGTTTCCGATGAATTCAAACAGTTCTTAGAACTTAACAAAATTAAACAAATACTTACCGCTCCTGGGCATCCATCAACTAATGGTCAAGTTGAAATTTTCATTAAAACCTTAAAGAAATCTTTATATGCAAATATACGCGAACAAAATGATACGAATTTTGATCTAATTTTGAATAGATTTTTGATGGATTATAGAACATCACGGCACAGCTCAACCAATGAAACGCCAGTCAAACTTTTTTTAAATCGGACAATCAAAACACGTTTTGATTTCATAAAACCACCCCTTATAAAAGAAAACATTATTTGCAGTCAAGAAAAGAGTCAACAACATTATCCGGGAAAAAGAAATGTAGATTTTCATCCAGAACAAAAAGTTTACGTAAGGGACTACAGAAACCCGAACAAGGCAAGTTGGTCACCTGCAATTATTCAAAATCAGATGGGTCCAAGATCGTACAACTGTTTGCTGGCACACAACAATAGAACAATTAAAAGACACCCAGATCAAATAAGATCTGCTATGAGTTCCAGCGCTGACATTGAACTGCCGATGGAGGATGATGATATTCGGAATACGGCATCTAATGATGGCACTGAGTTTCCATGTGAAAATGTAAATATTAAAACAAATCCTAATGTATCAGATTCAAATTTTAATGAATATCCTCATGTATCAGATTCAAATTTTAATGCAAATCCTAATGTATCAGATTCAAATTCTAATGCAAATTCTAATGTAGCAGAAAATGAATTAATAAGTGACGCTAATAATAATAATGGTAATCAAAGAATGTTGAGACCAAGAAAAGAGGGAAGAGCAGTTACTAATTAAATTATATAAACTTATTAGTAAGTAATGAATTTTTATACAAATGAATTTCGAATTTTTGTTTCTTTATAATCTATATTGTAAACTTAAGGAGGAGCGTGTGATGTAGTACAAGAAACAATCACAATATTGCTACCTTAACTCTCTACGTAATAACTCTTATACCTAACACTCTCTGTAATAAACATAAGCTTAAATATTGTAACCAATAAAGGAACTAGTCAGTCGTTAACTAGAACCCGAAACTTTAAGACGTGCATTTCTTCAATAGCCAAGACACAACAGTCATTTATGAACTAATGAAATACAAACAAGTATATAAAGTTCAGTCTAGTGCACTGTCTTAAACGCATTCTTACCTTAGGTCAATTATTGCATCTGAGTTCAAAATTTTAGTATGTCTTACTTACTTAAGTGCCCTCAACCAAACGAGAGGGATCATTGGGCTTATAATATATAAGTAATAATGATAACATGTTTCTTCATCCGGCTCGATCTTCAGATTTTTTTCTGCAGTGGGTAACACCACGATCTCACAAGCATTCTTCCACCTTTTATTTCCAGCAAAATATCTTGGCCGCTCTTTTATCCGATGTCGTCCTAGTACATCTTCGGATACCCTTCGCACTGGTTCATTGTGATCCAATCCACTGCCATGTGGCATGGTCCAGGCAGCTTAAAAGCGTTATTACGATTCGCATACCTGAATCGATATGTGGATATAGTTTATACAGGTCCTGGTCCATACGTCGTCGAGTCTTGCCGTCCTTTAGTGTAGAGTCCGTTACTTTTCTGACTATTTTTCTTTGGAAGATTCCCAGTGATTTCATCAGCGTGCAATATGACCCAGGATTCTGCGCCGTAAAGCAAGGCGAATTGTATGAGCATTTGATTGAGTTGAATACTTGGTTCTCGAGAGAAATTCTTATGTCTGAAGTACTTGCTTCGTCCGAAATAACACACCCTTTTGATTTATAGACTGATGTTATTGCTTATATTTTCGGCAGATCTGGGACAAATGAATTCGCCCACTACCATATACAATTTGGAATTTTATGTTGCCTTAAATAAAATACTAATAGGCACTTTTAAAAAAAAAAAGCTTTTGTTGATTATGTCCATAATTGAAATTTATGAATGAAACATAACATCGAGGTGATGGCTTCCACGACTTGCTTCTAAGGACCTCATTACCAATATTTAGTAAATTTTCGATTGTGTGGTCCTATATTTCGTGAACGACAGTGCCGGTTTCGCTCTCTAACACTTACCTTTAACGGCGCCCAGACATAATAATCTAACGGTTATCGAACACAGTGCGCAAAATGGCGGCATGAAAAATGGCCCAAAGAAAAATGGCCCACAAAAGTAAATGAAAAATCGCCCAAAAAGATAGATGGGCCAAAAAATTAAAAATGACCCAAAAATAAAATCGAAACTTCGCCCAAAAAATAACGAAAAATAACCCAAAAAAAAAATGAAAAATCGCCCAAAAATTGTTGCAGGCTCCATGAAATGTGGGCCCAGTGAAAAATTACCCCAAACCCAAAATGAAAACTGACCCCAATATTTTGTACTACCGACAACAACACGTAAGTAAAAGGCCCAAACTTGTGTTGTTGTAGGTAGTACACAATATTGGGGTCATTTTGCGCTATTTTTCATTTTTGGTTTTTGGGTGATTTTTCATAATGAAAAATGGCCCAAAAAAACAAAAATCAAAAATACCCCAAAAATGTTGATATTATAACCCATTTTTGTGGGCGATATTTCTTATGAAATATGGCCCAAAAATGTATGAAAAAATTTTGGGTGTTTTTTCATTTTTTTTTTGTGGGTCATTTTTCTTTGGGCCATTTTTCGTACACCCGCGCAAAATATCGATTGTGGCACATAGAGCCGTTTTGGTGAAACCATACGTTGGCCGTGTCATGTTCTTCAACTTTTGGGTACAGAAGTTGTTAAGTATGGCACGGTTACGCTGACCATTAGCATTGACAGCTGTTCCTTGCTCATTTTGAAAGAAAAATTAGTCTATCATCCAGCTCTTCCAAAATTCGCACCAAATAGT
Source organism: Phaonia tiefii (assembly GCA_963931995.1). NCBI lineage: Eukaryota > Metazoa > Arthropoda > Insecta > Diptera > Muscidae > Phaonia > Phaonia tiefii. The sequence continues at coordinate 323,130,250 of OZ008368.1, read as the reverse complement.
CACTTGCTTTTGATTCATCAGCTTCTCCCATAGTGTTGACAAGGAATCCGAATATGTGATGATCTTAAAATAGCTGTTAATGCTCAAATTGACATTGAACATTATTATTTGCCAACTCGCGAACATTTGTTCCGTACTATTCGCTACTGGAATTAGTTTTCTAAAATTGACCTTAAAGACGCTTATTTGCAAATGGAGTTAGACGATGGTTACAACCACACCGCTTGGATTATTCCTATATGAACGTCTTCCTTACGGCATAGCTAGTGCGCCTGCTATTTTTCAGAAATATGTCGAACAATTATTGCACGGCATAGACGGCGTTGGGAGCTACCTTGATGACATCATCATTTCTGCACCAACTCTACGGCAACATTTGGAACGGTTGGAGAAGGTGCTACAACTTTTGCAAGATAACGGAATCAAATGCAAACGTGAAAAATTCGATTCGAAATGAAATTACTTATCTTGGTCGAAAAATTGGTAACTAGGGTATACTTCCTGATGAGTCTGGCGTCGCAGATGTTAAAAATATAAAACCACCTTCAGATATTAAGGAACTAGAAAGGTTTTTGGGCAAGGTTAATTACTACCACAACTTTTTGCCCAATTTTTCAAGTATTGCCGCTCCCCTTAATATGCTACGCCGCAAGAACACACCTTTTTACTGGGGCAAACAACAGCAACATTCATTTGGACAGCTAAATTCCTGGATAGTTAATGCCGCACAATTGGTACATTTTATAGAACACTTACCTATAACTCTTGCTACTGATGCCTCACGTTTCGGAATAGGCCCAGTAATATCTCACATTTGCCCACATGGTACAGAAAGGCCTATTGCTTTCGCATCAAAGAACTTAAATGAACATCAGGTACGTTATAGTCAGATTGAAATAGAGGTCCTTGCTATTGTTTTCGGAGTTCAAGGATTCCACCAACATCTATATGGGCACAAGTTTACGCTCATAACGGACCATAAGCCCTTGGTTTCAATATTCAGCCCTGCGAAGCATTTGCCAGCTATGACAGCGCACCGTTTTCAGCGTTCGGCCATAACGCTAATGGCTTATCAATATACTATAAAATACCGAAAGACTACATAACATGGTAATCTAGACGCGCTTTCACGCCTACCCGTTGGTAGTTATGAGTCTTTTGACAAGGATGACTCCTGTTATGAGATTTCTTTCGACGATTTTCCTCCAAACATCCATACAATCCGCGAGAATGCTAAAAGGGATAAATTGTTACATCGAGTGCAACAATTTGTACAGAATGGTTGGCCGGGGAAACTGGACTCGACCGATGCAGATCTGAAAATATTCTTCAATCGCAGAGATAATCTCACCATCTTCAATGACATGATTTGTTTGCAAACTGAATATAATCGTGTCGTAATACCAAAAACCTTACAAGCTCAGACGTTAAAGGTTCTCCACGATGGATATTGGGGAATAACCCGGATGAAACAGCTTGCTCTACAGTTTATCTGGTGGGATAAAATAGACACCGACATCACGGAAATGGCTTCTAAATGCGACATATGTAAAATGCAAAATGCAGCTCCAGCTAACGAATACCAAACCGTGGGAGCGAGTCCATTTTGATTTCGCTGAGCCAATTTTAAAATCGATGTGGCTCATTTGTGTCGACTCGTATTCGCAATTTCCTTATGTTTCTGCAATAGCAAACACCACAACTGAGGATGGGCCTCAACTGGCATCCGGAAAATTTCAAGAATTTTGCAAAACGCATGGCATAAAACACGTTACGACAACACCTTTTCATCCAGCTTCCAATGGATTGGCCGAACGTTTTGTAAGAACATTCAAAACGTCAATACAAAAGAATATAGACGAACAGATACACAAGTTTTTAGCAACTCATCGTTTTATGCCGAATACATAAGGAAAATCGCCTGCTGAATTAATGCGTGGTAGAGCAGTACGCACAATTTGGTCGCAGTTAGTGGGATCTTCTGAAAAATATTCCCGGGTAACTCAATCATCTTCTAAATATCATATAGAAGACACAGTTTTTATTCGAAATTATGGTAAGGGAGAAAAATGGGTTCCAGGAATTGTAGACCAACAAATTGGTAAAGTAATATTTATTATTAACACTGGAAAGGGTGTTTGCAGGCGTCACTTAAACCAAATGAAACCCCGTATTGCGAAAGTGTTTGAAAATACTGATCTTCAAGTTAACATCGAGCTTTGTCCACAACCAGCACAAGAATCAGGGCAACCAGATATTAAGCCAGTACGACCTGAAAGTCAAAATAATGAAGAGGGGACGAATGCGAACCAAAATTGTCATCAGAAGCGACGTGGTGTCAGACAACGTCGTGAAGTACGTCGCTACGAAGCCGAAGATTCTTATGTATATAATTATTTCAATTACCTTGTTTACCTAAAATGAAATACTTTCGTTTTTTTCTTATTTTAAAAATATTTAATATCAATAATTTGCGGAGGAGTAATGTTATATATGTGATTCAAATTATACTCCTTTCATAATCATAAATTTTCCATAAAAAATACAACTCTTCTAATCACTACATTAACATCAACTAGTTTAGAATATGAAGTAATGAAAACATTGAATAAATTGAAGAAATCAGTCTTGTGGTATTCATCATTGCCTGCGTTTCAAATACATGTTTCAGAGTTTACCTCCATTCTTTTCTACCTACACCGCTCAGCCGCAGTTCGCGTTGCAATTGACTGAAGCATTGCCATACGTGCAGCGTTCTTTTCATCATTTGCAATGCGACACTCTTCATCGTACCATGGTTTGTTGCGAAGCGGTTTTTTAAAACCAAGTACGGTTGTTGCGGCAGTTTTTATAGAATCGGAAATGTTATCGGGAGGGGGTGGGTTCCATGACAAAAGTTGCGAGAGCTTCCTTGAGTAGGATGTGGCTACCTCTGGTAATTGCAGCTTTCCGATGTCCAACTTCCTCTGCGTCTGGCTCCGTACGATTTTCGCTCTACTTAATCTTGTGCGAACCTTTGCTGCTACCAGGTAGTGATCAGAATCAATGCTAGCTCCTCTGATCACTCGTACGTCCATTACACTGGATGAGTGCCTTCCATCAAGTACCACGTGATCAATTAGGTTCTTCGTTCTTTGATCAGGATATACCCAAGTAGCCTAGTGGATGACTTTATGCTGGCATTTTGTACCACTAATTACCATGTTTTTTTGCCGCGGCAAAGTCAATCAGTCTCATACCGTTTTCGGAACTGTCAGCATGTAGACTGAAATTGCCAATAGTTGGATGAAACACATTCTCCCTGCCTACTTGAGGATTAAAATCTCCTAGTACAATCTTAATGTCATGGCCAGGGCAGCGGTCATACGTTTCCCCTAGGAGTTCATAGAATATTTCTTTGGCATCATCATCTTTCTCTTCTGTCGGGGCATGCACACAAATTAGGGAAATATAAAAATGCACACAATTAGGGAAACACACAAATTAGGGAAATATAAAAATCCAATGAGTGTTCGAACTCACGGGCGATGTGTTAACACCTTTTTGCTACACGGTACTTGTTCGATTTCTGTGAACACATTCGTAAATGTTACATTGGAAAATAAAGAACAGCGTTCAATAATATGATGACGTTGCAGTTAAATAATATTAATACTTACAATTATTTAAAGACCCAGTGCAAGCACATGTGTCATTATTTTCTTTCTTAATACTTTTTGTTTTATTCCCACAAAAAACAAAAAGAATGCAAAGCAACAGGCACATGTACATACATGCATTGTTATGTTCGTACATACGCTACACAAGTTCACAAAATTGTCGTTGCTGTCTTGCTATCTAATTTTTCTATACGTACAATACGTCTTTACTCTCTTTGCTCTGAGAGTGCTCCGCACCCACATTTTATTGAACTTACCTTTCACTATAATAAAAAAACAACAACACCAACAACAACTACTACTACTATTGATATGTTGGTGATTTATTTGTGCTTGCTGTGTCGTGGAGTGTTTGTGTGGGTGGTGGGTGTAGGGGGGGGGGGTACCTAAAATAAAAACTGTTAAGGGAATGCAAAGAGTGGAGAGTGTGAGTGTAAATTGTCATGGTGGAGGGTATATACTCTTCAGACCGGCCGAACTTAACACCGTTTCTACTTGTTTTTGTATACACCGGGCAATGCTGAACATCAAATGACTCGCTTTGTTTGGCCATAGCAACAACAACGAAACAACCAAACACACAACCTCACACATACATTGTCCGAAGTAGCTGACGTATACGTATGTCATATAACCACATGATTGCCATATCAACGGCAACGAAACAGCCAAACACACAACATCACACATACTTTGTACGAAGTAGCTGACGTATTAGTATGTCACCATAACGTCGACTGCAATGGTTTTAGCAGCAGCATAAAATCTGGTTTTAGCAGATTTTGACTTTGATAGATTTAGTCCCTATACGCCGCTATAGATATTAACACATCAAAAATTTCAAGCCAATTTACTTGTGAACATTCGTTGACATTTCCAAATCTAACTTTTACCGTTTTCGAGTTAATTGAAAATAAAAAACGATACTGATTCCTTTGAAAGCATAAAAAACCCACAAAAAAAGCTAAAATTTTGGGGTTGAATTTTTCTTGGCATAGGCTTACTTTCCACAAAATTTTATCAAAATCGGTGATATGATACTTGGAAAATATTTTTGTAACCTTTGACTACCCCATATATACTTCACGTTGGTCCAAATCATTATGTAGAATTGCTATAAACGGAATGACAAAGTGGATATTATTGAATATGAACTGTTGCGGCTCCGAAATTTTCTTTAACCAAGCTGTGAAACAAGGGAAATGACGCCTCAAATTTTTTTTAAAAAAGGCATCTGCGGTTACCATCGACGTCGATATTGCCTGACAATTCCCTGCGACTTTGAATAACTGGTGCAATGGTTAGTGTGCGCGCCTCTTGTACAGGAGATCCTAGATTCGATTCCTGCTCCGATCACCTTAAAATTACTTTCGACGACGGACACCTCGCTTAGTGACGGCGACACTATCGAGTACTTAGCCATGAAAAAGCTTCTCAAAATACCGTTCGGAACCGATGTAAAACTGTAGGTCCCAATCAGTGAGTATGAAACTATAAAGCGCACAGCTCACTGGTTGTGAGAAGCTCTCCCTAATTCCTTCATGGGATGAAACCATTTATTTGTTTTGAATAACTGACAATGCCGTGGCTCTCGAATATGCTGAATTTGTCATGTATTGTACAGGGTGGAGCGCGGTAATTTGCTTATTTGGGAATGAAATAAAAAAATTACGAACATTAGAAAAATTTATTTTATATTTTCAATATACTGAACGGTAACGGATTTTTTAGTGTATCTGGCAAATATCGACCTTCGCTATCCACACACTGCTGCATCCGTTTCTGAAGTTTTCATGAACTCTAACAAGCATGTCGACTGGAATTCTGCCAATTTCCACTCTCTCCACTCTTTTCGACCACCAGTGCCGCCACAGCCTGCAGTGCAAAAAGCTAAATATCGCGCTCCGCCCTGTATTTTCGCTTCTATGTGAATATCGCTTCCATCTCCAGTGATTCGAGTTAAAAAGAATTTAAATATTTATGGACCAACTTTTAAATAATTTAGTTTTGAAATTTGAATATTTTGAAAAATCTCAAAACTCACACAAACAAATGCTACATGTTATTTTTAAAAAGAATTACACAGGAAGGATTTTGACAGTCTATCTTATCAAATCCATCGCTTTGCGTTATATCTGTCAAAATCACTATATAAGTATGTTGAAAGCAATAGTAATGGCAGATCCAAAGACTAAGTCTAATAGGAAGTCATATCCTTAAGGGATATTGCATACAGTCCATATCTTTAAGAACGTAACAGCTATAGATTTCTGATAAGCTTTAGTGCAGATATATTCCAACGTGAGGCCGCCCGGCTGATCGGGTGGAGATTTTCCGAAAAGTATGACCTATCTTTACGCAATTTAGAATAGGGCAATGCTCAGTCAAAAAAAATTATTTAAAGTGGATTGCTTTGACAAGCATTTTTCCCATATTGTTTAAGGATCTTAATCCACCTGCAGTGAAAGCGTCATTTAGAGATATAGATGAATTCAATTATACTGAATTATACCGATTTCAACATAATTAGAATGTCTTTTAAAGCTTAGATATCTACCTGAATCCCATCATGGTAAAATTTAGGAACAATCGTTTAATTTTCTGTAACTTTGACATCCAAACACCCAAAATACGGATACATAAATAAAGTTGCAACTTCATCAGTTGAAATAAAATTCAGTTCTACGTTGCCAAATAACATATTGGAACTGCTGGGGCACTCCCAACAATGGCAAAAGTTTCAAAATAGATTTATATATTTACATGTATTAAAGTCAAAACGAGAATTTAAGTAAAATTGGCTGTTAGTATAGAAAAATGTTGCCCAATGATGACCATTGTCTCATGGACTATGTAACTAATTAATTATTGTAGGCAGTATGGGTAAATGTTTGACCTACTAACAAAAATATATACTAATATATCTCAATTAATTTTCATAATTTTTTTGGGAGCCTGTGGCAGACATTTCTGCATATGTTTCTCCAACTTTTGTGCTTCAAAATATGAAAAAGTTCCTTTAAAAAAGCTCGTTACATAGTTTTCTTTAGTTAACTTCCAAATAGAATGACAGAAAACTTGAAAAATGTCAACAATTTTATTTCTACTAATACAATAAACTTTGTGTTGCTCTATTCAACTCTGTGCTTTCATAATTTTAATACCTTATTTTTTGCTACATTTATTTTTCAAATTAGATTCAACAAAATAAAATATGTTGTATTGTTTCTTGTTAGTTAACAAAAAAATGTGCACTTGGAAATTTAAAACTTCTTGCTAAATGTTGTACCATTTCCAGAGTGGTTGTACAAAAAAACATTACATTTATTATGAGAAGAATTTTGTAAAGTAAAGAAAAACATATTCTATTGAGGGTATAGCTACTTGCTTTAGTTTGACTTTTACAATCTTACAACTGTACTAAGTCCCTTACTTTAACGTTGATTTTTTTGTTGGTTCGTTTCCCTTTTTGATATTGTATTTGTATTTGCGTAATTGTTGCTATTTTCTTCATTTCTGCTTTGATACCATTTTCAAATATGTAAAACTCCGTGTTAGCGAAAATATTTTTAATTTTGTTAAGTGCGCGATGTTTTGAAGTGAGATATTTTCTGAAGTTATTTTGTGGAGAGTATAAACGGATTGTAAAAAGCTATTCCGTATCACTTCATGGGACGTAATACAAAGGTAAGATTTTACGAAGAATGTTAGACTCTGTGTTTTAATATGTTTCAGTCGGTTTAAATTTGGAGTCATGAAGTTATCTGCAAAAATTACTGTCATCTCAAGAATTTATTTATATTTTAACATGCAATCCAAAATACAATGGACCAAAAACATTTTATATAAATCGTTGTTAAAATATCGATAGGTTTGGCGTTGATTATTTAAAGTAACACCTATGGTAAAATAATGTAGGTCATCGTAGTAGACCAGCTGTTTAAATTGGTTTCTTTTCCTTAGGTGGCACCTTCTCCCAAATGGTAATGACTTGATTTTACATTTTTTTTAATAAAAATTTTTGTTGGCATTGAAGTGAGGACAGTCCAAACAAATTGCCTGTTGTTGATACCCACAATTAACACAAACACCATTCAGCTTTTGTCTGAAGTGATGATTCTCAGGAATTTGGTTAACCACGTACATGGTTTTAGAGCTTGGGCTTATTGGTACACTTTCCATCCAACTAGACAGTCTGTAAAAAATATGAAAATTTACTTTTAAATTAAAATTACTATAAATACAAAAAATGTAATATCATTACGGGCGAGCCAGAAATATCAATGACATTATAAACGTTTTATCTGAGATGGGCACCTCTTCAAATACTCACAAATCAACAACTTGACTAGAAAAAAATATAGTTAATACTTCCTAAAAACATATGAGCCTTTTTTTACATCTGTACAAAATTATAAATTACTTAAAAATATAAAAGGCTGTATTTTCCAAAGTTGGGATTTTTCAATTTACATTGATATATCGACTGCAAATACAAAATGTTCATTGCCTGAGCAAATGGAAAGGCAGGTTGTAGAATCGGATGCCAATTGTAATGTAATATGGGAATGCGTTTGCTATTTTAAATTTGTTTGCTTGCTGGTAATTCTTTTTTTAAAGTGTATTATATATTATATACTTATATAGAGGTTTCTGGCTTTGATTGAGGTTGTCTCATATCACCTTCATATTCATAAACATGTCTGTGTGATATATTTGAAAACAAAATCTGCCAGATTTGTAGGCTATGCTTTGAAATTAAATACAATTTCAAATTGTAGTTACAGTTTTATGAACTATATTATTAACAATTTATTTCAACTTCAGTAACTATGCCTGTAGTAAACGAAATGTTAAAATCCACATGCGCATGTGGCTTTGACGTATTTTTTACGTCATCATGAAGCCACATTGCAGTGTACTTTCACTTTTTGGTACACTCACATGTGAGCCACATGTGGCTTTCAAAACACATGCACACATAAGTAATTTTCACGTGCCGTGTACTACCACAATATTTGAAATATTTCACATGCGCTGGGGCTGTAACAAAATGTGTAATAGGGAGAATTATTGACACAACCTTTGGGGCCGCATGTAGCAATCGGCAGTTCAAAAATTGTTCAAACAATATAAAGCTAAATTTAAATTGTTTGTCGTATTCTTTTCTACTAAGTAAGTAATATTATGCATAACAAGAGAAATAAATATTTATTACGTGCGAATTAAAATCTTTTACATTGAAACGTAATTAAAACAAATTTTTTCATCATCATCAAATTTTTTCATCATCTAAACCGGTTTTAGATACCAACGAAATTCTTTATTCCTGTGAAAGTACGTTCGATGCCATTATGTATTATTATGTATCCACGGCCACCACGGGCACGCTTGCAGAAGTCCAGACGCTGAACCCTATTTTCGACGGTTGTCAAGCATAAATCGGCCGATACTGCTGCAATTACACGTTCGATATTCGTACGAAGTTCATCAATCTTCGCTGGCTTGTTGGCATAGACCATAGACTTGACGTAGCCCCACAGGAAATAATCTAACGGCGTCAAATCGCACGACCGAGGCGGCCAATCAACTGGGCCATTTCGTGAGATAACACGTTCACCAAACTTGGTTTCCAATAAATTGATTGTGGCATTCGCTGTGTGGCTTGCGGCGCCGTCCTGTTGGAACCACATGTCCTCCAAGTCCATATTATCCAATTGGGGCCAAAAATATTCGGTGGAGATTCGCATTCACTGTAATGTGCCGGTCTGGATCATCACAGAAGAAGTACGGCCCAATGACGCCGCCGGCCCATAAACCACACCAAACCGTAATTTTTTCGGGATGCAATGATGACTCATGGATTACGTGTGGATTGCTGTCTGCCCAATAACGCATATTTTGCTTATTGACGAAGCCATTCAGCCAGAAATGAGCCTCATCGCTGAAGATGATTTTCCGATGAAAATCCGAATAATTTTCAAGTTGTTGCTCAGCTCAATTCACGAACATACGACGCTTATGGTGGTCAAGCGGCTTCAGTTCTTGCGTCAATTTGATCTTGAAAGGATGAAGGCCAAGATCTTTTCGCAAAATTCGCCACAACGACGTCACAGAGATGCCCAACGCTTAAGAACGACGTGTGAGAAACACATTTGGGCTTTCTTGAACTGAAGCCTCACCGGCAGCAATATTCTCGACACTACGGGCACTTCTTTGTCTCACCAGCACGGGAACATTTTGTATTGTGCCTGTGTATTCAAATTTTTCCACTAGACGTCCAATTGTTGATCTGATAGGACGATTATGACGACCATAAATTGGACGTAGCGCTCTTAATGTTGAGGCCACTGACTCCAAATTTCGGTAGTAAATTTTAAGAATTTCGACTAGTTGCTGGCTCGTATATCTTTCCACGATGAAATGGCAAACCTTACTGAAGAGAAATGTCAAAAGAGCGGGGAAAAATATGGCGTCGTTTACTGTCCCTATCCATTTACTTTTGTAGCGTCTCTGTTGAAAAACCTGTTAGAAGGGGCTGAATTATAGAACAAATATATTTAAAAATTCATCTGCACCAATTATTGATTTTCAGAAATAAAAATGAATTCTCTTAAATGAATTGCAGTGCTACCTGTGCGCAATTTCCCTGCAGTAATAAGACTTATCTCCTAAAAGGTGTACTGTGTGCGATTTATTCGACAAGCACCCGCAAATGAATTATGTATATAAAATATACCATTGCTAGAATGAGAATTTCCTCGTACCTCATTTTTTAAAGCTGTTAAGAAAACAAATATTTATTCACGTTTAGACACTAAAAAAATTGAATTTTCATTTAGTTAGCGCTATTTTCTTTGTTTTGAATCGGCCGATTAAATTTACCACGAGAAATTAGCACTAAGGTCAGGCTTTCCAACTATGTATCATATTCAGTGAAGGATTTTGAACCAATAAAGTTATGTTGGTCCAAAGTCAAAAACAAAAGTAATATTTTTAAATAGTTCAAACAACCGAACTGCATTTGGTACAGACATAAATTAGCTGCAATATTAACGCCACCCAATCATTATTTTTAATATAAAAAATTAAGAAGTGAGTGAGATACTGTTCAGGAAATTCGAAAAATAGATCAAGATTTTTCAATTTTCGCGAAAAAATGCGAAACCCTGAATTACAATTAAAAAAGTCATACACACATAATTATACAGTAAGTCAGACATACTATCATGGTGTCATAAGACAAATGAAATCAATGCGAAGACAGTATTTGAATAGCCGAAATTTAGTGAATAGGTGGACTCAATAGCGTAGGAGACAATTATTGTTTATTGTTTTGTTGACACTCTATTGACAAATTTAGACTGCAACCTATCTGTTTTGTTAATGAAAATACGGAATTATACCTACGAAAGGCCTACTACTCTTAAATACCTCAGAAAGGCCTACTACTCTGACATGTAATCATTGTTCAATATTCAAATGAATACTTTTGGAACTCATTCATGTTACTAACAGACAAACGTGACTTATTTTCAAATGATACCAATTATCTAAACATCTCTTGTTATCCCTTGGATGGACATGACCTCCGCCAACTATTGTGTATGTTTATATTAGAATGTGTGGGTTTTAAGAGAATTAAGGATTGTTTATCTAAACATGTGGTATATTCACATTTCTGGTAAGAGACACTGCAGTAAATTACGTTGGACATATTTATTGAGCCTTAATTCAATGAATTCTTAAATTCAGTAAACAAATAAATAAGACCTAGTTTTTGATTCTACCAATTCAAGTAAATTTTGCTGAATTTTTAATTAATATTTCATTGAATTCTTCGCAACCAATCGAATATGGATAATGCTAAAGGAGCATCTAACTATTAGTTTGAAAATAGGCTTTTGCAACCAGTAAAGTGGCTGATATTTCTGAATAATGTGACTTCGTGTTGGGAGAGGGAATACATTTAAATCTATAATCGCAAACATATGCAATATATCAAGGTACTTTGCAGATCAATCGGGTATGTACGATAAAATCTTCGATGGCATTATCATGTAATGAGCCAATTGTATGATTTTTAAGAGAATTTAATTTCATTAATATAAATAATGATTCACATTAAATCACGAACATTTTTCTAAAATGGTTGGTTTTTTGTTGGAAATAATAGACAATTCAGTTAAGCACACTCACTGGCATGACTAGTTTCAAACTTTGTGACAAGTTCATTTCAAATGCCCAACTACAGTCTGCAATTTACATGTGCGAATTAGTATCGATCGAATATCCCAAAGTACCAACATCCACTGAAAGGCCTATAATTACAACAACAAGAACAGCCAGCATGATTCACCATGTTCCTCTTTTCCTCATTCCTTCTCGCATTGTTGCAGTGCTTTGAAGTGAGTTTGAATCCATATTTTTTTCCCGTGGTATTGCTTTTTGATGACCGGGCTAGTGTTAGTTACGTTTATTTGAATTTGAATTTTTATGACCGGTACAGTAGTTAGGTATCTGATGATGAACTTGTGACGGAGTTCGAAACTAGTCATGCCAGTTAGTATGTTTAACTTTATTGTCTACAGTTTCCAACAATAAACCAATCATTTTTCAATTAGAAAAATGTTCCTGACTTGTAAGATTGTAGTATGAACTAACAAAATCGGTCATCAAATTTCAAACTCAGATTCAAATTAATTTATACAGAAAAATGTGGAAGACAAAAAATGCACGATAAAGATTTCAAAATGACGTCGTGAAAAAAATGCACTGTCAAAATTTTGAATATATTTTTTTCTATACATGTTCATCATGACACGTCCTTATTGTCCAAAAAACAATTTTTTTTTCCAAAATGTACTAGGAATCGAAACTTCAGCGGCCGCTAGGCGACTATAACTGCGATCGTATACAAAGAATTTTACGTTCCCGTAATCACCTCTTTAATTCGCATCGTCGGAGACCCAACCCACAATTGAATTTCCAAAAAAGCCTTTTCCAGTACACCCTAATGTACATGTCTGCAAGCAGTTTTTTCATGAATTGAAGATCTGCAGCTTTTTTTCTTTGATTTCGGCAGTTTTCAACAAACAAACTCACAAAAACATATCGATGGTTTAAAATTAAAACGTCGTACCTTGTTTTTTTCCGAAATCAGGTTTTTTGCATATTCTGGTACGGGACTCTCAAATACACCTTTCGTACAAAACAAAATTATGTTAACAAATAAGGAATTCGTCGCACTAAAAAAATGCGTGAAGTAACAATTTGTGCACCAAATGACTCCGATTTTATTTGGTTGTTTCCTTTCCTGTAAAGTAAAAAAAAATTGAGATTTGTCTTTTCTATATTAAGCCAATCAGTGTGTCTCCAACATGTAATATTGAATAGAAAACACCATGTGTTTGGACACAAATACACTTTTTTGCGACAAGTTACAAACATGTTACATTTGCATCCAACGAACAGCGTGTAGTTAATATGTGAAGTGCATACACCATCAATCACCATGTAAAGAAAAATGCATGATGCATTAGGTATTAAAGCGCTTCTGAGACGTAGCTGCATACATTTAGGGCGTAGCGAAATAACTCCCACATGAAATAACTCCCACCAGAAAAATGAATTAAGTCCTAAAAAATTTCCATACAAAAGTGGGAGTTATTTCATATGAAATAACTCCCACTTTAGTAGGACTTATTTCGTTTTTTTTTTGGGAGTTATTTCATTTTTCCTGGTGGGAGTTATTTCATACTGAAATAACTCCCAATGTTATGACAATGAAATAACTCCCAAAAAAAATGACCGTTTGTACAAGGCCCATATAACAAGTGCTGTAGGAGAAGTCTTGGGACTTATTTCACTTTGCTATTGGGAGTTTTTTCAGTTTTTGTGGGACTTATTTCATTTTTTCGTTATTGGAAGTTATTTCATTTTTGGTGGGAATTATTTCGTTGGGAGTTATTTCATGGGAGTTATTTCATGGGGAGTTATTTCGCTACGCCTACATTTTGAAGTGTTAACATCTATAAGGCAATCTATCAAAGTGAACACATGCAAACAACACACAGCGTTAGCATCATATACGTGGTTGTTATACAACAGTAGTCTCTGCCTGAAAATACGTATGATGGTTTTGATGTAGCTGCAGCGAACAAACAAGCTGGTCGGCGTCGCCCAAGAGTATTGAATAGTATAGAAAACTCATTGAACGAATTGTACGACACAAAAGCATTGGCGACACCTGGTGAATACTTCAAAACGTATTACTGTCTTTTTGTCGTAACTTGGTCCATTCATAATTTTGATGTGAATCATTTTGATGCCCTTTGAAACATTTATGATTTTTGTAATGTTTTAGGTAATAATATTGTCGAAATAGTGAAATATTCTATAAAGAGAATAAGACCCGTTTATGTTCCTTTACTCAGACTCTCTACATTAGAGAGGAAAAAGAGTGCGATAAATTCTCTATACTATTCAATACTTTTTGTCGTCGCGCTGATTATGACTAAACAAAAACAATTATTTCTGTGAGCTAAATATTGATTTAATTATTTTAATAATATTACTTCTAATGTTAGAGCAGATGTAGGAAAAAACAAAGTTCAATAGCAAAACAGCCTTCAGCACAAAACCAATTTTTTTTCCAATGTAACATTTACTAATGTATTTATAGAAATCGAACAGGTACCGCGTTAAAAAAAAAGGTGTTAATACATACTCGTGAGTTCGAATCCTCATTGATTTTTTATTTATTCGGTCTTTTTAGTTTTTTCTATACTATTCGAACTCAATAGCGTGCTGGATTTCTCTAAATAATAATATACTTTCCAAAAGAAATTTTGCAATATAGATCCTCATGATTCCTGGCAGACCATTTATACAAATCACATCTAGCCTCATATCTTCATCGCCAGTTGAGCAGCTTAAAAAACGAGAACATCGGATTGGTGGGAAATTTACACAGAAGCCGGTTACTAAATGTGACGGAGAAGAATAAACTTACCAACTTGGTTGCCTCACCAAATAGGATAAACGGTCTCTCCAAAATCAACAAAGATGGAAGTTCCCTTAGATCAATATGCTCACCAGGCTATGAACTTTGTAAATATATCATCAATATACTTAATGACTTGACGAAGGATTCCCGACATATTGTTAAAGATGCAATTGAGTCGAAATCAAGAATTGGCAATATCGGTATATATGATGACGAAATATTGGTATCATTCGACAATAGAGAAGAACTGGAGTATACTGGGCAAATTCAAACAAAAGCCACAAGACTATTCATTAAATTACTGAAATTTTACATAAAAAAAGCGAGATATTTCAACTACGATGAAAAATCGTTTTGATGCCGTTTGAAACATTTATGATTTTTGTACTGTTTTGAGCAAAGAAAAGATGTTTCTATGGGATCACGAGTGATAGCTGACATAATATCTAATAGAGGAACTAGCTACTTGACGAAACTTTGACGAGGTTGGAAGTGAAACCCAAAATCATGACAAAGTATGTGGACGACTTATTTGTTGTGAAAAATAGGAATGAAGTGGATAACACACGTAATGCTTTTGACACATACAACGGATGGATAAAATTCACGACA
The DNA here is from genome assembly GCA_963931995.1 of Phaonia tiefii. Taxonomy (NCBI): domain Eukaryota; kingdom Metazoa; phylum Arthropoda; class Insecta; order Diptera; family Muscidae; genus Phaonia; species Phaonia tiefii. Next base: position 323,114,971 of record OZ008368.1, on the reverse strand, counting down.
TAAGAGGAAAAGTACAACAGATTACCGTACCTGGATTCAGTAGTAATTCGACAAGGCAACCTACTTAAACTTGATTGGTACCCGAAGACTACAGCTTCCGGAAAAGTACTTAACTTCAAATCTAAGCACCCCAGAAGAATGTTGTGAATATAAGCGATAAGGAGTTTCATGTGGAAAATAAAAGGAGAATAAAGGAAATTCTTCGTGAAAATGATTTCCCGACCAGAACTATAAAAGACCTACTGGATCGGAAAAGTCATACAGAATAATTAACACTAATTTACACAATTCGAAAACCCGCAGACCATTTACAAACCTCTGACCTATATGCCAGACTATTCCGAGAGACAAAAACACTCCGATATCTATGACAAAGAGTCATATGAGCTGGCGTTAAAGTCTAAAGTGACGCAAATGGATACGTCTAATATTGTATATCGGATAAAATTCAAAGGGGATAAAATACGTTGGCACCACGATAACGAAATTTAAGACACGACTACATTCCCAAAAATCAGATTTAAGGGCACCCATAATCCTATGGAACAGAAAATAGCATTAGCAGCCCACTCTGCTACGGAAATCAATTACTCGCTACGTTTTACTCTCCAAATGCTGCACATAATTGCCGTTCCCTTAGAGAAAAGACTGAATTACAAGACCGACACTGACCGGTGCACTCAAATATATCGATACACATAAGCAAACACGGGGAAACAAAAATTTGGTTGACGAAAGCTTGCACACTGAATACGAGTAATATACATGTAATTATTGTCAAACGGTTTGTGTTGAATATCTGATTAATGTTATAGTTTTTATATAGAACCCTGATGACGATTAGCCATGCCAATCGAAATATTGGGAATATTTAATAAATATTGGAAAAATGGTCAAAGCCGCTGGTGTTTTCATTTTACGGCCCCAAGCAGAACTAATTTAACACAGATGAACTAAAAAGTCAACAATTAGCATCATAAAAAAAAATTTTGCAATACAAAGGAAAGTTAGAAGTGTTTTAGGGTTCACATTTTGTTGATCCCCATGATAGTCAAATTTAGTCTCTCACTTTGTAGCTCCAGTGGGGTTTACGGCGTTCCAATATGCCTTTTTGTTTTGCGGAAATCCTCAGGTATGGCCGTGTGAAACTTCATCTTGATCATTATACCGTTTGGAAACGGCAGCCATATTTCCCTTTTTTGGAGAAATTCCCCACTGAGCTAAAGTGGGAAATTGTAATAATGTTATCTTCCCTTTGTTAGGATATTCCACTCCTCAATATCCATTACCTATGACTCTGTAAATACTTTTGAAGAATGCACCAAGTAATATCTTCAAAAATGAATTGCTTCCCGTTGTGGTAAGTTCAGGAATGTTCCAGTAAAATTTTATAACTTTATATGAAGTAATTTATTTTATTCTTCCATACAGAAGTTAATGCATGCAACAAAGGAAGCTAAAAAAGGACGGGCAACAAAACAAAATTACCAGAAGCATTCACATTGCATTTCAACAGCGAACTCATGAAGAAAATTCCAAGAAAATATATTTTGACTCCAGCAACGTGAAAATTCCGAGAACATTTAAGAAAAATGTGCAGCAAAAAAAAAAAATAGAATAAATGGAAAATGTCTAAAAATGTTCAAGTATATTTTCACGTTTCACTACTTTTTTGTATACACTTGCTATGTTTCATTCGATAGCTACCACTTAGGTTGCTGACGTTTCCACGGGCACCAAAGCATCGTCCTTATCTTCTTTGACTTCCACCCGACTGTAGATCTTAAGCATTCATTTTAAACTGCAAAAAGTGGAGGAGTTTTGTTTTTTTGTCTCTATAATTCAATAAAATACTAATGGTATTCGATTAAGTGAATAAGTTTACCGACCACATATATTTATACATTTACGCACTGTGTTACACGAACGCACCTATGAAAGTATTTCTTTGTGTAAATGCTTTTTATCGATCAGCTGTTTAGTTGTCAAAATCATAAATTGAAAATGCCGAAAGTTAGCAAAAAAGTTAAATTTCTTAAATTGTAGGAAAAAAAAAATGTTTATAAATGACTTACTAAAGTTGGAGTTATTTGGGAAAAATGACTGTAATCTAGTTGTGTTTATTTTGGGTGTTCAATACAAAAATCATATCATATTCCAGATAACCAACATAAAAAAGAAAACGAAATTATGGAAGACTTTGCGCTTGCAATGGCAGCTTCTGAATATTTTAGATATGGATGCCCAGTTGTTCATCATTCGGTTCCAAAATCGCAAGACTTTTTAAAAAACGTTTTGCCACATTTAGACAAACAGGTTGCCACAGGTTTAGACAAATTGTGCGAGTTAGCCGAACAACGTTTGATGTTATCCTTAACCCTGCTGTTAGATTAGAAAAAACTTACGAATCTTAGATTGAGGGACCATTTGGTCCATACTGCAATTTTCATCCAAAATAATAATTTTATCTTATTCTTTGTAACTATTTTGGTTCAAAAATTTCTAAAGCAAGTATTTGACATATCAAAAACATCCGCTAACATATCAAAAACATCTTCTAAATATTTGACATGAATTTACATTCGCTTGGTAATGAAAAAACTTACGAATCTTAGATTGAGGGACCATTTGGTCCATACTGCAATTTTCATCCAAAATAATAATTTTATCTTATCCTTTGTAACTATTTTGGTTCAATAATTTCTAAAGCAAGTATTTGACATATCAAAAACATCTTCTAAATATTTGACATGAATTTACATTCGCTTGGTAATGAAAAATGTACTATTGACCAAATGGTCCTCTAACCTAAGATTCGTCATTTTGTATTTTTCTCAGTCCTGAATAAAGTTAGAAAATTTAATTTTCGCACATAACATTGTTTTATTAAAAGACCCCATTAGCAGAAAAATTTAGTCAGTATATATCACCGTTCCAAAGTTACAAGGGAAAACAGAAAAAATTTGGACCAAATGGTCCTAATCTAACAGCAGGGTTAATCTAATAAAATATGATAAAGTGTTTACTGGGCCGCGTTCGTGCAAGCAATTTTCCGTGCAAATGCTACTTACAATAGTAGTTTACCGGCTGGGTTAAAGTGGGGAAGGACGAAAAATTGCTAAAATCGCAGGTTTGTTCGGTGTTACCGACGGAGGAGTAACAAATGTGAGCTTTTTCAATAAATTGTACAGCTATGTTTGATGTTATAATTCTCCATAACATAGGTCATAACCAATAGAGTATTTTGTGCAATTCTGAAGCTAAAAAACATGTTGATGTACTCGCCAGATGCAGCAGAGCGCAGAACTTTTAGTGGCTAACTTTAGTGCAGTGAGCTGCCACATTGTGTTGGCCAAGTTGACAGAACGGAAATAAAATTGGCTGAAAAACCTATTGAAGACCCAGAGGCATATTTTTCCCGAAAACATGTCTACTCACTAAAAGTTCAATGTGTCTGTGACCACAATCTACTGATTCGTCATATGGTGTTGGGGTATCCTGGCAGTTTGCATGACGCAAGAATATATAATAATTGCGAGTTGTCCACAAAAGCTTCTAACCTACTGACGGGATCAGAGTGGTTGGCAGGTGACAGTGCATATAAATTGACAACGAGTCTTATTACTTCCTTTAGAACAAATGCAACAGAAGGGACTTAACAACGAAATCTATTCAACAGAAATTTTAGCTAGTATCGAACTAGAATTGAGCATTGCTTTGGCTTAGTGAAATAACGGTTCAACAGTTTAAAAGAACTGAAAATACAAATAAAACATAACAATACCCTGAAATTTACATGCCGTTGGATATTAGTTTGTGGACTACTGTACAACATTCTACAAATACAAAAAAATTTAAATTTTTACCTTGATGAAAGTACGAATGAGGAAAGTGAAAGTGAAGAATCTAAAAACCACAATTTACCTACCAACGAGGGTGAAGCAAAACGCCAAACAAGATTTCAATCCTTAAAATATTTTAAACCAATAATATTATAAATAAAAACAACTAATATTAACAAGGAATTTTATTTATTCATAGTTAGAATTAGAATTGCACTTTGATTCTATTTCAAATATTTTTATTCGCTCTTCACTTTCTAATTTAATTGTTTCGATTTCTAACTGTTCTTGTTTTTTCGCTTCAATTTCAATTTTTCGTAATTCAAATTGATGTTGCAGGTCAATTTTTTTAGTTCCATTTGATTGTTTTCTTTCTCTTTTTCTAATTCTAATTTATCAACTTCTATCTGTAATATCTTCGCCTGAATCAAAAGCAAATTATTAAATGGATTATCAAATTTTGGTTTTTTTTTAAGTTTCTCAAATTATATGTGCTCTCTGGGGTGGAAGGCTCCGGAGTGGCATTGCAATGACTAATTGAAGTCATAGGTGGATCAAACGAATCCTCACACAACTCGAAGGTTCTTGAGGCGAAGCACTGAGAAGTTTCGGTTAGCGAACTTGACATTTCAGGAGTGTCTGCCAGCATTTCAACATTATGGGTACTTTCAAAAATTACCCCTGGATTCACGTTTTTCCTTTGTCCGTAAAAGTCGTTTAGTAAGTCCCAGTGGGTGCAAATTTTGTTGATGTATGCAGACACGCTGGCTTCATCCCCATTCGCCAGCAGCCAAGCACCAGTTTTGCCTTTCCAGGCCACTGCGGACAAATAGCATGATTTCGGGTGCCGCGTTTTGCTTTTGAGCGGCACCCAAATGATACATTGAAGTGCTGGAGTACATTTTTGCTTCTTTTCGTAGAGCCTTTGGGCCGTCGGTTTCTGCAAAACATAAATCTTGAATAAATATCTATATGCACACAAATAAAATTGTTGTTGTAAATTCTAACCTCAAACGACTCTGGAGTCTCCTTCACCACATCGGCAACTGCTTGCAGGAGATGAAGCACCTGCGACTCTGTCCAGCGATGTGTCGGATTAATTCGTTTACGTTTTAATTTTGGTTTTTGCTGTGAGTTCTAAAAAAAGCAACAGTGTCACTTAATTCAAATTTTAATTTCAAGTTTTATGCTTACGTCTTCCATACTTTGCAAATTGAACAATAAAATAAATCAGCCGACCATTTGGCAGAGTTGCATTCACACCCATGTAAACTTAAGCACAATGTTTGCACAATGAAAATGCTACGTAAACTTATCAAGCGTGCGTAAATGAATTTTCATATACATTTTGACAAGTCATTTACGCAATGGTAAACTTATACGGTTTACGAGGTTTACGTGTCTTTTACACCTTTAAATCATAGCTTGGGAATAATGATTAGAAATCCTAATGATTAGTAATTGGATTAGAAATTTGAATTATGCTGAAAAATTGATTAATTATGATTAGTTAGCCATTTTAGACGATTACTAATTGATTAGATTATAAATAATCAAAAATCTAATCACAATGAGTGACGGTTAGCATTTGTAATCAAATCTAATCAAAACTAATCCAAAAAATAATTGGTTAGATTTCTTGATTATTTTTGATTAGATTTTGATTAGATCAACTATTTTTGTGAAAAGAAAATATTTATTTATCACATTTGTTGCTATATTTATACTTTTTGTGCAACTCGCTGTGCCGAACTTTTAAATGAGAGATGAAGTTGGAGGTTACTTCACCTGTGCCTTTTATTAATTTGTGACAGGCCACACATTTAGTGGTTGTACTTCCATTTGTCTGTCACAACAAGAAGAAACAATTAATATATTGATTTAAAATGAATATCAATAAAAATTTTATTTATCACAAGTATACATCACCATATACAGCAAACCTAATGGAAGATAATGGGTAAACCTAATTTGCCACATAAAATTCAGGGTTGAAAATTAACTTGGGCGAACTTCTGGTGCTACGCATTCTTTTAGCACTCACTGCCGGCTCGCTCTCCGAAACTATGTTGCGGATCACTTTCGTCGGTACATAATTTGGATCACATACATCATCGAAGACATAAGTCTTCGTCTTCGAAACAATTGGATCCATTACGACGAAGATTTTACTATCAATATTAAGTAAACAAAAAAATTATACTTCTACTTCCAAAAAACACGTTGAAAATTATCATTAATAATAACACAACAACAAAGTGAACCAGCTGCGTCTAGTGTTTATTTAAAGAACAGGGTGCACCGTATGCAATTTTATGCAATATTCAAAAACTGTGACATTATGTAAATATAGCAACAAATGTGATAAATAAATATTTTCTATTCACAAAAATAGTTAAAAATAGTTGATCTTATCAAATCTAATCAAAAATAATCAAGAAATCTAATCAATTATTTTTTGGATTTGTTTTGATTAGATTTGATTACAAATGCTAATCGTCACTAATTGTGATTAGATTTTTGATTATTTCTAATCAAGTCAATTAGTAATCTGAAATTTTTATCAAAATTCAATTCTAATGATTAGATTATTTTATTTCTCTAATCGTAATGATTTCTAATTCTAATCGAAATTCCCAAGCTATGCTTTAAATGAATACTACTACTGTATTTATTTTTGTAAAGATTTAAACCATTTTTAGCACTTGTTTTTACGCTACTCTCATAAAACACACTGTTTCCATTTTTCTCTCTTGGAGATTTTGGTTGTTTCCTTGTGTTTGTTTTAAATTTACTTGACCTTTGATTTTGCCGTACAAATTAATTACAACATTTTAATATGATGTTCCTTCGGTTCGGTGCGGCCATTTAGTGAAGAGGCCTGAGTTAGTTTTTTGGCTGTAGTTGATGATGTGCTCTTTTAAAGTCAGAAATACAATTGGACATTTTAACGGGCCATTAATTCTCTGCCAATTTTTTACCCTAGTTTCACAGAATACAAATTGCGGTGGATATGACATAAGAAATTCCAGCGACCAACATGTGCCCTGTTTTTTAGCAAACAGTTTGGGTGGGCAACTGTAATTTAAATTTATATCGCTCTGCTAAGGGATGTGGTAAAAAATGGACCAATATTTCTTAATAATTAGTTTTTATGGTTCTTTTATATTTATTGGTACACTTTAGTTAAATAATTAATTAAATGCATTTAAATTGTATTTAAGTAGAGGGAGAGATGTAAATTACAAGATTTTTAGCCGCTATTCCTTGTTATTTATTATCCAGTTTTAATGAATGGAGTGTCTCGTCTTTCGGGAAGAGGGTTAGAGTTATGGGCAAACTGGGGCGCATACAATTTGTTTACACATACCGGTGCATTTTATTTAACAATGTATGCAACGGGCAATAACTGGGGTCATGTAATTTTAAGTGAAGAGTCACATGGATTTTAAACCCAAGTCGTAGAAATATGTTAGAATTACATTTCAGCAGGGCTAGCAGTTTTTTTTACTTTTGTCGAACATCATAATGCTATCACAATATCATCTAAGGCATACAAAACTATGCACGATGTCTTTACTATTTGGTATTGTAAAAAACTTCCACGCCAAATGCAATTGAAACCCCAGGTGGAAGAAGGTGTAACACACGTTTTTCCAAAAACAATATTTTCCCACTTCTAAAGTTTCCATGGTATCTGATTAAAAAAAAAAATTAAAAAAAATCACATGAGGGGTTAGGGGACACCTGGCTGAAGCAAATTTAGTTTCGCTATACATTATGTACTAGTTAGTTCCAACACGTATAAGGCGCCCGTTGAAAAATACGATAATTTGAATGGATCTTTAAGAAAAGATACTTTTGTAAAATTAAAAACTTCTTAAGAAAATATTTTCTTTATAGAATGTATTTAAAAAAAAAACAAAGTATATTTGTTGGTCCTTTTTGTAAGAATATGTTTTATATTTTCCCGAAAAGGTAATTTTTTAAAGAGAGGTACTTCTTTTATTAAAAGCTAATGTTCTTTTTGGCCGTTCTGTGGCCGTCGGTGCTGCAGTGGTTAGTGTGCGCGGCTCTCGTACATGAGATCCTAGGTTCGAACCCTGCTCTGACCACCTTCAAATTTCTTTCGGCGGCGGTCACCTCGCATAGTGTCGGCGACACTATCGAGTACATATATAGCCATGAAAAAGTTTCTCAAAATACTGTTCGGAACCGGTGTAAAACTGTAGGTCCCAATCAGTGAGTGAAAATTGGGAAGCGCACAGCTCAGTGATTGTGAGAAGTTCTCCCCGGTCCTTTCATGGGATGTAATGCGAATCCATTTCTATTTTTTTAATGCTCTTTTTAAGAAAAGGTACTATTTTTTAGAATAAGTACTTTCTGTAAGAAAAAAGCCATAAGAGAATAAATTCTTTTTGCAACAAATTACTTTTTTAAAGATTAGGTATATTTTAAAAAAGTGGTATCTTTATAGGAAAACGATATTTTTCAGAAAATTTTCTTATTTTCAGAAAGGCTACTTATCACAACAAAAGAAAAAAAGTTATTTTATTTTTAAGAAAAGGTACTTTTAAGAAAAGGAATTTTTGTAAGATAAGGTGTTTTTTTAAGAGAATGTATTCTTTTGAAGAAAAGGGTTTTCGTAACAAATGGGAATTTTTTGTAGAGTTGGTTCTTTTTTCAAGAATAGGTAAATTTTTAATAAATGTTATTTTGTTTCAGAAAAAAAGTACTCTTTAAAGAAAAGGTAGTTTTTTAGGAAAAGGCAATTTGTTGTAAGAAAATGTACTTTTTTAAGAGATGGTTTTTATTTAAAAAAATACTTTTTTTTAATAAAAATTACTTATTGTAAGAAAATTTACTTTTTTAAGAGATGGTTCTTATTTAAAAAAATTACTTATTGTAAGAAAATTTACTTTTTTTAAGCAAAGGTACTTCTTTAAGATAAGGTATTTTTTTTAAGATAAGGTACTTTGTTTAAGAATATGAATTGGTAGTTTTTTAAGAAAATTTACTTTTTTAAGAAAAGGCACTTATTTAAACCTGCTGTTAGGTTACGCCAAAATACGAATGTTAGTTTAAGGGATACTGCAATTTCATGCAAAATATCAATTTAATCGTATTCTTTGTATCGATTTTGGTTCTTTATTATTATTATAATATTTTGTTTTGAAAATAAACGTACAGAAAATCAAAGAAAATATACTAGGAACCAAATGGTCCCTTAACCAAAGGTTCGATTTTTAACGAATGTTACCTTAAGAGACCATTCGGTCCACTCTGAAATTTTCGTACAAAATAATAATATAACCCTATGCTTCATATCTATTTTGGTTCAGTAATTCCCATATACTGTTATTGTCATTATTATTATTTTCATTTTTGAAAATAATTTTAAAGAAAATCATAGAAAATATTCTATGGGCCAAATGGTCCTTTACCCTGAAATTTGTCAATTCTTATTTGACTCGCTCCCGTTTTTGGGTTAGAAAATTTAACATTTGCTCGTACCAGTGTTGTATAAAATAAGACCCTGTGAGCTTCAAAATTAAGTCAGTATATATCACCGTTCCAAACCAGCCAATATTTGGCCCAAATGGGCTTAATCTAACAGCAGGGTTAAAAATATTTTTTTTAAACTTCGTTGATTTTGGCTTTTTCTAAATTTACGTTTTTTGAGTTCAAAACTACAATACATATATACTAAATATTGGTTACAAGCTCCACCTAGAAATCTTCCCAATAAACAAGGAATTTGTCAGCATACGTATGGGAGACATCTAGTTATTCTAGACACAAACCAAAGCAAAAGTAAAAAATATAGTTGATAATAGTGGGATATAGCATAATAATGTTAAAACAAAAGTTGTTTAATTTTTTTTTTCATTTAGCCCCCGACCCGAAACGTGCGATAAGGAGCTTAATTTCAAAATATTTTTTTAAAATTTAATTTTAATAATTTAAATATCTGGTGTTGATTTTTTTCTAATCTAAAACAAAATCAGATACCATGGAAACATAAAAAGGACGAAAATATTGTATATGAAAAAAAGTGAGTTAAATTGAGTCTTCCACCAGGAGCTTCAATTAATTTTACTCAATCTTGATATTTGAGCTTTCTTTTTTTGTGATTTTTAAAATTTGAAAAAATAGTCAAATAGCTCTTTAGAGAAGCAAATATAAACGTATAAGTATGGAATGAAAATGAACAAAAAAGAGTAGGTCGAATGAAGGTACAAGAAATCTGCCACAGATGGGACAAAATTTGAATATCGGGTTCATCCAATGCAGTTGCTATCTGCCAATTAAGGATGTCGTTCGCCGAAATTCCGTGAGTAAATAATATGTGACTTCTGGTATATTTTGGTTTAAATACAGATGACTTGACTAGTTTGTCTACGATTTTACAACCAGAATTAAGTTTTCATGTATGCCCTCTCTTCTGCCTAGGTACACCACTCGTACCATTTCCCTGTGTTTACATACCAATTCATATGCAGAATATGACCATATTTATATTTATTGTTGATAAGGAAAACTGTGGGTATCTCATTTACGGTTGAAGTCAGTGTCTATTAACTGTGCTGTTAGGTTAAGCCGGTTTGGTCCAAATATTGGCTCGTATCGTTTGTAACTTGTGAACGGTGCTCGAATATGTCGATTTTTTCTAGCGCGTGTAGCGCTGTGCTGCTGATCTCACATGTCGTCCAGATCCACGCCATTCGGTTGAGACCACAAGATCTTCCCTATCATTCGGCCTCATCTTCAATAAAGTAAGGCGTAATCACGCCGCCTGACCAAAATACGCACCAGACAGTTGCTCACTGTGAGTGCATTTGTTTCTCATGGATTGATTGAGGATTTTCTGAGCCCAAATTCGACAATTCTGTGTATACTCAAAGCCATTCTGATGGCAATGCGCTTCATCGGAGAAGATATTTTTTTTTTTGAAAAATTGGCATTGAACGAATTGCCGGCGCTTTCCGTGGTCTTCTAGTGTGAGCTCCTGAATAATCTGCATTTTGTACATATGAAGGTGGAGGTCTTTTGCCAAAATTCGCTGCGTAGCGGTTCATGAAATTTGAAGTTGTTGAGAACGTTGCCGAATTGATGTTTTCGGGTTTTCGGAGACACTCACGTTGACAGCAGGAAAGTTTTTAAGAGACTGGCCGGTACGTGGACTCTCAGGAGTCTAACTGTCCACAGCCGACCCAGACTCTTCAAATTCTTGGAGCACTCTCCAAATGGTTGACACATTAGATGCACTTTCCCGACTGAAAATTCTTCGAAGTTTGCGAGCGGTCTCTGTATAACTTTCCAAATTTTTATAATAAGTTCTCACAATTATAACGCGTTGTTCTTTCGTAAAGCGATAATTTTTAATAAATGGCATAAACATAGGTGGCAGCTGCCAAATTTCAGAGATGCCAGTTGCACAAAAAAAATTACACCAAATTGAATAAGTGCAATGTTGCTGAGACACCCTTTATATTTTATTTTCAGTAGCCGTCAACAATTTCATGACAGAGGGAGCCCAGAAAATCCGGTTAAAATATTTTTTCTACTGTCAACAATTCAGATCGTACCTCACTTTATATTAACCCATTAATGTCTATAACTTTTTTCTGCATTTCGAGCTGAAATTCTTATCAAATAGTCGTTGCTAGTACAAAAATATACTTTGTTGAACAAGTTGTCAAAAAAAGTTTGCACGTGAGATTTTTTGGGTGGCTCAATCGGCTTACTACTCAAATTGAAACCAATAAAATCACTAACTTGATATGTAAAACGTTAACTGCACATTATAACTAAATAAAACATCACATTTTATGTTAAAAACAATTGCTGCAATTTTTTAACTGACAATTTGTCAGCTACTTCCGTCAAACACTGATGTCAAAAATTCCACGAAAATTAATTTCTTACCACAACCAAACGATATCGCAAAACAAACTGAAATTCTTAAAACAAGAATGAGCCGGTTGTTTTTCTACGCTCATAGCCTCGAGATATCTAAGCCACTTCTGGGTCTGGAAGCAGAAAATGCGGCGCACCAGACAACTGTATGGTATGATAAACTTGATATCCGGTTATATTAAAGATAACTCTATGTTAGCACCTGTGATTACTGGACCCTGTTTAGTAGGCAGACACTTGGACTCTCAGTTCATGATTACTGCAGAAAATGTTGGAACGAAGACGAGGATGAGAACTTCCAGAGTCGAGTATCTCATAGGCTACTGTACGACCTTTTGTGTGAGTAGGAGACAAATCTCAGGATCATACTTCCTGCTTAATCTATCAGGTATTCACGAAGTTAATAAGAATGATCTTAGATGGTAGTTGAGGAGTATTATTTAGTTCGCCAGGTGTCCGCAACAATATAAATCCACTTTAATAAATAACACTGTGAGAAAAATTTTTTTTTCAAAATGATGGGGTTCTGTCAACGGATTCTGGTAGAAAGATTAAAAAGAATATACGTGTTTCGGCGTTTTGCCAGATCTGATCAGAATTTGTTTTAGGGCGGGTCAAAGTTTCCGCCCCTCGGAACTTTCCTGCAACATACCGGCATGCAAAATTGTGTGTTCCTTACTTCTGAGGTACAAAATGTGTTCAGAAGTTTTAGAGAAAAGATTCAGATAAACATTTTTGTGGAACATATTCACCCTCTAACTGTCACGTATAACCATAATTTTTATTTTTTTTTGAAAACTCGCAAAAATCTACAAAACACAAATCTTTTTAAACCAGCGGCCGGGTATCAATCTGATTATTGAAATTATTTGGGCGCTTCCTTTTTAAAGGAATCTATTTTACGTCCAACTGATAATATAAACTAATACTATTTCTAAATTAGTTAAAATTCAATGAACATCTCAAATTATTTCTAAAAATTCGCCAATATTCTGAAATTTTAAAGGAAAAAGATACAACATCATAACAAACCTGCTAAATGGTGCAGTAAATTTTTGCATATATTCCGTAGTGGATTTGCAATTGAAGACGTGAGAATGAAAAGTGGATATGAACCAGGAAGGTAATTTTACAGGAGAACAAAAAAAAAAACAGTTTATATCTAATTGATTAAGATTTTTTGCTAACAATGATTTTATAACGTTTATACACACATATGTATGAAAACGAACCAGTATGTATAGATTTTTAAAAATTAATTACTATGTTATGGGAACAGTAAACTAAATAAAACTCATTTTAGCCCAAAATGGTTCATATCCACTTTTCATTCTCGTGTCTTTAATTGTTGCTTCTTTTTTTCACTTAGCAATGATTAAGTATTTCCCACAGAACTTTGCACAAGTATAAATCTTTTCTATTTGAAATTAATAGTTATTCCCCCAACAATATAATGCATTATAGTTATAACAAATAAGACTCGAATTAAATAAAGTTGTTCAACTAAATCGGTTCTTGCTGCCAAACAATCAATATTGCTAAGACTTTTTTGTTTCTTTCTTCCTATTTGCCATCAATCGTTTTCCAACTGATGATTTTCCCTTATGCAACAAGTTTCGTTAAATACAACAGTTTAATTGCTTTAGTCTAGCTTTGCATTTAAACGCGTAATGCACAGTATAAATGGCAAGGATGTCAAAGTCATTTTTGTATTGAAGAAGGAAATTGATGTAAAACAAAGGCACACTTTTGAAAAGTATGCAAGTACCTAAGTAAAAATAAATAGATTTTTTTGGTACACAGAATAGCTGTTACTATTTTTGTTAATTTTGGCTACGGAATCTATCAGAAAAATTTATTTAGAATTGTCACACTAGTATTGTCACTTTGCGTCACCGCACAGTAGAGGATTTCTCAAAACAATTCAAGTAATTCGTACGACTCTAAACGGCTGCTCCGATCCAGATGAACTTTTATACAGACATAGCCGAGGTAAAGTGCTATCGTAGCCACATAGTGGAAGCCCAACCATAACTAAAAAAAATAAATTGTTTCCCATTATATCCCATGAAGGAATCGGGGAGAGCTTCTCACAACCAGTGAGCTGTGCGCTTTCTAGTTTTTATACTCACTGATTGAGACCTACAGTTTTACACCGGTTCCGAACGGTATTTTTGATAAGCATTTTCATGGCTAAATACTCGATAGTGTCGCCGTCACTATGCGAGGTGGCCGCCGTCGAAAGAAATTTTAAGGTGTTCAGAGCAGGGATCGAATCCAGGATCTCAAGTACAAGAGGCGCGCACACTACCCATTGCACCATCGACGGCCACCAACACATGACTACCTCGGGTATCAACAAAATTTGAAACGATGTAAAATTTTGAATTTAGTTTTAGTTTCAAATATTTGTTTATATACAAAAAAATATGCATGAATGTGTAGTTTTGCTCTTATGGTTCTCAAGATAGTTTGGGGAGAAATTATTGTTTTTCAAATTTATCTCGTCTGGTTTTTTATTTTCTATTAATACTCGTATCTTGGCTAGCTAAGGAGTAATAGCAATTCTGAAAAAGTATTATATTACTACCACCATATGACAAGACAAGAAAATAAGGCTAAAACCATTAAAATCCATTATGTTTTGGGAAAACGGTCAGCACTGTAATTAATATTTTAGAAAATCACGAAACTTTTTATAGTTTTTTTGGAAAAACGATGTCACCAACTATTTCTCCATCCTATAGGAATTTGTTTTCAAACATATTACGTTTTTATATGAGTTTGAAAACAACTAAATGTAGATTAATGCTGTGGACACCGAAATTTCAAATCTTTCACATAGCTTTCTCGAGAGTTCTGAGAATCTGGTCAATTTTATAAAAGAAAATCATATTTGGCTAAAAATTTCAAAACGTGCAAACGTGGTTCTCGATTTCATTCACCTAATTATTATATCGACGTGTATTCCAACTAAGTGGAGTGAATATCTGAACTAGCTAGAAACATTTGTGTCAAATGCGTACAAATTTATGAAACATCCCATTTTTGGGGATTTAAGATGATTTTCACAGGATTGTGGGATTGTGGTAGGAGGAATTTTCAAAGATTTGCATGGCTTTATATCAGCAAGCGAACTGTCAAATTTCATTGTTATATCTTATTTGTTTCTATATTTTTCTTTAAATTAAAAAGATCCCAAAGATCTTGAGAACCATTAGAGCAAAACTAAACATCCGTTATTATTTTCTGTAGTAAATAACGCTATAAGTACATAAAAAATATTTCCAGCGAAAACTAAATTCAACATTTTACAACGGTTCAAATGATTTTGATACCAGAGGGTGTTTGGGGTCCCACTGTGTGACTCCAGCGGGGAGTTCGCATATGACAATTTCTATAGCACTCCACCTCTGCTATGTCTGTATGAATGTTTGTCTTGATCGGACTAGCCGTTTAGAAACAGCTGAACTATTTAAATTCTTCGGGAAATCCCCCACTGTGCATCATTTTAAGCTAATAATACAAGTTCAGATTATTAGCAATAACCACAACTATTGCGCTAGTAAATGAAGTGTTTATTGAGGTGGAAAGATACCCTGGGATTCTGGGACATTTACATTTGAAAATAGTTTCTCCGAAATGGGTATACTCGAAATATGTTTATAGATTTAATAACAGAGTTGAGTTATATAAGATGTCTAATATTTACAAGTTTGGAACGTTCATTATTTCGAAAGAATTAAGACTTATTGAAAATACTCTCTTATGTGCATTTTAAAAATGTTGCTTTGAAAATTGGGATCTCAATACAAGTAATGAAATTTTGTTCGGTAGGCTGAATGATGAACTGCGTTTTTGAACGAATCAGTTAATATAGAGGTGTGTAGCTATATTTTCTCTTATGGGCCCTCATAAAGATGCTCAGACCTTATGGTACTGAGGAAATACTTGAAATGCTTCTATAGTGAACTCTCTTGTTATACTTTATTAATCTTTTTAACTTTAATTAATAACTCATAGAAATTAAATATATTACTTTTGATTTTTGTTATTTCATCTTCTTGTAGATACTGCCAGATCACCCTTATAATGTCCAAGTGGCGCACGGGCTCACATTTTTCTTACGTTTACGTTTCCATGTAAGTCAAAATTACTTGTCAAATCAATAACTGGAGGCTAATTGTATAAGTTTTATGAACACATGTTTTTTAAATGGTAGATAAACAGTCATTATCAACATTCGTCATATAGAATTAGGCCGCTGATCATAATTTCGTTCCTGTTCTTATTTAATAAAATTTTCCACACAATTTTTCCCATAACAGGGTGTTACAATAAATAGATTTTTTTCTGTCCTATGAACCAAATGCACATATTCGGAAAGAGGGAAAAAAAATAAAAATACACGTGTATCGTCGATTTTCATGTACACGTCAGAATTTTTTTTTTTTTAAGTTTGAAGTATAAAGCTCGTAGTGGCCTGTGTGAAAGCTTTGGACCGATTTTTAACCCTTTTTTAGTGATCCAATCGAGCTGATTTTTTGCAGGCAGACTCGTGGAAATGTCTGTATCACGTCAAATTTTTTAAAAAATAGATGTATATCAATTCTCAGATTTCCCTAAATTTTTATTATTTTTGAAAAAAAAATATTTTTTTCACTTTTCTTAGCATAACTTGAAGGGACTCCAAATTTTTAAACTACTTAAGCGTTACGAAAAAAAAAAATGTTTTTTGACCCATCCTAGTCGATATAGTTGTAGTTAGTCAATAGTAGCCTTCTAACACTAAACAGTTTTTGACTTTTACAACACTTACAACTGGTCTGACAGATGAAATAAGGAATTGCAAAATTGCTTAAGTTCTGTTGTGCGAAAACGTATTTGTATATATTTCATCTGAAAAAAATGCAGTGTCCGACGCGAAATAACTTTTGTTACGTTTGTGGCTTATTCGCACCAAGTAAAAATTTGAAAAATATTACTAAAACAGTGGTGAATTCGTTTCAGAATATATTTAAGACTGCTTATGTTCCTTACTTGTGGTATACTCCGGAAGTCGTGTGCGACTATTGCTATAGAAATTTGTGCAAGTTTACTGATGGAAGGTCAACAATAAAGTACGCTGTACCAACAATTTGGCTACCACGCACGGAGCACTGCAATGAATTGTGCTACTTTTGTGTAACTTTTGCTCAAACAAAAGGGTACCAATACATTCACCGCAACAAACTTCGCTACGCTAATGTAGAATCGGTAATTCCAGCAGTTCTATACTAACCAGAAGAGCGTGTAGCGGCTTCAGTGGAGATTTTTGATAATGTTTCCGAAATAAGCGATGCAGAATCAACAGTTGTACCAACACTGTTATCAACTTTTCTTGCATCGAATGCGAGATGCGAGAGTCCACAAGTATCGGAATTTGTGGCAACACCCACTGAAATTGGGACTGAATGCTGCATTTAATAACGCAAGCCGACTTCAATGACCTCGTACGAGACGGAAATATGTCGAGGAGAACAGCAGAACTCTTTACATCACGCTTTAAGCAGCGGAATATAGTGGCTGCTGATTTTAAAATAACAGCTGCTCGTGGTCGAGGTACCACTATTCCATATGACGAATTTTTTAACTTGAACGAAGATGGGGGAAAAAAACCTAGTTTATTGTTATGATATTGATTTGATGTTTGCAAAAATTGGTTACCCTCATATTTCAGAGGAGTGGCGACTTTTCGTCGATGCATCGGTCAACAGCCTTAAAGTCGTGCTGCTTCATATCGGTAACATATGTACATCCATCTGTCCCGATCGCATATGCCACAAACCTCAAGGAAACATACGAAGGCATGGAATTAATATTACAGCTGATAAAGTACAAAGAGCATAATTGGAAAATATGCTGCGATCTGAAAGTGGTCGGTTGACTCCTGGGTGTTAAGCGTGGATTTCCAACCCACCAGTGCTTTTTGTGTACATGGGAAGGTCGAAAAAGAGATGAGCATTACACTGAATTTAAGTGGAAGCCGCGAACATGCTACAAAGTAGGCGTAGAAAGTATAGAGAATCTACCATTGGTGCAGCCGTCTCAAATCATTTTGCCTCCACTACACATTAAGCTCGGTCTCGTATCAAATTTTGTTAAAAAACTGGATCGAGATGGCGATGGCGAGTCATTCAGTAACGTTATGTTTTTTAATGATTTTTTTGATTTAAGGTGTTTTCAATGGTCCGCAGATAAAAAAAATAATTTAAAGTTCTGAATTTTCATCAAAATTAAATGCTATCGAACAACGTGCATGGAAAGGTACAGTTGCCGTTATTGAGCAGTTTCTTGGCAACAAACCAGCTGCCAATTATAGAAATATGTAGCAGAAATGGTTTCGGCATATGGCGAAATGGGCATATTAATGTCGCTAAAGATCCATTTTCTTCACAATCATTTAGATTTTTTCCCTGATGATTTAGGAGCTTGTAGCGATGAGCATGGCGAAAGGTTACATCAGGACATTGCGGCTATTTAAAAGCGCTTTAAATGAATAGACATTACGCATATGCTTGGGGAATACTGTTGCAAATGCTTACAACCGCAAAAATAAAAGGCCTAAATTTCTTTAAAAACATTAAAATTTTTAATGTAACAATTGTTTATTTTTATAAAACAAAAGTAATAAAAAAAATTGCTTTTTTAACGAACTGAAACCTTAAAAAAAACGATAACCATTTAAAAAATAAAAAAATTAGGAAAATCTGAGAATTGATAAAAATCTATTTTTTAAAAAATTTGACGTGATACAGACATTTCCACGAGTCTGCCTGCAAAAAATCAGCACGATTGGATCACTGAAAAAGGGTTAAAAATCGGTACAAAAGCTTTCACACAGGCCACTACGAGCTTTATACTTCAAACTTAAAAAAAAAAAAATTCTGACGTGTACATGAAAATCGACGATACACGTGTATTTTTTTTTTCCCTTTCCGAAAAAGTAAATTTGGTTCATAGGACAGAATGTGTGTAACACGGTGTAATGTTTTACCCTCTTATTGCAGTTTTTATGTGTAATTATTGTAATTTTTGATGTGTTAACATCTATACGCGCGCCTCTAGGGCAGGTTTGTAAGAGTAAATCATCGTTTGTTTGTTCGTTGCTTGGCAGTCGGTATTGAAAGTGATTATTGGGCGATTTTCATATAATTTTCCCACGCGATTTTCTCCGGAAATTCATAGCCGATTTTATTAATTTTTGGATTAAAAAGCTAGTGCGGGTTTCGACGAAGAGTTTATTCCAAAAATTAAGGCGAGCCGAGATTGAAGTGTTTTAATTTGGAGTAATATTAAAAAAGTATTTTATGTTGATCTTCGGTTATATCGTACGAATATAACAATGTATGTATGTATGTACAAGTGTCTGTTGCTTTGCATTCTTTGACTTTTGTGGGAATAAAAAAAAGTATTGAGCAAGAATATAATGACACATGTGCTTGCACTGGGTCTTTAAATAATTTTAAGTATTAATATTATTTAACTGTAACGTCACCATATGATTGAACGCTGTTTTTTATTTTCCAATGTAACATTTACGAATGTGTTCATAGAAATCGAACAGGTACCGTGTAGCAAAAAGGTGTTAACACATCGCCCGTGAGTTCGAACACTCATTGGATTTTTTTTAATAAATATTAAAAAAGCAAAAAAGGCATTCGTTTTTGAATTAAAATAGTGTTGCACTCTGTAATCATAATATACAAGAAGTCATTTCCCATTAGCATTGTAACAAACTTATTACATTTTATTATTATTATTGTAATTCTTCTCTGCTGCTGTTATTTTTCCCCGATTCACTTCAACCGTAATTAACTGAAATGAGCATAAACTACAACTACCCCAACAGACGGAAGAGGATCCTTTACTTTGGGTTCGGTCTTTATGCTAGATATTTGCGGCAGGATATATAGGAAGGGAGGGAAATAGATAGCGAGTGTTAAAGGCAACATTCAAATGAAGAGGAGGCATATAATGTTCCATAATTTTCTCTGCAATTATTACAAATAAAGTAATAAATACATGCATTCAAAGGCATATAATTCTGTGTATGCAAATGGCACAGTGGTGTAGAACAGAGTTTATGGAAAACACTTTTGAAATGATTCTTGAGGAAATTAACTACTTTTTGGTACCGATTGAACAGACACAAATTCTTTGGTCTTCAGAGACTTTTTATAAGCTTTGGGTCAAAAGCTTTGACGTCTACTAGACGCCCCTCCATAAATGTAATTAAATTCTTCGGATTTATAGAAAGATATGATATAACAAGAAATATGAAGAACAATTTTCACCGAAATATATATCTCTGATACCTTTTGGCTGTGGCATTTGATGTCAGTCTGTAAGAAAAACGAATGATTTGTCCCTTTCTAATCTACACAGGAAAATGAATTTAATAAATGTTTCCTCCGTTTAGTTTCCAATATATTAATTTTGGAATTTTTTTGGACGCTTCACCTTATTAGGTTATAGTTCGTAAGTGCTGTTACCGATTTGAACAGGACTAGTCTAAAATTAAGTGTAATTAGCTTTTCTAACACTCTTGTATACAGAGCGTTGAAGTCAGTAGGAAAGTTTTGATAGTACAGACATTTAAAATTTAAAAAATTAAATTTTTTTGTGCTGAAATCACGTTTTTAAATTGACAAAAATTATAAAAATCACATGAGGTGTCATTGGACACCCGGTTGGAACGAAGTTCCTTTCTCTATATATTATGTAGTAGTTGGTTCCAAAACGTCTAAGGCGCCTGTTGAAAAATACGATAACTTAAATGGATCTTTTGAAAACAGGTACTTTTTTAAAATAAAAAAACTTTTTTAAGAACAATTTTGTTTGTACAATGTATTTTAAAAAAAATTATATTTTTGGGTCCTTTTTGTAAGAATATATATTATATTTTCCCGAAAAGGTAATTTTTTAAAGAGAGGTACTTCTTTTATTAAACGATATTGTAAAAGGTACTATTTTTAAGAAGAAGTACTTTCTGTAAGAAAAAGCCAAAAGATTTGTTCTTTTTTTACAAAGAAGTACTTTTGTAAGATCAGGTACTTTTTAAAGAAGTGGTACCCTTTTTAGGAAAGGTTATTTTTAAATAAAATTTACTTATTTTCAGAAAGCCTACTTACATATCTCAAGAAAAAAAGGTAATATTTTATTTTTAAGAAAAGGTACTTTTGAGAAAAGGAGTTTTTGTAAGAAAATATATATTTTTTAAGAGTAGTAGATATTATCCTATTAAATGAGACAAAATTAAACCATAGACACAATGTAATATTTAAAAAATATAAAATCATAAAAAAATATCGAATTAATGCAACAAGGGGTACTGCTATATTAATCAAGAATAACATACAATACTACAGTTACGATAATAAAAGTATATATTTGCTAGGTGCTTTTGAGAAATGCGTCATAAAGATCCGGGCGGCAATATATATTTAATACGAGCAGACTTGCAAAAACTATTTGATTCTATGAATTTTCAAAATTCAAATAATTACTATGTACTAGCTGGAGACTTGAACTGCAAGCGCAGAGAATGGAGTAATACTCTTAATAGCGCAAAAGGCAATAGCCTAAAAGAATGGTTGTCGGAAAACGAAATAGAATTCAGATACAAACTTTACGCTTCTGTAGCACTATCCTGTCCTCGATCGGGCTCATACCACGATTTCTACATAACGGTACGATATACTGAGAGTCAACAAAATTAGAAACTGCCTCAAAACATTGGACTACGATAGCGACCACAACGCAGTGGAATTAATTTTGAAAATTGGGAGTGAGCCGAATGTTATGACAACTTGGAATGAGGGGACAATGTTCAAATTTAACTTTAACAGGACAAGTTGGAAAACGTTTCAGACGGTGGTAATGATGAAAATCAAGTTGGAAACAGTTATACCGAACTATCGAAATTTAACAAATGATGAAATAGCTGTATATATAAATAGATTACATTCAAATTTTAAAGACAAATACGTCTTTTCAAAATGTTCTAACAGCATAATTAAAAAATTACACTCAGAAAAAAGTAAAATATTAACGATGACAAAAAGACATAATAGATTAGAAATAAGACTTCACAATTATCATTACCCACCTTAAAAGCAAACCTCAAACTGATTTAGAAACTATTGAATGAAAATGTTATATTAATAGGTAATAAAGAAATTCAGGAAAACCTGCAGAGATTAGATCATTCGAAAATATTTAAAAAATTAAACCACTCAATTTAACTAAAATGGCTGTGCACGAATCTGAAAGGAACATACCAAGAAAAGATGGAATAGACATGCAAGAGCTAGAAAAGGATAATACGGAGATCCTAGTAATACGTGACCAATAGGAAATGCACGAAACAATAGGAGCTTTCTAGAATCAATACATTCAGATTCATTCATAGTTCGATGAAAATAATAGTAACCAAACTAGTCGGCATTCACCGATGATACTGGTATTTATCATGCTGATAAGAAAATATCCAATATTAATGAAGGACTTCAAAACTCACTCAACATGGTCGAGGAGTACACTAACAAGTGTGAGACTATTGTATGTCGGTTACCAGTAGGAAAATGTAATAAAGATGTCAAAAGGAATTGGAAAAAATTCGGAATCGAATCAAACCTTACCAATAGGAGCATTGAGAAAAAACGCAAAATTAAATATATAGGCGTGGACCTGGACAAATTCTTATACTTATATAAGCAAAGAAAGTTTTTTTTATATAAACTCGTCTTTTTCATTCTAAAGATATAAATTCCCGTGTCAAAACTATTATGTAACAAACGTTAATTCGTCCTGTTATAATACATGGCTGTTTTGTCTGCTTCAACATATCGCCGGCGTTCATGGAAAAATTCTCTACTTCTACTAAATTCTCTACTTCCCTTTGCAGTTAGTATACAAAGTATATATCAAATAAGAAATTGTATAAGTATAATAAAGCAAATGTAATTCGAATTGACAATTTCATCATAAATTTAATAAAACACCATATACCACGTTGTACAACAAACTATGAAAAGAATTTTATAATGGCTCCCTACTAGACAAATGCAGATTATTTAAGTGATGCATTACGAAAAGGGTTTGTCCCACCCGAGGCGTTTATATACCTGGACAAACAAAAATATATCCAAGAAACAAATGGGATTCCCGTCATATATCATAAATACATACGGGCAAATATTAAAGCAATAAAAGTACAAGGTACAATGACGTTGAATTAAAGCGCAATACTAACATATCGCATAAAGATATTGCACTAACGTCAAAAACCAAAAAATGTAGGTGGCTATCCTAAAATTATTCTTTTATAAAAAATTTAGATGTAATTATACCATAGATTTTAGTATATAAATAATATGATATTTATGAAAATTTTTTATTGAAAATTTTTCAGTACATGGTTATATTATATGAGTATTAAATTGATTTCACCAAATTGAATTTATAAAACTGTACAAATGCAACATATATGTTTATTAAATATACTCCAGAGCCCGATCTAGGGACAATGCGTATAAAAAAAAATATAAATTATTAAATTATGACGGTACTAAATTTTTTATAATTACTTGAATTATTTATGATCTATTTACTAAAAAATAATGATTATGGGCTGATTTTTTTAATATTACTCAAACTTAATCAATACCATTGAAAAAAATCCTTAAAACTAATAATATTGTCATTAGTATATCATTTTTATAATACACCTCATAATGATTACGGTCCCTGGCTTTTGTGGATGAAGCAACAACAGACGACGACTGTTTCGGAGATAAGAAAAGGCTGTCCATATTATTCAAGTTAGGAGTTACTCGTACAATTAAATTACGATTTGATACCATTTAAAAGTATCAAACATATTCGTTTTCGACTATCAGACAGCCAACATGAAAGAAAACTACCCACGTATACGTCCCAGACTGTACAAATCTTTGTCTAACACTCCACTGACATATTATGTATACAATAAAATAAAATACCAAAACGAATTGGTACAACTTTCAAAAACTAAACTACGAAATCCGAAAAGTATGCAGAATAATACTGGGTTATAGCATAATACGGTTAAAAAAGTTGTTTAAAATTTTTTTATTTAGTCCCATCCCGCAACCAGCAATAAGGAACTTCGTTCCAAAACAAACTAATAATCGCAAAAATAGATCCAGTTTTATAAATTAAGCATTAAGCATAAGCATAAATTGAGCAAGACAAGCTATCCCTTATTAAAATGGGATAATAAATGGAAGAGCTACACGTTGTTTAATGTGATACTACAAATGGTAAGTTTTTCAATTTGAATGATTTTAGTTAGTTTCTTTACTAACCTAAGGTTTACCGTAGAGCAGGGGTACTACCGCCTATGCACCTGGCGCACATTTGTTTTCTATAAAACACCCAGTATAGGCTGTGATTCAAAATTAAAGGTAGGTATCTCCTACCCTCGTATGAATTTTAATAATCCTACTGGAAAAATTTAAAAATTTCTTCCCAATACAACGCACAAAATTCATTGGAATAACATTGGTTATTTTTTGTGATTCTCAGAATTAAAATGTTAAGTTATAAGCGGCTGTTGCTTATTTTTTATGATTCCATTTTCTCCTAATTGCAACACTATGTTTGAAACCAAACTTTCATATTTTATTAGGAGACAGCTAGATATGGCGCCCTTAACGGACCCTTCATCATCGCGCATATAGGTTTTTTAGGTACTTCAGTTGAAAAATATGAAATAAATATATTAGGTCTAAATAGGTGGTCATCCATACTTTTTTCTCATTCATCAAGAGTTTTCGAAAGTGAAAAGTACAAGGTTCAACAGTTTTCCACGGTGTTATTCAACAACACGTTTCCGTGATCCAAGCAGGCTGTAACCAAAAGCAACGTGGTATGATTTTTCTGCGAAAATGTAAAAGGTGGTTGAATTTAATGGTTTACTTAAACGGGGTTTTCTTGAGCTGACAAAGAAGTGTGCAGTGTTCTTGGCAAATCAAACGTGAAATATGAAAATATGAATGTTGCAACAAAAAAATCACAATTCTTGTCAAACTGAGATACCTACCCTTAATAGTGTACCACAGCCTATGACGGGTGCTTTACCGAAAACACATGTGGGCAAGGCGCATAGGCCGTAGCACCCCTGCTCTACGGTAAACCTTAGGTTAGTAAAGAACTAACTAAAATGCTGAAAATCGAAAAATTTAACCGGACTTGTAACTCTACCATTTGTTGTCCAATGTTTATAAACGATGAATTGTTTTGCTCAAGCAACTCGAGGCTTTATGCCCAATTTATGAAAGTATTTTTTTTAAATTTCAAATCATTACTTTTGCCCAAAAATTTAAATTGTTTAAATTTTAAATGACTCTAACGTTTAATGGTTTCAACGAGCAGGGCTTCTACGCGATTAGACCAAAGCATGAACATTGATATCCGATATAATTTCGAGGTCATGGACGAATTTATATACCTCGGATCTGCCGTAACCAACAAGAACAACGCCAGCCTTGAGATCAACCGTAGAATTGTGCTTGCGGATGGATGTTATTTTGGGCAAAGCAAGCACTTTAGATATAAAGCCCTCTCTCGAATGATGAAAATCCAGCTTTAGAAGTCTATCATACAACCTGTCTTACTTTATGGGGCGGAATCCTGGGTCTTCTCAGAAGCTAATGAAATATCTGTGGGAGTATTCGAGAGAAAAATACACCGGAAGATTTATGGCCCTATAGTGCACAACGGCGAGTATCAGCTTCATCCCGACATCGACATACATAGTTAAACGGATCAAAATAACGCGACTGCGCTGGCTAGGCCATGTCAGTAGAATGAATGAGGACGAACCAGCACGATGGGTTTTCGAAACCGATCTTGAAGGAAGGCGAAACATAGGAAGGCCAAGACCCCGCTGGAGGGATCAAGTTGACGTATCCTTGGGTAAACTTGGTTTTACAAACTAGAGAGATAAAGCAATAGATCGAGCTGGTTGGAGAAATCTGTTGTCTTCGTTTTGTAAGGTCTCTGACCCCCCCCGGGGTAGTTCGAGAACGGATAAGTAAGTAACGTCAAAACGGTCAAACTGATTTTAATACCTTGTATGAAAGGATTTTGGGACATGGGACTGTCCGTGGAGGTGGAAAGTTTCTGATTGCCATTCACTTGGGAGTGGCCAGAAATGATTCCTTCATTGGGCAGTCCAAGCAGCTCACTACTTCCACGCAGTATGTCCTGGGCAATGGCTTTTCGGAAACCTCCGTTAGCTAGCTAGAGTGAGAAGGCGAAACAAATGAGCATCAAATCAGGTATAGTAGGTGACTGATGTCACTGAAGCTCATCAAACTTACTTACTTACTTACTTACTTATCCGGTCTCGGACAACCCCGGGGGGTCAGGGACCTTACAAAACGAAGATAACATATTTCGCCAACCAGTTCGATCTTTTGCTTTATCTCTCCAGTTGGCAATACCAAGTGTACGCAGGGATTCGTCAACCTGATCCCTCCAGCGGAGTCTTGGTCTTCCTATTTTTCGTCTTCCTTCGAGTTCGGTTTCGAAAAGCCTTCGCGCTGGTTCATCTTCATCCATTCTACTGACATGGCCTAGCCAGCGCAATCGCGTTATCTTGATCCGCTTAACTATGTCAATGTCAGGATAAAGCTCATACAGCTCATGATTCATGCGTCGCCGATACTCGCCGTTGTGCACTATAGGGCCATAAATTTTTCGGAGTATTTTTCTCTCGAAGACTCCTACAGATGTTTCGTCTGCTTGCGATAGGACCCAGGATTCTGCGCCATAAAGCAAGACAGGTTGAATGAGAGTCTGGTACAGCTGGACTTTTGTTACTCGAGAGAGGGCTTTATCTCTAAAGTGCTTGCTTAGCCCAAAATAACATCTATTCGCAAGCACAATTCTCCGTTTGATCTCAAGGCTGACGTTGTTGTTTTTGTTCACGGCAGATCCGAGGTATATAAATTCGTCCACTACCTCGAAGTTATAACGGTTATCAACGTTCACGCTTTGGTCTAATCGCGTGGAGGCCCTGTTCGTTGAAACCATTAATTTTGTCTTGTCCTCATTCACCGTCAGACCCACTTTTGCTGACTCCTTCTCAATTCTCGAAAAAACCGCAGTAACTTCTCTAATTGTGCGCCCAATGATATCTATATCATCAGCATACGCGAGCAGCATGTGACTTTTGCTGCTGATGGTTTTATTCATATTGACTGCAGCTTTTCTCATAATGATCTCCATTAAGATGTTAAAGAGATCGCACGATAGGGTGTCGCCTTGCCTCGCTTAGTTTCGAAAGGTTCGGTAAGATCCTTACAAACTTTCACTGCGGATTTGGTGTTCGTCAAGGTCATCCTGCAAAGGCGTATGAGTTTTGCAGGAATACCAAGCTCAGACATTGCTTCATAGAGTTTCTCCCGTATCGGACTATCGAAGGCTGCTTTATAATCGATAAATAGATGATAGGTGTCGATTTGTTTTTCGTGTGTCTTCTCCAGGATTTGGCGTAGCGTGAAAATCTGGTCAGTTGTCGATTTTCCAGGCCTAAAGCCACACTGGTATGGTCCAATCAGGTCAGCGATAATTGGTTTTAGTCTTTCGCACATTATACTTGATAGAACCTTATATGCTATGGATAAAAGGCTTATTCCACGGTAGTTGGCACAAATACTCGGGTCACCTTTTTTAAATATGGGACATAGTACACTGAGACTCCAATCGCCGGGCATGCATTCATCTAACCAAATTTTGCTAATGAGCTGATGCATGCACCTTATCAGCTCATCGCCGCCAGCCTTAAACAGCTCCGCCGGTAATCCATCGGCTCCTGCGGCTTTGTTGTTCTTAAGCCGGGCAATAGCTGTTCTGACCTCGTCTTGGTTAGGAGGGGGGCAATCGACGTCGTCGTCCAGTCGAAATATCTCGTTATTTTGAGCTAACTTTTTAAAACAGAGTATACCACTGGATTTTATGACCCAAAAATTAGTTGGGTTGTCTCGGTGTTTTTGTGTGTCATTTCAAAACTTCAAATTTTACTTACAGTGTTATTGTATACAATTTTTTTTTACAGTTTTATGCAAATTTTCCTCTTCGAACTCCAAACATTTTATAGCTTTTGCAGTTAAATCTTTTACATGTCAATTGCCACTTGATTTTTGTATTTAAGTAGCACAAACTTATTCTATGAATTTTCATGTAAAATAGCGTTTCTGTACTTTTGTTTTGTGTTCAACTTTTAAATATTTTCTGCTGCTGCTTCAAGAGGCCATAAAAATAAATCTAGCAGAAACAAACAAATGTTGCATGCAATGTAACCAACATTCACGCACGCCCGCCCACACATACATACGATTGTGTGTATGGGACATCGTGACCCCAATAAAAAGCTAACTCGTCTAAGCCAGAAAGTTCAAAATTTTGGTTGCCGTTAAGATGATGCTGCTGCATCTGCACATGTACATATGTATGTCTATATTGTATATGTGTTTTGCAATGTTGTCGAGCACTTTGACTTTAAAGCTGCAACAGCACAATGTGTTGCATGCACTGATTTTATTTTTTCTTGATTTGTAGCCAAACACGTAAAAGTACTGCCAGTTAAACGGCAAACTTCGTAAATACTCATGCAACATTAAGTGGCAGCATTATAGTCCGAGCACAAAGTCGTCGTGATTCAAGTACTTTTTTTGGTACCATATTTGATATATAAGTAAAAGTATGTTTTCTCAATGACAAACAGGTCAAGTTCTGTGAAAAATAAATTTTTTTCTTCCACAAAATGTAAGTATTGTTTAAAAGCACTGAACTTTTAACGAAATTTTACTGTTTAATTGATTAAGTTTTGTTACTAAAGAATTTCATAATGAATATGATCTTCTCTCCACAATGAACGCTTATATTCTGAAATGCGCCGAATTGCCTATAGAGTCATAATTAAGTTCTATAAACCCTATGACATTTTCTACTTACTAGGGGTTGTCTGCCTCAGTAAGATTGCACAAGATTGCAAAAGTCACATTCACTTTTACGTATGGTACTTATGTTTCGACCACCAGAAATGCAGTTGGAACCAATTATTGTCACAATATTTCGTAATTATGGAGCTCAAAAGGTGTACGACAACATTAAAACTGCTCTACTGAGAAGTTAACGAAAACGACATAGTGTAGTTTACCTCCGAGGTACTGATACTAACAATAGCTTTTTTAAATAAAACAAAACCGGTTTTAGATACCAATGAAATTCTTTATTCCTGTGAAAGTACGTTCGATGCCATTATGTATGGAACTCGATATCTTTTGCATGGCCACCACGGGCACGCTTGCAGAAGTCCAGACGCTGAACCCAATTTTCGACGGTTTTCAAGCATAAATCGGCCGATACTGCTGCAATTTCACGTTCGATATTCGTACGAAGTTCATCAATCGTCGCTGGCTTGTTGGCATAGACCATAGACTTGACGTAGACCCAAAGGAAATAATCTAACGGCGTCAAATCGCACGACCGAGGCGGCCAATCGACTGGGCCATTTCGTGAGATAACACGTTCACCAAAGTTGGTTACCAATAAATTGATTGTGGCATTCGCTGTATGGCTTGTGGCGCAGTCCTGTTGGAACCACATGTCCTCCAAGTCCATATTATCCAATTGGGGCCAAAAAATATTCGGTTATCATTGAACGGTAGCGATTCGCATTCACAGTAATGTGCCGGTCTAGATCATCACGGAAGAAGTACGGCCGAATGACGCCGCCGGCCCATAAACCCCACCAAACCGTAATTTTTTCGGGATGCAATGATGACTCATGGATTACCTGTGGATTGCTGTCTGAGCAATAACGCAAATTTTGCTTATTGAGGAAGCCATTCAGCCAGAAATGAGCCTCATCGCTGAAGATGATTTTCCGATGAAAATCCGAATCATTTTCAAGTTGTTGCTCAGCCCAATTCACGAACATACGACGCTTATGGTAGTCAAGCGGCTTCAGTTCTTGCGTCAATTTGATCTTGTATGGATGTAGGCCAAGATCTTTTCGCAAAATTCGCCACAGCGACGTCACAGAGATGCCCAACGCTTGAGAACGACGTGTGAGAGACACATTTGGGCTTTCTTGAACTGAAGCCTCAGCGGCAGCAATATTCTCGACACTACGGACACTTCTTTGCCTCACTGCCACGGGAACATTTTGTGCTATGCCTGTGGATTCAAATTGTTCCACTAGACGCTCAATTGTTGATCTGGTAGGACGATTATGACGACCATAAATTGGACGTAGCGCTCTTAAAGCTGAGGCCACTGACTCCAAATTTCGGTAGTAAATTTTAATAATTTCGACTCGTTGTTGGCTCGTATATCTTTCCATGATGAAATGGCAAACCTTACTGAAGAGAAAAAAGAGCGGGAAAATATATGGCGTCGTCGTTTACTTTTGTAGAGTCTCTGGTGAAAAACCAGTTATTAACAAAAAGTCATACGTCAGGTTCTTAACCCGAATCACCCTATGATTGCCATATGATAGATATGTTTTTACACGATCATAACATGTAAACAAATAGCGTTATCGTAATTCTCATGCCAAATTAGGAATCGGTTGTGCTTCCACCGAGAGCCATTTCGATTTCAGTACGTATTTGTTTGTAGGAGTTGATGCGTCGTGAAGTGAGCAAAAATGTTTAGTGTAAAAAAAAACCGATTTGCAAAAGTAAGGGCACCGAAAACGTATAATATTTATGAAAATCGGAAAGTGAAGTTTGGTTATTTTGGTAGCATATAAATAAGAGAAAGATTTATTTAAAGTGCTATTTGAAAAGTTATTTTTGTGGACTTTTTTTCTTTTGTTTGTGCGTGTGTCCATATGGCATCGCCAGGGTGCCCAGGCCACTGGTTTACGGTTGTTGTGTTAAAAAATATTTTTATTTATTTACTACTTATATTTAGCTGTGATGGTAATAGGAATTAATTAATTTTTTTCCTGTATGGTTTTTTTTATTTTGGAAGACCACTCTCTTTGAAAGAAGCGTTGGATTTTTTAGAAGAACTATGTATGTATGTGTCGAAGATGATAACGAAGCTCCCGCAAATGTACAAGCGCTCTATATTGAGCCACCCAATATTGACGGTGATCTAAGTGGCGAAGATGATGGTGATGATGATGGGGGAATACCAGACAACGTATTTCCAGCGCAGCTGAAGTCAGGATGCGAAGTAATTTTAGAAAACGGTCGACGTATTGAAACAATGGAAGACGTGCGCAGCAGTTCTGAAACTGGATTCAATTATGATACTCATTCTTCAAACACGAACGATGATTCTTTGCCAAGCTCATCAAAGAGGATATGTCGGGTGCACCCATCAAAACCTGATCTTCCAATTCCCGCAGCGAACAGGGAGAGCAAATTCACATGGAGAAAATACAATTCAATGGCAATGCTGCCAGTTTTCCTTGAACCTGATTATGAAGACTGCGTCAATCTAAGGCCTTACGAGCTTTTTAAAAAATTGTTTAACGACGATTGCGCAATGGTTAGGTCGGTGGTGCAATGGTTAGTGTGCGCGCCTCTTGTACATGAGATTCTGGGTTCGAACCCTTCTCTGACCACCTTAAAATTTCTTTAGCATAGTGACGGCGACACTATCGAGTATATAGCCATGAAAAAGCTTCTCAAAATACCGTTCGGAATCGGTGTAAAACTGTAGGTCCCAATCAGTGAGTGAAAACTGGAAAGCGCACAGCTCAGTGATTGTGAGAAGCTCTCCCCTGTCCCTTCATGGGATGTAAAGGGAAACCATTTATTTATTTTTTTAACGACGATTTGCTTGAGCACATACATGTCGATGGCTTAATATAAAAAGGACCAAACTCTATTTTTTGTTACTTGACAGGAGAAGGAAAAAACTTAATAAAATCCGTAAAATTTTAGATACAAAAAACGTTTTAATGCAATTTTTAATAAAAAGAGGCAACACATTTTTGGAAATTGCATTAAAACTTTTTGTTGTATCTAAAATTTTACGGCTTTTATTAAGTGTTTTCCTTCTCCGTGCAAGTAACAAAAAATCGAGTTAGGCCCTTTTGAT